>CM019151.1:187638625-187682501 GCA_009733165.1 Naja naja
AGATATTGGAATGAAGAATAGATAGGTAGATAGGACAGAATAGGAATAGAATAGAATAGAATAGAATAGAATAGAATAGAATAGAATTCTTTATTGGCCAAGTGTGGTTGGACTCACAAGGAATTTGTCTTGGTGCAAATGCTCTCAATACATATAAAAGAAAAGATACATCCGTAATGCCTTGGTGAGGCCACACTTGGAATATTGGGTCCAGTTCTGACCACCATAATACAAAATAATAATAATATTGAGAAAGAGCAGTCTTCCAATATTTGAGCGGCTGCCCCAGAGAAGAGGGGGTCAAGCTATCCCCCAAAGCACCAGAGGGTAGGACAAGAAGCAGTGGATGGAAAATAATCGAGAGAATCAAGATGGATGGATGGATGGATGGATAGATCGATCATAGATAGTTGGATGGATACATAGATCATAGATGGAAGATAGGATGGATGGACAGATAGATAGATAGATAGATAGACAAATAAATAGACAGACAGATAGATCATAGATAGATGGTATAGCCATCTTCCAATATTTGAGGGGCTGCCCCAAAGAAGAAGAGGGAGTCAAGCTATTCTCCAAAGCATCTAAAAGGAAGGACAAGAGGCAACGGACAGGGATGGGATTCAGCCGGTTCAGGCCGGTTCAGGTGAACCGGATGTTAAATTTACATCCGGTTCGCCGAACCAGTAGTTGAATCGGCCGGATGGCCTCACCCACCCTGCTCTGCCCCTCCCAGGAGTCTCCACATGGACCGTTTTGGATGCAGGTAAATGCAGGGTTGGCACAGAGGCTCTGGGAGGGGGAAAAATGGCCAAACTGGAAGTTCCAGAAGTCCAGAAATGGGCCTGTTTCCAGCTTTCAAAGGCTCCCCGGAAACTGGGGGAGGCTGTTTTCACTCTCCCAGAGGCCTGAGGGAAGCCTCAGGAGCCTGGGGGAGGCAAAAAATGCCCCTTCCGGAAGTTCCAGTAGGCCACGCCCACCATGGCCACGCCCACCCAGAAACCGGCCAGAGAACCGGTTGCCGGGAGTTTTGAATCCCACCCCTGGCAACGGATGGAAACTAATCCAGGAGAGAAGCAACCTGGAACTGAGGAGAAATTTCCTGACAGGGAGGACAATTCACCAGTGGAACTGCTTGCCACCAGACATTGTGTGGTTGCTCCACCCCTGGACGTTTTTAACAAGAGACTGGACAATCGTTTGTCTGAAACGGTTATAGGGTTTCCTGCCCGAGCAGGGGGTTGGACTAGAAGACCTCCAAGGTCCCTCCCAGATCTTTTATTCCCTTAAATTTGCAGACAGCACCAAATTCAGAGAGGACACCAAAACTGGGGGAGTGGGGGGAAGCTTTGATGTCCTCTCCACACTTGGCGTCATCTTCACAGTTGGTAAGATGACAACTGTAGCTAATGCCATGCCCCGTCGGAGTCTGAATCCAAGGACCAAGATGAACAGCTGACACAGGGAGTGGGAGTGTGGCTCCCTTGGCTATGGAGGAAACTGGGGAAGGGCAAAGTCCAGCTGGGCAGAGCAGGAGAGAGGTAGAACAAGGGAGAGGGAATTCAGAGGAAGACCCAGGCCCACCCTCTCTTCATCGTAGGGCACGCAGGGAGGAACGGAGGAGAAGGGAGCAACGTGGGTTGCATGGCTTACGGGGGAGGAAAGGGCCCTGATTCCCTTCATTAGCAGCACCTGGAAGAGAGTTTAAAAGAGATGCAAGCTGAGAGTGGTGTTTGCTGGGAACAAACATGAGTTTATCTTGTGTTGTCTTTGCTTATCTGCGTTCCTGGCATCCTCCCAAATGGGTTGAATTACTGCCGTTCCTTCACATCTGGAATTCTTGCTCCTGCCCTGCTGGATTAATGACCTCATTTTGCCTTGATTGGACTTATAGTTACAGTTTGTGTTGACCATGTTTTGGACTTGATTCTCTGCAGCCAAAGGCTTTTCCTGGGAGAGTTTTTTATCCAGCCCAGAAGGTAACCAGGATGTTGGGGTCAAAGTTGGAGCTAATAAAGGGACTCCTACTGATTGTCTGACTGTGTGGCCTTGGTGCCGCGCCCCTTTGGGTCATTACAGCTAAGAGGATGTAACTGGCCCAAGAGATGTTGGTTCCGTTGCACAGAGCAATGACGGTATCTGTGCATTTCCCCCTCTGTCACGCTCTGGTTTGGCACAGCAACCAGACAGGACACAGGCAGACTTCAATGGGCACAGGGAATCCAACAAGTTACAACAGCTCATTTAGTGACCACTCAAAGTTACAACGGGACGGAAAAAAGTGACTTAGGACTGTGTTTCACACTTACGGCCAACGGGGCATCGCCCTGGCCACATGATCAAAATTCAGAAGCTTGGCATCTGACTCCTATTTATGATGGGCAAAGTGTCCCGGGGTCCCGTTTTGTGACCTTCTGATGAGCAAAGTCAATGGGGAAGCCAGATTCACTTAACGACCTTGGAATGGAATGGAATAGAATAGAAATACAATAGAATGTAATAGAATTAGAAAGAACAGAATAATTATTGGAATGAATAGAATAGAATAGAATAGAATAGAATAGAATAGAATAGAATAGAATAGAACTAGCCGGGTCCCCATGCTTTGGTACGAAATTATGTGGTCGGGCTTAGTTTTTGGGGAGGAAAATAAGGGAAAAATATTCTGCCTCTGCATACCAGCATCCATCGGTATTCAGCGTCCTGTCAGTGTGTGAGAGAGTTGAGGGCTGTTTGGAAACTGAAAGGGTATTTGCTGTGTGAGCAAGAAGGAGACAGCAAGGAGCCTGGGCGTGGCTTAGCTCAACCGTTCTGTACTAAAGCTGGTTGCTGCTCTGAAACTGAAACTCCTCTGCTTGTGTTTTGCCTTTGGAAGAGATTTCCAGGTGGGGAGGGGGAATAGAACTCCTTAGCATCAGAGCTAAGAATAATATAATAATAATAATCAACAAATAAGAGATAATAATAATAAATGTAAATAATAATAATGATAATGATAATAATAATAATAATATAGGAAATACTCTAAATGCTCTGAGGGTCATTTTTAAAAATCCTTTCTTAGTGAGCCCCTAGAAGCTGAGAGGAACCTACGGGCCAAATTCCAAGTTTGTAGGCTTGACGGTTCTGGAGATTTTGTGATGATGCAGGAGTGGCATTTTGCTTTTATATATATAGATAAACATAATAGAATATAAATACAATAGAATACAATAAAATATAATTGAATCAGAAAGTATAGCATAAATATTGTAATGAAGAATAGAGTAGAATAGAGTACAATAGAATAGAATAGAATAGAATAGAATAGAATAGAATAGAACAGAACAGAACAGAACAGAACAGAACAGAACAGAACAGAATATGGGATAGGATAGGACAGGATAGAATTAGAATAGAGTAGAACAAGTAGAGTAGAGTAGGAATAGGAACAGAACAGAACAGAACAGAACAGAACAGAATAGAATAGAATAGAACTAACAGAGTGGGAAGGGACCTTGTAGGTCATCTAGTCCAACCCGCACCTCCCACCCCCACCCAAGCAGGAAACCCTACCCCATTTCTGACCCACGGCAGTCCGAAGTTAAGAAGTCCACTAAGCTAACCCCTGCAGTGGTTCACTGAACAACCATGGCAAGAAAAAGTCGTTAAAAAATGGGGCCAACAACTCCACTGAACAGATCGGCCCCTCAGCAACAGAGCTCTTGGGCAGCTCCCTGGTGGCCATACGCCGAGGACCATACCTGCCTTCCATTCTTAACTGTAGTAAGCTGAGGATTCCCTCTGCTTTCAAAGCTTCTTTGCAGGAGTTCTTCCAGCTGTTGTCGGGGAGGTTTCAAACCTGATTCTGCCAAGAGCATTGTTCCCCACAGCAGCCAAACTGGGGGCCAGGAGGCCCAGGAAAATCGGTCTCCTGCTGGCGCAGGGGGTTGGACTAGAGGACCTCTCCTGCCCCCACGAGCCCTTCTCCTGGCACACCTGCAGGCCTCCATCCATCTGTCAGGAGCACCAGCTGGTGACAGCATCGTCCTGGCCCCAGCGGCTGCCAGGGGACAGGGACAAATAAGGCTGGATTTCAGGGTCCAAGGTCAGGGATGCATTCTTATATTAATACCCCATCACGCCTCCGTGCAAGCATCCCGATGACCTCAGGGGGGGATGCTGAGGGGGACTTTCCGTCAGACGAGGCCAGTTGTCTTCCTCACTGGAGGGCTTGAAGAAGAGGCTGGACAGCCACTGGCCCGAATGTAGGCTATAGGGCAGAGGTCTCCAGACTTGGCCTCTTGAAAGACTTGTGGCCTTCAACTCCCAGAATCCCTCAGCCAGTGAAGCTTGTGGACTTCAACTCGCAGAATTGAAGAGAATGAAATTAAAATGGAGAGATTGCAGAGGAAGGGATGGCAAGAGATTAAGCAGAGCTGGCTGGGGAATTCTGGGAGTGGAAGGAAGGAAGGAAGGAAGGAAGGAAGGAAGGAAGGAAGGAAAGGAAGGAAAAAGGAAAAAGGAAAAAGGAAAAAAAGAAGGAAGAAGGAAGGGATGATGAAGGAAGGAAGGAGGGAGGGAGAAAAAAGAAAGAAGATGGTTACAGAAGGAAGGGGGGAGATAAGGAGAAGGAGAGGAAGGATGATGAAGGAAGGAAGGAAGGAAGGAAGGAAGGAAGGAAAGAGGAAGGGATGAGGAAGGAAGGAGAAAAAGGAAAGAAGATGGTCAGAGAAGGGAGGGAGGAAGAAAGGAAGGATAAGGAGAGGAAGGAAGGAAAGAAGGAGGAAGGAAGGACAAGGAAAGAAGGAATGGGGAAGGAAGGAAGGAAGGAAGGGAGGGAGGGAGGAAGGAAGGAAGGAAGGAAGGAAGGAAGGAAGAAAAAAGGAAGAAGGAAGGTATGAGGAAGGAAGGAGAAAAAGGAAAGAAGATGGTCAGAGAAGGGAGGGAAGAAAGGAAGGATAAGGAGGAAGGAAGGAAAAAAGAAGGAAGAAGGAAGGACAAGGAAAGAAGGAATGGAGAAGGAAGGAAGGAAGGAAGGAAGGAAGGAAGGAAGGAAGGAAGGAAGGAAAGAAAAGGGGGAAAGAAGGTGACCTGGCCCACAGAATTGCTAAGAGTCAGACACGACTGAATGGATAACATCATTGTCAACATGATGATGTTGACCAATTAACAGTGAGAACAATCAACCAGTGGAACAGAAGTGGCCTTCAGAAGTTGTAGGTGCTTCATCACTGGAGGTGTCTAAGAAGAGACTGGACAGCCACTTGTCTGAGATGGTCTAAGGTCTCCTAGCTGAGGAAAGGGTTAGACTACAAGACCTCCAAAGGCCCCTTCCAGCTCTATTCTGATGGATCAAACATCTTTAGATTGAGAGCATCTCAGCGCTTTCCAGGTACCCAAACATGGAACAGTTGCTCGAATCCCTGCTTTGGAACTGATGTCATGCAGAAAAGAATAGCCCCCCCCTTTAGTTCCACCTGATGGGATCATCGCTCCGTGTTTATCACCTGCCACGTTTCCCTGAAGTAGCTCAAGATGGACGCAAGATGGACTTCCTGGGGTCACTCAAGGCAGGGCCTCCTCCCAAGATGTCCTTCTCAAAGCGCCTTTGATCCCTACTGGGCCCTGGTGGGCCTCCAGGACCTCCTCTTGGCCCAATCAAAGCCGGGATAGGGGATGGGGGACAGCCTTCAGCAAGACCTCAGGACTCGAACATGAGACACGGAGATGCTTAGGTCATCGATATATTTCAGAAGTGACCAAATCAGGAAACAGTCCTGATACCTCAACAGATCATCACTCAAGCAGCTGCTTTCCAGAGTTTGGAGTAACAGACACCCAGAATAAGCTCAGCAACAAACAGACAAGGTTGTTCCATTTCATCCTTTGGGAAGGTCAGAAAATGATATTTATTTATTTATTTATTTATTTATTCACAGAGGTCCTCTGGATAGGAACCATGACCTCAGGGACTCCAAAACTCAGATCTGTGATCAGTTGTTCCATTTTGCACAGTTCAAGGACAAGAAGGAAGAATTGAGAAAGAGTTTATGTCTGTCCGTCTGTCATCTATCTGTGTGTATGTGTATGCATGCCCACACACATATAATAAAATCAGAGTTTTCTCAATTCTCTATTCTTGTCCCTTGATCTGTGCTAGATAGATGGATGGATGGATGGATTGATGGAGAGAGAAAGGTAGTTAGATAGCTAGATAGAGATGGAGATAAATAGATAGATAATAGATAGATGATAGATATGTAGAAAGATAGAGATAGATAGATAGATAGATAGATAGATAGATAGATAGATAGAGACAGAGATAGATAGATAGATATTTTATTTTATTTATTTTATTGCTTTATCAAACAAAAAGATATAGATACCGTAGATAGAGAGAGATAGATAGAGATAGATAGATAGATAGATAGATAGATAGATAGATAGAGATAGACAGATTAGATAGACAGACAGACAGACAGAAAGACAGATAGAAGAGACAGATAGATTTTTTTATTTGTTTGTCAAACAAAAAGATAGAGATAGAGATAAATAGATATAAAGATAAATAGAGATAGAGATAGATAGATAGATAGATAGATAGATAGAGACAGAGATAGATAGATATATTTATTTATTTATTGCTTTATCAAACAAAAAGATATAGATACCATAGATAGAGATAGAGATAGAGATAGAGATAGATAGATAGATAGATAGATAGATAGATAGATAGATAGAGATAGAGATAGACAGATTAGATAGACAGACAGACAGACAGAAAGATAGAAGAGACAGAGATTTTTTATTTGCAAAAAAAAAGATAGAGATAGAGATAAATAGTTATAAAGATAAATAGAGATAGATAGATAGATAGATAGATAGATAGATAGATATAGAGATAGACAGATTAGATAGACAGACAGACAGACAGAAAGACAGATAGAAGAGACAGAGATTTTTTTATTTGCCAAACAAAAAGATAGAGATAGAGATAAATAGATATAAAGATAAATAGAGATAGATAGAGATAGATAGATAGATAGATAGATAGATAGATAGATAGATAGATAGATATGGATATAAGATAGATAGAGATATGGAGATAGACAGGTAGGTATAGATAGATACACACACACACAGAGTATATTGTTCAAGACAAGGTTAAAATACCAAAAAAAATCCAAAAGAAGACAAAAAAGAACAAAAAACACAAAACAATCAAAACATCAAAACATCAAAAAGGTGCATCAAAACAAAAATCACCACATATTCACATCTTATCCCCCTAATTGAAACTGATTAATATACTATCTACTGCATTAGTTCCCACCCCTTGCAAAACCCTAACCATAAATCCATTTGCAAATTATTGACCTGTCTTCTGTATGTTATATTAATGACTAAAGTAGTTAACAGGAAGAATAATGTCTCTGAAACAAAACAAAATGAAAGTTTCAAAAGTCTCTATTAGCAAACTGTGAACTTGGACTCTGATTGTATCAAAGTCACTCAAAACTGAACCTCAATTCCAACTACAACTGGCCTTAAATGCAAACTACTCAATGCAAGAAGCCTTGTGAATAAAATACCTGAATTTCTCCTGTTACTAAATATGGCTAAATTCGACATCATATTTGTCTGTGAAACATGGCTCAACGCATCTCTCCCTGACTCCATTACCACAGTAAGAGACTATGTTTACCGATCTGATCGTAAAATCTGTAGAGGAGGTGGTGTTGCTACCGTGTTTCCCCGAAAATAAGACCTACCCCGAAAGTAAGACCTAGCACTATTTTCTAAACCTGCCCTAATATAAGACCTACCCCGAAAATAAGACCTAGTATAAATCTCCAGTTCCAGGAAGACTTTTCAGGAAGCAACCGTGCACCTGTGAAACACCCCCCCCTACACACTCACACCCACTATTTGGCACCATAAATATATAAGACCTACCCCGAAAATAAGACGTAGTGTGTTTTTGGGAGCCAAAAAAAAAATAAGACAGTGTCTTATTTTCAGGGAAACACGGTATCTTCTATAAAAAGTCCCTACATCTAAAAAGCATCCAAGTCACCTAGGAGCTTGCTCTTCCTGAGACCATTGTCTGTGAACTGTCCTTAAATATCACATTTCAATTCTTACTATGTTACAGAGCCCCTGGTTATGACATCGAACATGTAAACAAGCTAAATTCACTACTAACACGGGCAACATCCTGCCCACACACTTTTATCTTTCTTGGTGACTTCAATCTACCTCGTATTAACTGGACCCTAAATGAATGTAATACTGAACCCATTCATGCCACCTTCTACAATGCTGTAACAAATCTAGGACTGGAACAACTAGTAGCCAACAACACTAGACTTAACAACTGCCTCGATCTCATCTTCTGCAATAGTTTGAACTCAATTTATGGAATACAAATTAAAGAACCCTTTTCCAACAGTGACCACAACATGATTGACTTTTGTCTCAACATACGTCCACACAAAAATCAACAGAATGATGTGATCCCCAATTATAACTTCAAAAAAGGCAACTATGATCTTATAGACAACGATCTCTCATCCCTTGATTGGCAATCTCTATTCACTGGATGCAATACTGTTGAAGACCATTACAACATATTTTTACTTGAAGTCCAAAGAGTCATCAAACAATATGTACCAATAGCAACTCCCAAAACCAGAAAAAACAGATTACCCATAACAATAAGGAAGCTTCAATCCAAAAAGAGATCACTTTGGTGGAAAAACAAATCTGGTGACGTTGCCAACTTCAGAAGCCGATACAAAAATTTATGCCACCAGATAAAGACTGAATGCACCAATTATCACATTAAACAAGAGGAAAACCTTCTATGCACCAATTCCACCCGCGCTTTCTACAATTTGGTAAACAACAAACTAAAAGACTCAAGGTCCATCCCATCCCTGAAAGGACCTAATGGTAAAGACTGTAACGATGCCACCATGAAAGCCAACTTCTTTAACACATTCTTTGGCTCAGTATTTGTAAACAGCAATGGATCATGCCCAGTATTTCCTAGTCGAACCATAGACAACTACAATGATCCAATACATATCGATTTTACAGAAGATAATGTTGAAAAAGCACTACACAATCTAAAACCATCTCTATCTACTGGACCGGATGGAATATGTGCCTACTTCTTAAAAAAGCTATCCACTGCCATAGCCGAACCTTTAAGCATAATCTTTGAAAAATCTTTCAAGACCAGCTCCTTGCCAAACCTATGGTCACTAGCCACGGTCATCCCCATCTTCAAAAAGGGAGACCCCAGCCTAGTTGAAAATTACAGACCAATCTCTTTATGCTGCATCACCTGTAAAGTCATGGAATCAGTTATTAACCAATCCATTATCCTCCACTTACAGACAAACAACCTACTCTCTAATAAACAACTTGGTTTCAGAAAAAAACTATCCTGTAATCTACAACTCTTACACTGCAAAAACATATGGACTACACAACTCGATCAGGGCAAAGCAATAGACGCAATTTACATAGACTTCTGTAAAGCCTTCGATTCAGTGGTACACGACAAACTACTCCTAAAACCAAAATCTGATAGTGTCTCTGGACACCTGCATAACTGGATAGAAGCATTCCTGTCAAAGAGACAACAAATGGTCAAAATTGGGAGCATCCTATCAAATTCTGTACCTGTCAACAGTGGTGTCCCCCAAGGCAGTGTTCTAGAACCAACTCTCTTCATATTCTACATAAATGGCCTCTGTGATCATATTAAGAGCAACTGTGTTCTCTTTGCTGATGATGTAAAGCTATTCAACACCACAGACAATACTGCTACCCTTCAAAAAGACCTCGACTATATATCAGAATGGTCAAACAAATGGCAACTTCAAATCTCAACAAATAAATGCTCTGTCTTACACATTGGCAAAAAAAAATCAGAAAATAAAATACAAGCTGAATAGTTGATGATCCATGAATAGTTGATGACCTTGTTGATGATCCAAACTCTGTCAAGGACCTTGGAATACTCATCTCTAATGATCTAAGTGCTAGAGCCCACTGTAACTACGTAGCCAAAAAAGCATTAAGAGTTGTTAACCTAATCTTACATAGCTTTTTCTCTGGTAATATTACGCTATTAACTAGAGCATACAAAACATTTGCTAGACCAATTCTCAAATACAGCTCATCAGTCTGGAACCCACATTACGTATCTGATATTAACACAGTTGAGAAAGTCCAGAAATATTTCACAAGAAAAGTTCTCCACTCCTCTACTCGTTGCAGAATACCTTATGCCACCAGACTTGAAATTCTAGACCTAGAAAACCTAGAACTATACCGCCTTCGGTCCGATCTAAGTATAGTATATAAAATCATACATTGCAATGTCCTACCTGTCAATGAATACTTCAGCTTCAACCTTAACAATACAAGAGCACACAATAGATACAAACTCAAGGTTGACCGCACCAAACTTGATTGCAGGCAATACGACTTCAGCAACAGAGTGGTCAATGTCTGGAATACTCTACCTGATTCTGTGGTTTCTTCCCCAAAGTCCAAAAACTTTAACCTTAGATTGTCTACTATTGACCTCATCCCTTTCCTAAGAGGTCTGTAGTGGGCGTGCATAAGCGCACCAACCTGCCTACCGTCCCTGTCCTATTGATTCTTTTTATTTTTATTTTTCTTATATGTATCCATTCCATGTATTCATAACTTTGTTTATATTTATACCTATTATCTTGTAAGCGATTGACAAATCAAATAAATAAATAAATAAGTTTACTGCGACATCTTACCTATCCTGAATCGTGCCAAAAGTTATAAAGAATTCATCCTGGATCCAACACCCACATTTGCTTCTTAATGCCGTCCCTTTATCAATTGGATCCAACATCTACATTTGCTTCTTAATGCCGTCCCTTATCAATTGTTGTTTAATTAAATATAATACATTCAGTCTCCAGAATAGGTCTGTCTTACGATCAAATCGCAAAGAGAAGCAATGACCAGGGAACTGTAATCGATCCATCCAGTTTCCCTCAATCTTCGTAGAAGAATTTGTCACTTCCCCATATTTGATTATTAATGTTTTAACTGGAGCTAGAATTGTATTTGCCCAAAATTGGAAAAATGAGAAAATTCCGACAGAGGAGGAGGTGATTAAGAAAATAATGCAATGTGCAGAAATGAGTAGATTAACGTTAGCAATTAGAGAGCAAGAAGAAAAAGAATATTTTAAGATACGGGATTTATTTTACCAATGGTTAGATAGAAAAGTAGGAAACTGAAGTATAATACAACAGCAATGATATGTTATAATTGATTATTTTGGAATGAATTATAAAGTGAACTAAAATTAATAAGAACTGAGACCTTCTCTAAAAGGATAATGTGGATTTGAAATCAAAGTCTAATGATGATGTAATAATAATATAATATGACATGGAAAGTTGGTTAATGTAATATGAATGTAAATTTAAATCTAAGAGGAAAATATTGTGCACAAGAAATATGTACCAACCGACACACTGTATAATCGAAAGAAGGTTTTGTTGTTTTATGTTTATGTTTGCCTATGTTTGTTGTTAAAAATAAAAAAAACTTTTTTTTTAAAAAAAAGAAGAATTTGTCACTTCCCCTTTCAGTCAGAGAAAACTTGGATTTTGACTGATTCTGCCTTAAGTAATTTTCCAAGGTTTAGATTCACTGCGTTGTAAGTTGGGCTGTGTGACTGCTGTTAATTTTCCAGAGTCATGCAACAAAGATGATTAGGGGTTTGGAGACTAAAACATACAATTAATGTTGCAAGAATTGGGTATCTCTAGTTTAATGAAGAGAAGGACTATGGGTGACATGATAGCACTCTTCCAATATCTCAGGGGCTGCCCCAAAGAAGAGGGAGTCAAGCTATTCTCCAAAACCCCTGAAGGCCAGACAAGGAAGAATGGATGGAAACTGAACAAGGAGAGATTCAACCTGGAAATAAGGAGAAACTTTCTGACAGTGAGAACAATCCACCCATGGAACAGAAGTTGCCTTTGGAAGATGTGGGAGCTTCATCCCTGGAGGCTTTCAAGAAGAGATTGGAATGTCAGAAATGGTGTATGGTCTCCTGCTTGGGCAGGGGGTTGGACTAGATGACCTCCAAGGTCCCTTCCAACTCTTGTTATTCTATATTTTTGTTCTAATGGAACAGAAGCTGCCTTTGGAAGTTGTGGGAGCTTCATCCCTGGAGGCTTTCAAGAAGAGATTGGACTGCCCTCTGTCACAAATGGTGTAGGGTCTCCTGCTTGGGCAGGGGGTTGGACTAGATGACCTATAAGGCCCCTTCCAACTCTGTTAATCTGTTAATCATTCTATTACTAAGAGGTGAATTCAAACACCAATAATTAGGGGACTGGAGGCTGAAACATGTGATGGACAGTTGCAGGAACTGGGCCTGGCTAGTCTAGGGAAGAGAAGGACCAGGGGAGACAGGAGAGCATCTTCCAATAGTTGAGGGGCTGCCCCAGAGAGAAGGAAGGGGTCAAGCTGTTCTCCAAGGCCCCTGAAGGCCAGACAAGGAAGAATGGATGGAAATGGAACAAGGAGAGATTCAACCTGGAAATAAGGAGGAATTCTTGATAGTGAGAGCAATCCATGAGCGGAACAGAAATTGCCTTCAGAAGTTGTGGGAGCTTCATCCCTGGAGGCTTTCAAGAAGAGACTGGACTGCCCTTGGTCAGAAATGGTGTAGGGTCTCCTGCTTGAGCAGGGGGCTGGACTAGATGACCTCCAAGGTCCCTTCCAAATATTATTCTGTAGTTCTTTTAATCATTGGTACAGGTTGCCTCCAGAAATCATGGGTGTTCGAACCCTGGAGTTTTTAAAGAAGAGATTAGATAACCATTTGTCTGAAATGGTGTGGGGTCTCCTGCTTGGGCGGGGGCTGGACTAGATGACCTCCAAGGTCACCTCTGTTGATCTGTTAATCATTCCCAACACTCTGGTTGCTAGGTACGTCTGCAGCAGATTAGCCTCCAAAATCCCCCTCATCCCAGTCTAGACTGGGAAATTGGGAAGACATCCTGGAAACCGTGAACGTGGATTCTATCTCCCCAGTTGTCAAGGGAGCTCCCAAGATTTGTCCCTCAGGGCCACCTGAGCTATGCTAAAGTACCTCAGAGACTTCGCAACAGACACAGAGGGATGGTCCATCGGGCTTTTGAGCAGGGAAGGGTGGAGTTTCCAGGCCCAACCTTCGTTCGATAAATCAGATGCAAATATATTTACTTTGGTTTCTCCCCGTGCTTCGCTTTCATCATGGCCCCACCCGAGGTGCGTAGGTGGCTAATCCCAAAACAGGGTGAGAAAGTTTTTGCTCCTCCTGCAAACTTGGAAGGCTCTTCTCTCCCCGAAGCCAAACTCCATCAAGGGAAGCCTTCTCCTCCCACCCACTGCAGGGGCCTGGAGCCAAAGAGGCGATAGGAATCTCCCGTTGGGAAACGGGCAATTACGTTTGCCAGCGGTTGGCAACGTCCCCCTGGGCCCTGCGCGTTCCTTTCCAACGTCACCCCAGCCCAGCAGAGATATTTCCACGGGATGCAAATCGGCCAGGGATGTTGTAAGGGGGAAAGCCAGGAAGGTGGGGAGGGAAATGGAAGAAAGTTCACCCTGGTGCTTTGTTTCTCCTCGAACCCAGGAAGCTCCCGGGAGAAGTTGCGACACCTGGGAGGGTGGGAGATGGAGGAGCAGAACATTCTGGAAGGGCTGGTTTGGCAAACTGGGTGGGATGAGTTAGTTTGGAAGGCAGCGGCCGACCGGTTGGGTTTTGCATGGGGTCAGTTACCGTAAGGGCTGTGTTACGCACACTTGTAGCAGGGTTTCATCTAAAGGAGAAGCCCTGAGCTTGGTGGTTTTCTTGAAGACGTTTCATGACCCAACTGGGGAATGTTATCAGTGCTGGAAGGGTGAGGGGTTGGGAGGAGGAGGAGGAGGGGGGGAAGAACTGTGGGGTCCTTACTGCTCCCTGAGCTTGGTGGTTTACTTGCAGACATTTCATGACCCAACTAGGGAACAGCATCAATGCTATGGTAGAAGGGTGAGAGGTTTGGGAGGAGCAGGAGGAGGAGCCATTTCAATTGGATACCACAGTTTGGTCCACCTCTTGAGTCCTTCCCAAGGACCTGGGATAGGGAGATATTGTTGTTTGACAGCGTTAAAGGTCTCAGAATAATAGAAAAGCAGAGTTGGACGGGACCTTGAAGATCTTCTAGTCTAACCCCCTGATTGAGCAAGAGATTCTATACCATCCTGGTCAAATGGTTGTCCAATCTCTTCTTAAAAGCCTCCAGTGATGGAGGACCCACAACTTCTGGTGGCAAGCAGTTCCACTGGTTAATTGTCCTCACTGTCAGAAAGTTTCTCTTTATTTCCAGGTTGAATCTCTCCTTGTTCAGTTTCCATCCATTATTCCTTGTCTGGCCTTGGGTACTTTAGAAAATAGATTGACCCCTTCCTCATCTCTGGGGCAGCCCCTCAAATATTGGAAGATGCTCTCCTGTCTCCCCTGGTCCTTCTCTTCCCTAGACTAGCCAGGCCCAGTTCCTGCAACTGTCCATTGTATGTTTGAGCCTCCAGTCCCCTCATCATCCTGGTTGCTCTTCTCTGCACTCTTTCCAGAGTCTCAATATCTTTTTTATAATGTGGTGACCAAAACTGGATGCAGTACTCTAGGTGTGGCCTTACTAAGGCTTTGTAGAGTGGTATTAGCACCTCCCTTGATCTTGATTGGATATCCACTGTCTTCTTCTCAGAAGTATCTGAGATTTCAGTTTTGGCTTACCTGGTCTTCTTCCATGTCAGTTTGCCTTAGAGGGGAAGGTTAAGATGTTTCTGCATGTCTTTTCCAGATGTTGCTCCTCAATCATGAAATCTTCACCGTGAGTTGATAGCTGATCCTGAGGTGCCTTCAGAACGTGACCTGACACCTCCTTGTTTACATTGTGGTTATGATTCCACCCCAATGTCTTCTTTCAACTCTCAACTCCTGAACTCCGAATGGGAATCGTAGGTTGGGTCATCCCAATCTTTGGAAGGAAGCCCAGGTGTGAATCCCATATCTGTGAGGTCATGGAGATCCAGAGAGGAGATGCAATCTAGTTGCTCTTCAGGTCCAAGATCTTGAATAGGAGAATCAAGCAAGAAATTTCTTCCTTATTCCAGAATAAGGAAAAGCGCAGAGTTGGAGGTGTGTTGGCCAATGAACTAGGCCAAAGGTCTCCAAATTTGGCCACTTTAAGCTTGGAGGACTTCAACTCCCAGAATTCCCCAGCCAACTATGCTTAATCTCTTGAGATCCCTTCCTCTGCAATCTTTCCATTTTAATTCAGTTCTCTTCACTTCTGGGAATTGAAGTCCACAAGTCTTTAAAGTTGCCAAGTTTGGAGACTCCTGAACTAGGCCGAAATGTCTGCTTTGCTCCTTTTAAGGCATTTGACAGTGAAGACCCACAAGGAAGAAAAGCTGGCAAGCAAGGTCACAAGATCCACACAAGATCCTCAAAGACCTGATCTCGGATTTCTCTTGGCCCCATCTAGGAAGTTCACGTCTGCTTCCTCACTCACATACATTTCCAACACAGATAGTTCTCTACTTCCACCATTTCATTCAAGTTACCCCGGGACTGAAAAAAGGGACTTATGACCATTTTTCACACTTAACAACCACTGCAGCATCCCTGTGGTCATGTGACATGATCAAAATTTGGGCCCTTGGATCCCCAAAATGCTGGAAGGGCAAGGACTTACCAGGTACATTCTATCATATGTGGTGGCCATGTAACTATGCAAGAAAATACTGGAGATTGATACAGACACGGGTGGAACCAATGGTAGGAAAGCATAACTCATCGGCTCAGACTCAACCCTGACAAGACCAAGTGGCTGTGGGTCTTGCCCCCTCGGGGTTCAGTCGATTTTCCAACTTTAGTACTGGGGGGAGAGAAATTGCTCCCCTCAGAACAAGCTCACAATTTGGGGGACCTTCTGGATCCACAGCTACAATTTGACCACCATCTTACGGCTGTGACCAGAGGGGCCTTTGCACAGCTTTGCCTGTTGCGCCAGTTGCGACCCTTCCTGGACCGAGGGGCTCTACACATGGTTGCTCATGCCCTTATCACCTCCCGATTGGACTACTGCAATGCGCTCTACATGGGGCTGCCCTTGAAGAGCACTCGGAGACTCCAGCCGGTGCAAAATGCGGCCGCGCGAATGATCATGGGTGCACCTAGGCGTGTCCATAGAACATCTATCCTCCGCCAGCTGCACTGGTTACCGGTGGTCTTCCGGGTGCAATTCAAGGTGCTAGTGACAACTTTTAAAGCCCTTCATGGCTTAGGAGCAGGATACCTGCGAGACCGCCTTCTGCGACCTTATGCCTCCCAGCGCCCAGTTAGATCTCACAGGGAGGGCTTGCTCCGGATACCGTCGGCCAGACAATGTCGGCTGGTGGGCCCGCGAGCTAGGGCCTTCTCTGTAGTGTCACCATCCCTCTGGAATATGCTCCCTGCGGAGATTAGAACCATCCCCAATCTACTTGCCTTCCGCAAAGCCGTTAAGATCTGGCTTTGTCGGAAGGCATGGAACTGAGACTCTGTTCTTCCCTCGTGTATGTCTGAATGGTATGAATGAGTTTTTGATTTCATATTGTATAGGAACATGTTTTTATCTTGTTGTACGCCGCCTCGAGTTCCCCGATGGGGGAAGTGAGGCGGGATATAAATTTAATAAATAAATAAATAAACCCGGGGTGGGATTCTACCAGTTCTGTCCACTTCTGTAGAATCAGTTGCTCTGAAAAGCAGCAAATAGAGAGCATACATAGAACCGGTTCTATGTCTGCTGCTGTTTTGGCCCACCTGCCCGCCCGGGCTCTTACCTGACCTTTATTTCCTGCATTTTCAACCGCAGCTGCTTTGCGCGACACAGCTGCAGTTGAAAAAGCAGGAAAAAGGGGCTTTTCCAACTGCTGCGCACCCATGCGCAGCGCTGCTCAGCTGTCCGGGAAGCTCAGCAGGTCGTAAATTGTACTCGCGTGACGCAGAGCGACAGAACTGGTAGTTATACTGGTCGGATCCCATCCCTGAGCATAACTCCATTTAAACCAGAATTACTTCTCTTGGAAATAATGACAGAAGGTTATAGGAAAGGTGCAGCATATTTAATAATACATGCATTGGCAGTGGCGAGAATGGTATAGGCACAATATTGGAAGGATGAAACCAGAAAGAGAGAGAATAAGGAAAATAATGGCTTGTGCAGAATCGGATGGGACAGTGGTGGCAAACCGTTTTTGGCTCCCGTGCCGATAATTGTGCGAGCGCTCGTGCACTTACGCTTGTGTGCCAGCACCCAGAAGGAAATGCATGCTGGTCCCCACCCCCACCCCCTGCGCCTGTGCGCACGATCCCCTTGCTGTGCACCACGCCTCTCTGCATGCGCACGTGATTCCCCTTGCTGCGTGCCACATCTCTGCACAGACGCATGCGATCACTCCTGCGTGCCACATATCTCTGCACATGTGTGTGCAATCACTCCCACGTGCTATCCATTTGCGCATGCACACACGATCCCTCCACGCACCACGCATCTCTGCATGTGTGTGATCACTCCTACGTGCTATCCATTTACGCATGAGCACATGATCCCTCTGTGCACCATGCGTCTCTGTGCATATGTGTGCGATCACTTCTGCGCACTATCCATTTGCGCATGAGCACACGATCACTCCGCGCACACATGCCTCTCTGCACATGTGTGTGTGATCACTCCTACGTGCTATCCATTTGCACATGAGCACACAATCCCTCTGTGCACCATGTGTCTCTGTGCATATGTGTGCGATCACTCTTGTGCACTATCCATTTGCGCATGAGCACACAATCACTCCGCGCACACATGCCTCTCTGCACATGTGTGTGTGATCACTCCTACGCGCTATCCATTTCCACATGAGCACACGATCACTCTGCGCACGCATGCCTCTCTGCACATGTGTGTGTGATCACTCCTACGCGCTATCCATTTGCACATGAGCACACGATCCCTCTGTGCACCATGCATCTCTGTACATGTGTGTGCGATCACTTCTGCGCACTATCTATTTGCGCATGAGCACACGATCACTCTGTGCACACATGCCTCTCTATGCATGTGTGTGCAATCACTTCTGCGTGCTATCCATTTGCACATGAGCACCCGATCCCTCCGCGCACACATGCCTCTCTGTGCATGTGTGTGCAATCACTTCTGCGTGCTATCCATTTGCACATGAGCACACGATCCCTCTGTGCACCATGCATCTCTGCACATGTGTGTGCAATCACTTCTGCGCACTATCTATTTGCGCATGAGCACACGATCACTCCGTGCACACATGCCTCTCTGTGCGTGTGTGTGCAATCACTTCTGCGTGCTATCCATTTGCACATGAGCACACGATCCCTCTGCGCACCACGCATCTCTGCGCATGTGTGTGCGATCACTCCTGCGCACTATCCATTTGCGCATGAGCACACGATCCCTCTGTGCACCATGCATCTCTGCACATGTGTGTGCGATCACTTCTGCGCACTATCTATTTGCGCATGAGCACACGATCACTCCGTGCACACATGCCTCTCTGTGCATGTGTGTGCGATCACTTCTGCGCACTATCCATTTGCGCATGAGCACACGATCACTCCGCGCACACATGCCTCTCTGCACATGTGTGTGTGATCACTCCTACGCACTATCCATTTGCACATGAGCACACGATCCCTCTGTGCACCATGCATCTCTGCACATGTGTGTGTGATCACTCCGGTGCACTATCCATTTGCGCATGAGCACACAATCACTCCGCGCACACATGCCTCTCTGCACATGTGTGTGTGATCACTCCTACGCGCTATCCATTTGCACATGAGCACACAATCACTCTGCGCACGCATGCCTCTCTGCACATGTGTGTGTGATCACTCCTACACGCTATCCATTTGCACATGAGCACACGATCCCTCTGTGCACCATGCGTCTCTGCGCATGTGTGTGCGATCACTCCGGTGCACTATCCATTTGCGCATGAGCACACAATCACTCCGCGCACACATGCCTCTCTGCACATGTGTGTGTGATCACTCCTACGCGCTATCCATTTGCACATGAGCACACGATCACTCTGCGCACGCATGCCTCTCTGCACATGTGTGTGTGATCACTCCTACACGCTATCCATTTGCACATGAGCACACGATCCCTCTGTGCACCATGCGTCTCTGCGCATGTGTGTGCGATCACTCCGGTGCACTATCCATTTGCGCATGAGCACACAATCACTCTGTGCACCATGCATCTCTGCGCATGTGTGTGCAATCACTTCTGCGCACTATTTGCGCATGAGCACACGATCACTCCATGCACACTTGCCTCTCTGCGCATGTGTGTGCAATCACTTCTGCGTGCTATCCATTTGCACATGAGCACACGATCCCTCCGCGCACACATGCCTCTCTGTGCATGTGTGTGCAATCACTTCTGCGTGCTATCCATTTGCGCATGAGCACACGATCCCTCTGTGCACCACGCATCTCTGCGCATGTGTGTACGATCACTCCTGTGTGCTGTCCATTTGTGCATGCGCACACGATCCCTCGGCGCACCACGCATCTCTGTGCATGTGTGTGTGATCACTTCTGTGCACTATCCATTTGCGCATGAGCACATGATCACTCCGCGCACACATGCCTCTCTGCACATGTGTGTGTGATCACTCCTACGTGCTATCCATTTGCACATGAGCACACGATCCCTCTGTGCACCATGCGTCTCTGTGCATATGTGTGCGATCACTCCTGTGCACTATCCATTTGCGCATGAGCACACGATCACTCCGCGCACACATGCCTCTCTGCACATGTGTGTGTGATCACTCCTACACGCTATCCATTTGCACATGAGCACACGATCACTCTGCGCACACATGCCTCTCTGCACATGTGTGTGTGATCACTCCTACACGCTATCCATTTGCACATGCGCACACGATCCCTCTGTGCACCATGCATCTCTGCACATGTGTGTGTGATCACTTCTGCACACTATCCATTTGCGCATGAGCACACGATCACTCCGCGCACACATGCCTCTCTGTGCATGTGTGTGCAATCACTTCTGCGTGCTATCCATTTGCGCATGAGCACACGATCCCTCTGTGCACCACGCATCTCTGCGCATGTGTGTACGATCACTCCTGTGTGCTGTCCATTTGTGCATGCGCACACGATCCCTCGGCGCACCACGCATCTCTGTGCATGTGTGTGTGATCACTTCTGCGCACTATCCATTTGCGCATGAGCACACGATCACTCCGCGCACACATGCCTCTCTGCACATGTGTGTGTGATCACTCCTACGTGCTATCCATTTGCACATGAGCACACGATCCCTCTGTGCACCATGCGTCTCTGTGCATATGTGTGCGATCACTCCTGTGCACTATCCATTTGCGCATGAGCACACGATCACGCCGCGCACACATGCCTCTCTGCGCATGTGTGTGTGATCACTCCTGCGTGCTATCCATTTGCACATGAGCACACGATCCCTCTGTGCACCACGCATCTCTGCACATGTGTGTGCGATCACTTCTGCGCACTATTTGCGCATGAGCACACGATCACTCCATGCACACTTGCCTCTCTGCGCATGTGTGTGCAATCACTTCTGCGTGCTATCCATTTGCACATGAGCACACGATCCCTCCGCGCACACATGCCTCTCTGCACATGTGTGTGTGATCATTCCGACGTGCTATCCATTTGCACATGAGCACACGATCACTCCGTGCACACATGCCTCTCTGCACATGTGTGTGTGATCACTCCAACGCACTATCCATTTGCACATGAGCACACGATCACTCTGTGCACGCATGCCTCTCTGCACATGTGTGTGTGATCACTCCTACGCACTATCCATTTGCACATGAGCACACAATCACTCCGCGCACACATGCCTCTCTGCACATGTGTGTGTGATCACTCCTACGCACTATCCATTTGCACATGAGCACACGATCCCTCTGTGCACCACGCATCTCTGTGCATATGTGTGCGATCACTTCTGTGCACTATCCATTTGCGCATGAGCACACGATCACTCCGCGCACACATGCCTCTCTGCACATGTGTGTGTGATCACTCCTACACGCTATCCATTTGCACATGCACACACGATCCCTCTGTGCACCATGCATCTCTGCACATGTGTGTGATCACTTCTGCACACTATCCATTTGCGCATGAGCACACGATCACTCCGCGCACACATGCCTCTCTGCGCATGTGTGTGTGATCACTCCTACGCGCTATCCATTTGCACATGAGCACACGATCCCTCTGTGCACCATGCATCTCTGCACATGTGTGTGCGATCACTTCTGCGCACTATCTATTTGCGCATGAGCACACGATCACTCCGTGCACACATGCCTCTCTGTGCATGTGTGTGCAATCACTTCTGCGTGCTATCCATTTGCACATGAGCACACGATCCCTCTGCGCACCACGCATCTCTGCACATGTGTGTGCGATCACTCCCTCATGCTATCCATTTGCGCATATGCACACGATCCTTCCGTGCACCACGCGTCTCTGCACATGTGTGTGCGATCACTCCTGCGTGCTACCCATTTGTGCATGAGCACATGACCCCTCCACACACCACGCATCTCTGTGCATGTGTGTGCGATCACTCCTGCGTGCTACCCATTTGTGCATGAGCACACAATCACTCTGCGCACCACGCATCTCTGTGCATGGACGTGTGTCTCCCACGCACCCCCCCCCATGCATGCACACCAGATACCCGACAATCAGCTGTTGGGCGGCAGCGGCGTGCATGTGCAGTTTTGCTCTTCCGGGTGAGCTCTCACGTGCCAGGGGAAATGGTGATGCATGCCACTTCCGGGACGCATGGCATAGGTTCGCCATCACGGGGATAGGATAACCTTATAATTGAAAAAGCAAGCGGGAAATCAGAATATTATGAAATGTGGAATAAGTTTTATCCATGGCTGCAAGAAAGAAGGGAAGGTCGGCACAAAAATAGCCAGGATGAATAGAATCAAAAAGTAAATATTGCATCAATAACATGAATGTTAATGGTCTAGTAATATTTTTGTACAAGGGGAGAGCCAGATTCACTTAACAACCATCGACTGACTTAACAATGTCCCTGATTCGCTTAATGACTGTGGCGAGAAAGGTTGTAAAACAGACTCATTGATGGACTCATAAAAGGTTCCTTATCACCTGGTTTCGAAATTTAGATTTCCTATCCCAAGTCCATGGTCACATGACTGAATTTTGGGGGCCTTGGCGACCGTCCCACCTTTACGGCCATTTGCAGCGCCTGGTGGTGACATGACCACCATTGGGCATGTTTTTTGCTCGAAACCACGTTTACTTCTGATGTCCGGTCCAAAAAAAACCCCTCACCCCAACAGGTTCGCTTAAATAACCGACCAAGTGACCAAATGCCAACTTGATAATCCAGAAGGTTCTTGATTGCACTGAAATGGATGTACTTACCCCAAAACTAAAGGATCAGGAAGACTCAAAATATAGTACAGTTTGGGAAAACTGGTACAGTTGGATTAAGGATAAAAACCAGGGGTAGGATTCTACCAGTTCGGATCAGTTCTATAGAGCCGGTTGTTACGATTCTGCGCAGTTCGGAGAACCGGCACATTGCGCCACTGTCTGACCCCTCCCCTCCCCACCTACCCCGCCAGGAGGGTTCCCTGAGGTTTAGTCAGGGGTGGTATTCAGGGTGTGAGGGGAAGGAGAAGTGGCAGAGCTGAACCTTCCTTAGGATTGAAGCTTCTATTTTTCAGTGCAGACTCAGGCAGCAGATTGCAGAAAAGTAGATCTCTGAGTGAATATGTGATTCTGCAAGCAGCTCAATCTGCCTACCTGCTTTGCCTGGTTTTGGCTAAAAGTTGTTCTTTTTTTTAAATAAAAAATTCAATATTGACATAAATATTTACAATATTTACATTACAAGCCATGCCCAGCCAGTCACGTGACCACCAAGCCACACCCACAAATTAGGCCACACCCACAGAACCGGTTGTTAAGCAATTGGAATCCCACCCCTGATAAAAACCAGGGAATAAAAAGATAAGGAATGGAAAAAATAAAGTGGTTAGATTAAGAGTATTTACCAGAAACAGGAAATGAATATTAGAAAAATTGCTTTTGAGAAGAGAACACACCGTCTAATGGATTAGAAATATTTATGTTTCATGTTTATCCGTTTTGTTTTTCACATTGATTTAGTTTGCAACGAAATGTCATATATTAGGCGTTGTGCATACTTTTTAAAATAATAAAGTTTATTTTTAAAATTTAAAAAATAAATAAATAAATAACCATTGCATCCCAGTGGTGGTATTCAGCCGGTTCGCAACCGGATCGGGCGAACCGGTAGCAAGGATTTGGCGTGGGTTGCCGAACTGGTAGTAAGTTCTGGCTGGCCACACCCCTGACCCGGTCTCCCTCCTGCCTGATGCGCGTTTCACCCGGCCTGCCTGATGTTCGCCGAAAGTATTTCTTTCTTTCTTTTCCCCTCCCGACAATCAGCTGTTCATACGATCAGCTGTGCCGGGATTCCCCTTGCTGAGGCTCAGGAAGGCAAAAAATGTGGGCGTGGCTTAGTTGGCAGGCATGGCTTGGTGGTCATGTTATTGGCTGGGTGTGGCCAACTCAACATCACTCACATCGAGGCACGCATCTCCTCGCCTGGCCTCTCGTGACTGTGGGGATGCTGCAACAGTCGTAAGTGTGAAAAATGGTCATAAGTCACTTCTTTCAGTGCCATTGTAACTCTGAAGGGTCACTCCACATGAGCAAAGTGCCAGCAAAGGAGGGGAAAAAAACTCCAGAGAGGTTCCTGAGACAGGAAGTCTAGTCCTGCCAAGAACGTAATAAGGGTTAACGGAGAGGCAGTTTCTGTAAGCAACACCAGAATGTTTCCTTCCTGCCTTCCTTACAGGATTAGCCCAGTAATTTCTTCTAACAACCGGTTCTCCGAACTGCTTAGAATGTTAACAACCGATTCTAGCGAATAGGTGCGAACTGGTAGAACCCCACCCCTGGCTGTGAGCCCCTCCCATGCGCTGTTTTTTTTTCTACCTGAGCCTCAGAGCAGCCTTAGGGGAGCAAAAACGACCCCCCAAGAGGCTCCTCTGAGGCCCAGAAGGCCCCCCCAAAATGGCTGGGGAGTGTGGCTGCAAAAAAAGAAGGAAGCCACGCCCACCCATTCACACGGCTACACCCACCAAGCCACGCCCACAGAACCAGTAGTAAAAAAAATTTTTTGAATCCCACCACTGTTGCATTCGCTTTACGACAGCTGCAAAAAGAAAAGAAAAAACAAAAAGATTGCAAAATTAGATTCCGTCCCAAATTACAACCGTAACTGTGGGGCTCAGTAACGTTCGTAACCCAAGGATTGCCTTATTGATTTAATTATTTATTTTTGGCCTATTGCATATATTGGGGGGAGGCTTTCTTTGTGGAAAGCTTTGCAACACACCAGCAACAACCTGTGTATGTGTGTGTGTGTGTGTGTGTGTGTGTGTTTAAAAGCACACTTTCTTTTTCGCTTTGCCATTCCCAGCTCCAATTAGCCCTTCGGCTTAATTAAATCTCAAAGCAGGATCACCCCACACATCAAACCGAGGGATAATTAACACACACACCCCAATTGCATCACCGCTAACGGACTCGTAATCTCTTCTTCATCCTTGTTTTCTCGGAAAAATATATTATATTTTCTCTTTGAAGGGAAGGTAAATATTTTGGCGTTGCAGCTGGCCCGGTTCATCGCCCACATCTTGCACATCTGCATTTTTAAACCCCTGGCTTTGAAATGTCCAGATCGGATTCCTTTCCTTTCCCGCTTAGGTGCCCTCTGCCGAGAAGGATCGCTTGGTGGTACCCTTTTTCTTGAAGTTGCTAACTTTCCAGCGGCTGTCCCTTCTCAATTGGGTTGTATAACAATGGCCCTTGTTTGTTTGTTTTTCCCCCCAAAATCAGCCAATTTTCTAAAACTTTTAGAGTTTTGAAAGAGATCTGACGAATTTATGGTTTAGTTTGCCTAAACGTGTCTAGTCCAACGAAGAGAAGGACAAGCGGTGACATGGTAGCACTCTTCCAATATTAGAGGGGCTGCCCCAAAGAAGAGGGAGTCAAGCTATTCTCCAAAGCACCAGAAGGCAGGACAAGAAGCAATGGATGGAAACTGACCAAGGAGAGATTCAACCTGGAAATAAGGAGAAATTTTCTGACAGGGAGGACAATTAACCAGTGGAACAGAAATTGCCTTTAGAAGTTGTGGCTACTCCATCACTGGAGGCTTTTAAGAAGAGGCTGGAGAGGCATTTGTCTGGAATGGCATAGGGCCATGATGGCAAATCTATGGCACCCATGCCAGAGGAGGCACACAGAGTCCTCTCTCTGGGCATGTGAGCTGTCTCCCCAGCTCAGCTCCGCTGCGTGTGTGCGCACATGCCTCCCGCTATCCAGCTTATCTTCAGGTCTCTGCCATGCATGCACGGGGGGGGCACACACGTGGGGGGCAGGGGGCACACACAGGGATTGCATGTGCATGTGTGGGGGTACACATGTGCGGGGGTGGGGCACATGTGCGGGCGGGCGTGTTGCATTTTGGGAATGTGTGTGCTTTGGGCATTTGGTGCCGAAAAGGTTTAGCCATTGCTGGCATAGGGTCTCCTATCTTGGGCAGGGGGCTCGAGTAGAAGGCCTCCAAGGTCCCTTTCAACAAAAGAGATTGGACTCCCATCTGTCAGAAATGGTGTAGGGTCTCCCGCTTGGGCGGGGTGGGGTTGGACTAGATGACCTATAAGGTCCCTTCCAACTTTGATTATGTTATCTCTTAACTCTGTTATTCTGTTCTGCTTTATTAAATCTTGTGAGAGCTGCTGAGAGAGAGAGAGAGAGAAACAGAGGGAGGGAAAGAGAGAGAACAGAATTAGAGAGTGTGTGAAAGAGAGAGGGAGAGAGGGAGGAAGAGAGAATGAGTGAATGAATGAATGAATGAACGAACGAATGGATTCTTTTATTGGCCAAGTCTGATTGGACACACAAGGAATTGGTCTTGGTGCAAATAGAATAGAATAGAATAGAATAGAATAGAATAGAATAGAATAGAATAGAATTCTTTATTGGCCAAGTATGATTGGACACACAAGGAATTCGTTTTGGTGCAAAGAGAATAGAATAGAATTAGAGTAGAGTAGAGTAGAGTAGAGTAGAGTAGAGTAGAGTAGAGTAGAGTAGAGTAGAATAGAATTCATTTATTGGCCAAGTGTGATTGGACACACGTGGAATTTGTCTTGGTGCAAATGCTCTCAGTGTACATAAAAGAAAAGATACATTCGTCAAAAATCATAAGGTGCAACACTCAATAATAGTCCTAGGGTACTAAGGAGAGAGAGGGAGGGAGCATGTGTGAAAGGCACAGAGAGAAAGAGGGCAGAAGGGGGATTTCTGCATTTAACCACCCATAAAATAGACTCCAAACTGGTCTGCAAGATGACGAACATCTTGAGATCCTCACCAGGTGCCCAACTCCTCCTTGGAAACGTTCAGCAGCCTCCCTTTGGGGGCAACCACAAAATACCAGTGAAATTCCAAAACCCGGAGCATCTTCCTCTCTGGGGCTGCAGCAGCACGCTCTGCGGTCAAGCTCCCTTGGGGTCCGTCCACCCCACCCCACCCCACGGCCCCCAGCCTTCCCAAAAAAAAAAGGAGAGTCTTGTTTGTTCCCTGGGCTGCGCGTCTGCTGGCAGCCCTTCGCTTTGCCCCGGACCGGCGGGCGGAGGGTGCAGATAGGCGTCTCTGCCACAGGCTACGAGGAGAGGAGAAATACCTTTGCAAGGTGAGGCCCGGGTGTATTTGGGTGGGGCGAGAGGGAAACGATGCGCGCGGGGGCGGGACGACTCCAGCATCTGCGCGCCCAAGTCGCGCATCCTCCTCGCTCTTTAATTAACATCTCGGTTGGAAAACTTTGCATTATTTGGCTCGGGAGGGTTTGCTCATTTCGCCGAGCATCTCCTTCTCTCCGAGCGAAGATTGCATCTGCAGTTTTGCAAAGCTTGCACCCGGTGCGCCGTGCCAAGGAGAGGTGCTGCCAAGGAAGGGGGCGGGCGGGATGCGGCGGGCCAGCACTCAACGTCGTGGCCAAGGGGCAAGAATTAGAAACTGGCAAAGAGGCTGATTTATCTCCTGAAAATCAAGGACCACGTTGGGGGTTTTCAGAGAGAGAGAGAGAGAGAGTGGGAGGGAGACAGAAAGAGAAATAGAAAGAAAAAGAAATAGAAACACACACACACACAGAGAGAGAAGCAGAGAGAAAGCAGGAGAAAGAGAAGCAGAGAGAGAGAGAAATAGAGAAACAGAAAGAGTGAGAAATAGAAAGAAACAGAGAGAAAAGGAGAGAGAGAAAGAAAGCAAGAAAAAGAGAAGCGGAGAGACAGAAAGAGAGAAATAGAAAGAAAGAGTGAGAAATAGAAAGAAACAGAGAGAAAGAGAGGGAGGGAGGGAGGGAGTTGAAACTGCGCAAGAGATTTGGAGATCTGGAGGGAAATTAAATGCCTTCCTCTCGGGCAGGAACATTTGGGGAAAATAATAGTCCTCTCCCTGCAGCATTAAAAAGGAATATTAGATTAATTACTAGCTAAAGAGGCTCAGGGGGAGGGTTCAAAATGGGCCAGATGGCATGGGGAGGAGTGGGAAGGATGTGGGATTCAGTTGCATGTTTAAGGCTACCCATCTTGGCTTTCTCCTCCCCCACCCCCACACCTAATCTCCTTTTTGCACAGGTTTTGGAGGTGGGGTCTGTTAATGTTACACCCCATTATCCAGGGAAGGGTGACTTGTAGAAAAATGATCCCTCAACTCTTCCCAACTGAACAGTGATGGAAATGTCTGCAATAAATAGATAGATGATAGATAGATAGATAGATAGATAGATAGATAGATAGATAGATAGATAGATAGGCAGGCAGGCAGGCAGGCAGGCAGGCAGGCAGGCAGGCAGATTAGATAGATAGATAGACAGACAAACAGGCAGGCAGGCAGGCAGATAGATAAAGATAGACAGATTAGATAGAGATTAGATAGATAGATAGATAGATAGATAGATAGATAGATAGATAGATGTAATAGATAGATAGATGTAATAGATAGATAGATAGATAGATGTAATAGATAGATACATGTAATAGATAGATAGATAGATAGATAGATAGATAGATAGAGATAGACAGATTAGACAGACAGACAGACAGACATAGATTAGAGAGAGAGAGAGAGATTAGATAGACAGACTGACAGACAGACAAATAGATAGACAGATTAGAGATATATATATATAGAGAGAGACAGAGACAGAGACAGAGACAGAGAGACAGATTAGATAGATAGAGAGACAAACAGGCAGGCAGGCAGGCAGGCAGGCAGGTAGGCAGGCAGATAGATAAAGGTAGACAGATTAGATAGAGAGAGATTAGCTAGAGAGAGAGAGAGAGAGAGAGAGAGAGAGGGAGATGTCCCGTTGCCTGGATGCAGTGCAGACCTGGATGGGTAGGAACAGGCTCCGGCTCAACCCTGCCAAGACTGAGTGGCTGTGCGCACCGGCATCTCGGGTCCAGGATATTCCATCATTGGTCATGGGGGGGAGAGGTGTTGCCCCCCGTGGATAGGGCTCACAACTTGGGGGTGCTCCTGGATTCACAGCTCAGTTTGGAGGATCAGGTGGGAGCTGTGACCAGGGGGGGCATTTGCCCAGGTTCGCCTGGTCCGCCAGTTGCGCCCCTATCTGGACCGAGATGCCCTGAGGACAGTCACTCATGCACTCGTTACTTCCCGACTCGACTACTGTAACGCTCTCTACAGGGGACTGCCCTTGCAGATCACTCGGAGGTTTCAGCTGGTACAGAATGTGGCCGCGCGGGCGGTGATGGGAGCTTCCCGATACTCCCACATTACACCCCTCCTACGCGAGCTGCATTGGTTGCCGGCTGCCCTCCGAGTGAGATTCAAGGTGCTCGTATTAACATATAAAGTCCTGCATGGCTTGAGTCCGGGGTACTTGCGGGAACGTCTCCTGCCAGCATCGACGTCCCTTTGCCCTGTACGCTCCCACAGACAGGGCCTCCTTGGGGTGCCGTCGGCCAGACAGTGTCGACTGGCAGCCCCCAGGGGCAGGGCCTTCTCTGTGGTAGCGCCCACCCTGTGGAACCAACTCCCTTTGGGACTCCGATTGGCCCCGGACCTCCGTTCCTGCCGCCGCGACCTGAAGACCTGGTTTTTTCAGCAATCTGGGCTGGACTGAAGTGGAGTGGGGTGGGTTTTTTTAATTGTTTTTAGATTAGTTTGTGGGTTTTAAATTTATTGGGCTTAATGTTTAATAGTATTTTATCTAATTTATTTGCATTCGTATTTTAATGTTGTGAGCCTCCCTGAGTCCTCAGGGAGAAGGGCGGCATATAAGTCCAATAAACTAAATAACTAAATAACTAAATAACTAAATAACTAAATAACTAAATAACTAAATAACTAAATAACTAAATAACTAAATAACTAAATAACTAAATAAATAACTAAATAAATAACTAAATAACTAAATAACTAAATAAGCACAGGAAAGCCTCCAGAGCCCATGGAGGGTGAAAATGCCCCCCCACCCGCCATGGTGCAGGAGGCTGACTAGGCCACGCCCACCATGGCCACGCCCTCCCAACAACCAGGCAGAGTCCCCCTTGGTGAAATTTTGGAAGCCCACCCCTGAGTCTTCGTCCCTGTATCCCCATTTCTCTGCAGCCTGTCCCTAAAAGGCAAACTGTTTTGCTTTTAGGGGGTTAAACATTTCTTCTTCTGTCTGGATCTCCTTTTTAGTTATTCTTCTGCAACCCGGGCTCGAGTGGGAACCCCAAATCTTTCCTCTGACCCCTCTTTCGGTTGTTAAACCTGGATTTCCCTGGGTAAGGTTGTTGGGCCCAAGCTGAACGTGCCATCGGCTGCCCTCTGTCAGAAATGGTGTAGGGTCTTCCGCTTGGGCGGGGGGGGGGGGTTGGACTAGATGACCTACAAGGTCCCTTCCAACTCTGATGATCTGTTATGCAATTCCCAGCTCTCATGTTTGACCGTTCCAAATGGCAACCTCGTTTTCCTCAGGGCTTTCTGGACTTTGAAACTTTCGCTGGAGTTCAGGCTGGGTTAAACTTTCGGTTTCTTCGGGGTGTCACCCAAACGTAGAGTTTGTCAGAGCTGAATCAGCTTAACTCCTCTATTTATTTTCCGCCCCCTTCTCTTTTTGACTTTCTATCTTGCAGGGTAAAGAACCCTTTGCCTCCCGGTCTTTTGCCTTCTGCAAACAATGCTTAAGATAACATAGACGGTGGTGACAGGGGATATAAACCACAGAAAGACAGTAAAATGGTTACCTTAAGCCCTGCTTTAAATTAACTTTACTCAAAGGGAATGACTCATAAAATGCACATCAGGGATGATTGACATGATATCCTTTGTGCATTTCCTTCCTTCCGTCCTTCCTTCCATCCCCTCATTCCAATTTCCTTCCTTCCTTCCTTTTCCTATTTTTCTTTCCCTCCCTCCCTTTCTTTCTTCTTTCCTTCCTCTCATTCTGATTTCCTTCCTTTTCCTATCTTCCTTCCTTCTTTACTTTTCCTTCCTTCCTTTCCCTACCTTCCTCCTTCCCACCCTTTTCCTATCTTCCTTCCTTCCTTTTCCTATCTTCCTTCCTTCCTTCCTTCCTTCCTTCCTTCCTTCCTTCCTTCCTTCCTTCCTTCCTTCCTTCCTTCCTTCCTTCCTTTCCTTCCTTCCTTCCTTCCTTTCCTTCACTATCTTCCTTCCTTCCTCAACTTTAGCAACTTCAGCTCCCAGAATTCTCCAGCCAGGATGGGTGGATGTCCAACTCCATGCTGGCTGGGGAATTCTGGGGATTGAAGTCCACTCATCTGAACCGTGCTGTGGTTGAAAAATTCCGGTTTACAGCAATCTGAACATGCTTCCTTTGAAGACCTGCTAGGAGTTCAAAACACCCCAGGGCTGAATCAAGTGATGTCCCCCCTAATTTCCTTAGTTCCCCACTACCTCATCCTCCTTTAAGCTTGTTTGTTTTTCTTGCCAGGCGTCTCCATGGTTCCTTTTGATGGAGGCAAAGCAGCCTGCTTTAGACTTGCCACCAAGCAAGGAGAAAAAGACACAATAGGTAGGAGCAGCTCCTGGTTTTAAAAATACAGCTTTTCATGTTGCTTTCAGCATGAGTCAAGGGACGGAGCCTGCCAGATTTGGGTGGAGAGGTTCAGCCTTTGAGAGGGAGCCAAAAGCTGCAAGTCTTAACCCGTTTCCAAGAGGACGGAGAGGCAGGTTTGATGGCCAGGAGCTCACCTGGGCAGGTGAGGGTCACCTGGGCAGATAAGGGTCACCTGGGAACAGGAAGGATTCAGAAGGATCTTCATGGACTTGAGCATCGGGCCCTATCCAACAAGGTGCAATTGTTGAGGAAAGGAAAACCAAACACACAGGTGTGGTATAGGTGGTACGTGGCTCAACAGCAGCAACTGTGAGAGGGATCTAGGTGTGCTAGTGGACAATCCCTTAAATGTGAGCCAGCCAGGTGCTGCAGCAGCCAAAAAGGCCAATGCAATTCTAGGCTGCATCAAGAGAGGGAGAGCATTGAGATCACAAGAAGTAATAATAATAATAATAATAATAATAATAATAATAATAATAATAGCGCTTTATATATTGTAGTAGTTGAAGTCACCCTTGGAATTCTCCTTCCAGTTCTGGTCACCATGGAACAGAAAAGATACTAAGAGTGTAGAAAAGGTGCAGAGAAGAGCAACACAGCGATGTTTCAAGAAGAGATTGGACAACCATTTGTCTCAAATGGTACTGAGTCTCCTACTTGGGGCAGGGGGTTGGGCTAGAAGACCTCCGAGGTACCTTCCAACCCTGTGATTCTATGATTCGGTAACTTTATGATTCTGGGATTTTCTGATTCTGCAATTGTACGGTTTTCTGATTGTGAGATTTCGGTGATTCTATGATTTCCTGATTCTGTAATTTTTGATGATACCACGATTTGATTGCGTGATTTTCTGATTCTGGGATTCTATGATATTGTGATTTTCTGATTCTGGGATTCTATGATATTGTGATTTTCTGATTCTGTGATTTTCTGATTTTCTGATTCTGTGATTCTGTGATTTTCTGATTCTGTAATTTTCTGATTCTGTGATTCGATGGTATTGTGATTTTCTGATTCTGTGATTCTACCCTGTTTCCCTGAAAATAAGACCTATCCTGAAAATAAGACTCAGCATGATTTTTCAGGATGCTCATAATAATAAGCCCTACTCCCAAAATAAGCCCCCGTTAAGATCATCAGCCAGATGGACACATTTTAGTACCTTATTTCCCCCAAAATAAGTCCTAACTGGAAAATAAACCCTAATGCGTCTTTTGGAGCAAAAATTAATATAAGGCCCAGTCTTATTTTTGGTGGGAAAGGGTGATAGTAAATTACGTGTGCCAGAGCGGGCTTCATACAGGTCAATGCCGGTCATGTTGCTCCTAATAAATCTTTTGGTTTCTTTTGCAAACTTGGCTTGAGGCTCATGATTGAATTAGGGCAATTGCCGGAATCCTGACAGTGGGTGTGATATTGTGATTTTCTGATTCTCTGATTCTGTGATTTTCTGATTCTCTGCTTCTGTGATTTTCTGATTCTCTGATTCTCTGATATTGCGATTTTATGGTCGTGCGATCTTGCAATTCTATGATTCTGGGATTCTGTGCTGCCCCTCCATCCATCCCTCCATCCCTCCAGGGCCTTCCAGGATTCCCCCAAAGCACCTTCTTCTTCCTCCATGTCAGCAGAGATGATTAATTTCTCTCCGGTAAGCTGCTGAATGTTTCCCTTAAATCTCCCCGGGGACAAATTGCATTTGACAAGGGCAGATTTAATGCCTCCGTGCCGTGAAAGGCTCCTCTGGAATCCACCTGAAGTCAGTTCCTGAGGTCACCACCTTCCGGGCTCTCTCCCACCCTTCACCGTTCCCGAGCCGAGTGACTCCCACCGGACGCCTCACCTCCGTCACTCTTAGCTTCAGCCTTTTTTTTCTAAGGGCTGGTTTGTCATCTCTGGAGCCTTAAATCCTGGCCTCCTCTCAAGGCAGGTGCTGGAAGGAGTCCCAGGGTGGAGTCGCTAAGCTGAATTTAATTTTATCAGCAGTTAATACTCTGAGGAGCAGTTGCTCACTATTGGGGATGAGGCCTGCCTCTCAAGCAACGGGAAACTGGCCAGGATCAGGGTGGATTCTTTGTACTAGGCCAAACTCAAGATGCAAAGCACGCTGAAGGGGCTGGATTTTATTTTATTTGGGATTCTTTTATCAGGGTTTTTAAGCCACCCATTTCCCTCGCAGAGGGAATTTTGGGGTGCAGGAGAGGTTTTTTAAAAAAAACATGGAGGTGCCATCACAAGGAAGCAGATTGGGAGAAAAGGAAGGGAGGGAAGGAGGGAGGGAAGGAGGAAAAAAGGAAGGAGGAAAAAGGAAAAAGAGAGGAAGGGAGGATAAAAGGAAGGATGGAAGGAAAGAAAGAAGAGAAGGACGGAAGGATAGAAGGAAGGAAGGAGAAGGGAGAGGAAGGAAGGATAAATGGAAAGAAAAGGAAAATGGAATGAAATGAATAATGAAATGAAGGAGAATGGAGAGAAAGAATGATGGAATGTTGGCGATGAAGGAAATGAAAGGAATGGAAGGAGAAGGATGGAGGAAGGAAGATGAAAATGGGAAAGAAGGATGGAAGGACGGAAGAAAGGAAGGAAAGGAAGGAATGATGGAAAATGACGGAAGGAAGGAATGGAAGGAAAGAAAGGATGGAAGAAAGATAAGAAAGGAAGGAAGGATGAGGAAGAAAGAAGGAGGAGGAAGGGAAGGAGAAGGGAGGGAAGGAAATAAGGAGGAAGGAGGGAGAGGAAGGAGGAGGAAGAAAATGGAAAAGGAGGAAAAAGGAAGGAGGAAAGAGGAAGGAAAAGGAAGAAGGATGGAAAAAAGAAATAAATGAGGAAGGAAAGAGAAGGAAGGTAAAAGCAAAAGGGAGAGAAGGAAAGGAAGAGAAGGAGGAAAGAAGGGAGGGAGGGAGGAAAGAAGGAAAGAAAGGCTAAACTATGACACACAAAAACATGGAAAGCCATAGGCTGTATCAGATTCAAATCTTGCCTTGAACACAGAGCACACCTGGTAACTCCCGGCCTCCTTTCAGTCCAAGCAATTGATTTGGGGAGTGGAAAAGGAAGGGAAACGCCCCTCAATGCATGGGGGTGGGGGAGGAGAAGGAGGCATAGGTGGCACAATGGTGGCCATTTTGACTTTTTTGACCGCCCTGCAAGATGTCGCTGAAATATGGTAGGGAAACTTTGTGGTCGGGCTTAGTTTTAGGGGAGGAAAATAAGGGGGGGTGGAATTCTGCCTCTGCCTACTAGCATCCATCAGTGTTCATCTGGCTAGCGTCCTGTCAGCATGTGTGAGAGTTGAAGGCTGTTTGGAAACTGAAACGGTATTTGCTGTGTGAGCAAGAAGGAGACAGCAAGGAGCCTGGGCGTGGCTTAGCTCAGCTGTTCTGTCCTAAAGCTGCTTGGTACTGCTGTGAAACTGAAACTCCTCTGCTTGTGTTTTGCCTTTGGAAGAATTTCTTTCCAGGCGGGGAGTGGGGGTAGAACTCCTTAGCATCAGAGAATGTGAATAATAATAATAATAATAATATAGGAAATACTCTAAATGCTCTGATGGTCTTTTGGAAAAATCCTTTCTTAGTGAGCCCCTAGAAGCCAAGAGGAACCTACGGGCCAAATTCCAAGTTTGTAGGCTTGACAGTTCTGGAGATTTTGTGATGATGTGTGAAGGGTATTTTCACTTTTATGTATATATAATTTTATTTTATTATTTCATTTTATTACCTTATCATAATTGATGGATGGATGGATGGATGGATGGATGGATGGATAGATAGATAGATACATAGATACATAGATACATAGATAGATAATGATGGATGGATAGATAGATAGATAAGATAGATAGACAGATAATGATGGATGGATTGATGGATAGATAGATAGATATTACATGATACATAGACACTACAGATAGACAGATGAATGATGATGGATGGATGGATAGATAGATAGATAGATACATAGATAGATAGATGAAGGATGGATGGATAGATGATAGATAGATAGATAGATAGATAGATGATAGATAGACAGACAGATAATGGATGGATCAATAGATGATAAATATATGGACATAGGGAGGGAGGTAGATGGATGGATGGATAATAGATGGATAGATAGATCATAGATAGATGATAGATGGATGGATAGATTGATAGAAAGATAATGGATGGATGGATAGATAGATAGATAGATAGATAGATAGATAGATAGATAGAAAAGGAGGATGCTCCCCTTCTCCCTTCTCCATCATCTGAGGAGATCTCCACAGGGTCTTCTTCCATAATCAGGAGGCCTTTTCCAGGGGCTTCTGGCTCCCATTCTTGCTTCCTTCTTCTAACCCAGGAGATTTCTCGGAAAGGAGTCTGGAATTCCCTGATTTCTCTGGAAGAGGCTGATCACACCCAGCAATCAAGGCTGGGAAAGAGTCCCAAGGCAATTCCTGCAAGGATGGCAGAAGCCTTTTTCGATGCCTGGGAGAAGCTGGGAGGGAGGGAGGTAGGGAGGTAGATAGATTATGATGGATGGATAGATCAATAGTAAGTAGGTAGTTGGATGGGTGAGTGGGTGGATGGGTAGATGATAGATAGATGGATGGATGAATAGATAGATAGGGGAGGAAGGAGTGGTAGATGGATGGACGGATAGAGTATTGATGGATGGATGGATCAATAGGTAGGTAGGTAGATGGGTGGATAATGGATAATGGATGGAAGGATGAATAGATGATGGATGGATGGTTGAATAGATAGGGAGGGAGGGAGGTGGGTAGATGGATGGATAGATTGTTGATGGATGGATGGATAGATGGATGAATAGGTAGGTAGATGGATGGATAGATAGATAGATTGATAGATAGATGATAGAAAAAGATTGAGCTCCCCTTCTCCCTTCTTCAACCCCTGGGAATGCTCTCCAAAGGCTCTTCCAAATGGGAGTATGGTACATCACTTTAATTAAAAAAATAATTATTTTACTTTTCCTCGAATAAAACATTAAAGTGTGCTTCACCTCACACATAAGAGCTCCATTTTCAGCTCCCCTGGATTTTCAGATGCAGGCCTCTGCCTGAGGATTTTTGGAGGGAGAGAGAGGGGGAGAGAGTGAGAAGAGAAAAGGAGGAAAACAAACATCAGATTCCCAGCTTCTCCCAGGGCTCGAAAAAGGCTTCTGCCGTCCTTGCAGGAATTGCCTTGGGACTCTTTCCCAGCCTTGATTGCTGGGTGACGGGCTCAGCCTCTTCCAGAGAAATCAGGGAATTCCAGACTCCTTTCCGAGAAATCTCCTGGGTTAGAAGAAGGAAGCAAGAATGGGAGCCAGAAGCCCCTGGAAAAGGCCTCCTGATTATGGAAGAAGACCCTGTGGAGATCTCCTCAGAGGATGGAGAAGGGAGAAGGGAGCATCTCTCTTTTTTTCTATTCTATCATTTATTTCATCTATCTATCTATCTATCTATCCATCCATCCATCTATCATCTATCTATGATCTATCTATCCATCTATTATCCATCATCTATCTACTTTCTCTTGTTGTCCATATATTTATCATGTATTGATCCATCCATTATCTTTCGTTTCATTATCATTTATCATCATCTGCCCATCTATCCATTATTATTTATATTCATCCATCCATTCACTATCCATCTATATCTATCTCTTTCTCCTCCTTTCTCTTTCATTTATCGTTCATTTATATATCTATTCATCACCATCACATACATTATCCATTACAATTCATTCACTTACGCATATTTCTACTCTTTCCATCTATCTATATTTCATTATTTATTCATCTATCCATCCAATTATCCATCCATCCATCATTTCTTCCATCTATTCACCATCTACTCTCCTTCCTTCCTATCGTCCATCTATCTATCCATCTATCTATCTATCTATCCATCCATCCATATCTCTATCCATCCATCCATCCATCCATCCATCCATCTATCTATCTATCATTTATCTATCATTTATCTATCATCTATCTATCATCTATCTATCTATTATTCATCCAACCATCACCCTGGTTGTTAAGTGAATCACATGGTCATTAAATGAATCTTGCTTCCCCCTTTGCTTGTTGCAGGCCTCCTGAGAAAGTTGCAAATGGTGATCAAATGACCGTGAGATGCAGCAAACCATCATAAATGTTGGTTGCGAAGCACCCAAATATCAGTCGCATAGCTTTGGGGATGCCAAGAGAGTCATAAGTGAGAGGACCCAGTCTTAAGTCAGTGTTTTAACTCTGAATGGTCACTAAACGAAGAGTTGTAGGATGAGGACTACCCGAAGTTTTGAAACTCGGCCGATCCTACCTTGATTTACAGCCCACTGTCTGTATTACCGTCCCCTCTTCCATCGGAGGTGACTCTTTCTCCCAGATCCTGACCTGGTTCCTGAGCAGATAATTCCACCTTGGTAAAACCTGTCTGAGCAGGTAAGTGAGGTTGCAACACACCAGACACAACTGGAGTGGAGAAAGTGACAGAATTGTAAATCAGCAGTTTTGAGGAAGAACTGGAGAAGGAGGAGATACGCACAAGCCTAGGAGTGTCCCTCAACCCTCAAAGTCTTCTACAAGTATTTCCGTCAGTTTAGAAAAGAAGGATGGGCCAGACATGGCCGTGTTTTCAGTCTGAAGCATGGTAGCTATGGAGGCTGGCAAAGAAAGAAGGCAAAGGACTATCTCTGCAGGAATTCAGAAGGCAACTCTAGGTGGCATCTCCTGAACTTCATGGGCTCTTGGTGCTTTAATTTAATTTCTCTTTTCAGGAGAAGACACCCTTCTTCTGAAAAGTTCTTGGTTTCCCTCTCGGGGCCTAACCCTGCACCTTGGAAGGGCGTGCTATCAGGCTGAATATCAGCCCCAAGGAATTCAGGTTTATGGGGGCAGGGAGAAGAGATTGAGTTAAGAAATCAGCTGAAGTGTCTGTGCAACCAAGTGGATCCTTTGAAGTGGCTCCGGAGTCTGGCAGTGCCTTCCTTTTAGACTTTCGTCACGGAGAAAAACCCACTGATGTGGTCATTAGGAGGTGACACACTGACTTGATGGCACTTAATCTCTCGTTAATTAGCCCAAGTAACGCAAGGCTTCCAGAAGCACCTGCTCTAATAAGGTTGACTAGTTCTGAAGATGCTGCCGGGCCTTGGATCTACATATGAAGAAGAGCAGCAGGAGGAAGAGGAAGAGGGGAAGGGAAAGGGAAAGAGAAGGGAGAAGAACGGCTAAAGAAGGAGGAGAAAGAGAGATCAAGAAGGGGGAGGGGAAAGGGAAAGAAAGAAAGAGAAGGAGAGCTGGAGAAAGAGAAGGAAGGAAGAGAAGGAAAGATGGAAAAGAAGTAGAAGGAGGAGAAGGAAGGAGGAGGAGAGAAAGAGAAGGAAGGAAGAGAAGGACAAGGAAAAAGGAGAAGGACAGCTGGAGGAGGAGGAGGAGGAGATACATCTGCCTACTCCAATAAATTCTGGGTCGATTACAAATACAAATTTGTCATTTTATTTTATTTTTTAAAACAGATCCTTCATTTGGCAAGCTTCCTTCTAACCAGGAATTTCTGAAGCCATGGCTACAACTACTGGAAATGCTGAATTCCTTCTTGAGAAGAATATGAGAGAGGGAGGGAGAGAGAGGGGTGGGGGAGAGAGAGGGAGAAAGAGAAACACAGAGAGAGAGAGATGGAGAGAGAAAGAGAAGGGGGAGAGAAGGAAGGGAGAGAGAGAGGAGAGAGAGATAAACAGAAACAGAGAGAGAGAGAGAGGGGGAAGAGAGGGAGGGGGAGAGAGAGAGGAGAGAGGGAGAAAGAGAAACAGAGAGAGAGAGGGAGGGAGAAAGAGAAACAGAGAGAGAGAGAGAGAGATGGAGAGAGAAAGAGAAGGGGGAGAGAAGGAAGGGAGAGAGAGAGGAGAGAGAGATAAACAGAAACAGAGAGAGAGAGGGAAGAGAGGGAGGGAGGGAGGGGGGAGGGAGAAGAGAGAAAGAGTGAGAGAGAAAGAGAGAGAGAGAGAGTTTTGTCATTTTGTCATCCTCCTCCCCATCCCCAATTTATTTTATTTATTGCTTGGACTTGTATGCCCCCCTATCCCCTGAAGGACTCAGGGCGGCTCACATAATAAAACCCGTAACACAAAATTTAATTCAGCACCCTTACAGCACCCGCTCGGCCTGCTCCTCCTTTCTGCAGCCAGCACAATCTCAGCGCATGTAAAAATAGCCCCGGCCGATCTGGAGTTCCCCTCTTGAGTGGAGAGCAGCTGGTCAGTGGGGAAATTCCAGCGCCCGTTCTTGGGCCACAGTTGCTCTCCCTGGGTCTCCAACCCAGACGTGGCCCTGGAGCAAGCGAGGCTGTTCCGATCCTAAAAGGAAAACCACCCTGGCCCTCCTTGGGAAGGACAGAGCCTGAAGCGGGAGCTCAAAAGACTTTGGCCATGGAGGGAGAAGAGGGGACTCCTTGGAGAAGTAGCGCCCGGAGGTTGGGAAAGATGGAAGGCCGAAGGAGAAAGGGACGGCAGAAGAGGGGATGGCTAGACAGGGTCATCGACGCAATGAAGGGGAATTTGGGCAAATTGCACCCTCTGACTATCATTAAATGTTGCACCTGATGATTCCTGACTCTGGACAAATGTATCTTTTCTTTTATGGACATTGAGAGCATTTGCACCAAGACATATTCCTTGTGTGTCCAATCACACTTGGCCAAGAAAGAATTCTGTTCTATTCTATTCTATTCTATTCTATTCTATTCTATTCTATTCTATTCTATTCTATTCCATTCCATTCCATTCCATTCCATTCCATTCCATTCCACTCCATTCCATTCTATTCTTCATCCAATATCAATTCTATTCTATTCTATTCTATTCTATTCTATTCTATTCTATTCTATTCCATTCCATTCCATTCTATATTCCGATATCCTATTTGACTGTTTCCTAGTATGATTTGATTGCTTATTGTACCCTCTGACTATCATTGTGTTGTACCTGGATTATTCTTGACTCTTGACAAATGTATCTTTTCTTTTATGGACACTGAGAGCATTTGCATCAAAGACAAATTCCTTGAGTGTCCAATCACACTTGGCCAATAAAGAATTCTGTTCCATTCTATTCTATTTTATTCTATTCTATTCTATTCTATTCTATTCTATTCTATATTCCGATATCCTATTTGACTGTTTCCTAGTATGATTTTATTTCTTATTGTACCCTATGACTATCATTAAGTGTTGCACCTGATGATTCTTGACAAATGTATCTTTTCTTTTATGTACACTGAGATCATTTGCATCAAAGACAAATTCCTTGAGTGTCCAATCACACTTGGCCAATAAAAGAATTCTAATTCTAATTCTAATTCTAACTTCAAGAGACACTGGAGAACCAAGGTCTCGCTTGCTATGGTCCATGGAGTCATGAAGAGAGACATGACTTAATGACTGAACAGCAAGAACATTGTCCTATTGGCTGGTCCACTGGACCCGATCCACATTGCCAGGATCTTCCTGAAAAGTGGTGACCAAAAGTGGCATTCTAGATCAGGGGTCTCCAACCTTGGCAACTTTAAGACTTGTGAACTTCAACTCCCAGAATCCCTCAGCCAGCCATGTCTTTCTTTTTATCTTATCCCCCAAAGAGGGGAGATTGCAGAGGAAGGGATTACAAGAGAGTAAGCTGTATTGGCTGGAGAATGCTGGGAGTTCAAGTCCACAAGTCTTAAAGTCTTAAACCCCAAAAGACCCATATAGACTCGGTGAAACCTGGCTTAATAGCAGTAACTGTAACAAGGGATCTTGGAATCTTAGTGGACAACCAGCTAAATAGGAGCCAGCCGTGTGCAGCAGCAGCCAAAAAAGCCAATGCTATCCTAAGTTGCATTAACAGAGGGATACAATCAAGATCAAGGGAGGTGCTAATACCCCTCTATAAAGCCTTAGTAAGACCACACCTAGAGTACTGCATCCAGTTTTGGTCACCACACTATAAAAAGAGGTTGAGACTCTAGAAAAAGTGCAGAGAAGAGCAACCAGGATGATGAGGGGACTGGAGGCTCAAACACACAATGAACAGTTGCAGGAACTGGGCCTGGCTAGTCTAGGGAAGAGAAGGACCAGGGGAGACAGGAGAGCATCTTCCAATATTTGAGGGGCTGCCCCAGAGAAGAGGAAGGGGTCAAGCTATTTTCCATGGCACCTGAAGGCCAGACAAGGAATCATGGATGGAAACTGACCAAGGAGAGATTCAACCTGGAAATAAGGAGAAACTTTCTGACAGTGAGAACAATCAACCCATGGAACAGAAATTGCCTTTAGAAGTTGTGGGAGCTTCATCCCTGAGGGCTTTCAAGAAGAATAATTGGACAGCCATCTGTCAGAAATGGTGTAGGGTCTCCTGCTTGGGCGGGGGGTTGGACTAGATGACCTACAAGGTTCCTTCCAACTCTGATTATCTCTTAAAAAGTTGCTAACGTGGAGACCCCTGTTCTAGATCTTCTAGATGTGCTCCAACCAGTGAAGGGTAAGAAGAAGACCAACCTTCACAAATTCTGCCCAAAGACATTAGTTGCGTCATTGCGGGCAAGGAATACATATTTATACTGAAGAGTTGAGGTGCTCCAGGATCTTCCCCAGCTCTTTCGAGTCAACAGTCAGACATGAGGTCATTTTCCCCGCACTGGACATGACTTCTCTTCCGTGTTCCCAAGTGCTTCTCTCCAGCCAGGGATTTCAGCCTGTCCACCATGTGGGGATGGAGGCCACAGGAATCCTGAAGGTAAAAAGTTCTGTCCAGAAACAGGCCGGTTTAGATAGATAGATTTAGCACATACTGTGTAATTAAACAGATAATCAGAGTTGGAAGGGACCTTGTAGGTCATCTAGTCCAACCCCCCACCCAAGCGGGAGACCCTACACCATTTCTGACATGTAGCAGTCCAGTCTCTTCTTGAAAGCCTCCAAGGATGAAGCTCCCACAACTTCCAAGGGCAAATTCTCTTCCGGTGTTGGTCCTCAAATTACGACCACAAATCGGGACCAGAATTTTCATCACTAAGCAAGGCGACGGTTAACCGAATCACGTCTGATTTCACAACCTTGTTTTGGCTAAAGCCGTTAACTGAATCAACCGCCATCATTAAGTGAATCACACACAGCCATTAAGCGATCCAAATTCAGATGTTCGGCAACTGATTTGTATTTACGACGGCCGTTGTAAGTGGGGAGGAGGGAGGGCGAGGCAATCCCCTTTTGTGGCCTTATGCCGAGCGAAGTCAATGGGGGAAGCCAGATTCACTTAACGACTAACTGAACAAAGGCAATGATTCACTTAACGATGGTGGCAAGAAAGGTCGTTACAAGGGGGGACAAAACTCATTTAACAACGGTCTCACTTAGCAACAGAAATGTTGGGTTCTGTTGGGGTCGCTGGGCATTTGCGGAGATTTTCACAACGAAAAGTGTGTCGCCAACCTCATTAAGCTTCAGTTAAAACGTATAAATAAAATAAAAATTTATTTTTTGGCTAAGTGCCCGATTCTGGGTGCGACTCACGACTTATGACGGTCGTAAATATCCCAGGCGTCATTTTTGCAACCTTCCGACAAACAAAATCAGATTCACTTAACAACCGTGTAACTCACTTTACAACTCGGCCCAGAAAGGTCGTGAAATGGGGCAAAGCTCATTTAACGACCGTCTCACTTAGCGATGGGAATCTTAGGCTCCATTGTGGTCTCCCTGCAGCTGGTCGAGCCGGATTCTGAAAACGTTTCCTGATAATCAACTTCAACTAAAAAAAAAAGGACGCCAATCCGCCCCCTCCAATCCCCCCACCACATTCCCTACGACGGAGGATGTGAACCACAATTTTCCAGCAGGTTCTTCGGCGTCCCACCCCGGCTTAAAAACGGCCACAAGGAGTGACTCACTGCATTTCAGACCCACGTACACACATTCCCCAGGCTGCTTCTGGGGCCACCTGGATCTGGAGGGCTGGAGAACGCCTCCGCCTGAAGTCTATGGAGCAAAACTTGGAGGAGCTTCCTCAATCATCCAAGTCATGGCCGTCCCAAAGGGTCAGTCTATCCATCATCCACCTATCTAGTCATCCATCCATCCATCCATTATCCATCCATTTATTATCTATCCATCCATCTATACACCTCCCTCCCTCCCTCCCTATCCAGCCACCCACCTATCTATCCATCCATCCATCCATCCATCCATCTATCCATTTATTATCTATCCATCCATCTATACACCTCCCTCCCTCCCTATCCATCCATCCACCCACCTATCTATTCATCTATCTATCCATTTATTATCCATACAACTATCCACCCTCCCTCGCTCCCTCCCTCCCTATCTATCCATCCATCCATCCATCATCTCCATGTCTCTCTCTCTTTCTCTCCTATCTCTATAGAGCACCCACCCTATGGAATCAGCTGACCTGGAGCTTCGGGTGGCCCCTGACCTCCAATCCTTCTGTCGTGGC
>CM019151.1:187683501-187711285 GCA_009733165.1 Naja naja
TTCCTTCCTTCCTTCCTTGCTTCCTTCCTTCCTTCCTTCCCTCCTTCCTTCTCCTGGCAGCCAAGGGAGGAGGGGAGAGAAAAGGAAAGGAGAAAAGGGGAGGGGAAAAAAAACACAGCAGGTGCAATCTGTGCAAAGCCCCTCTTAATCCCACCCCCACATCTCCCCCTTTCCAGGGAGTCTGGCTGTCATTTCCGAAATGGGAGTGGCTGATTTGTAAACATCTCTCCCCCCCCCCTCACCCGATGCGGGAGGGAAGGGGATATAATTACCTACCTGGGCGCACCAGCCTTTGATCCCGACGGGGGGTGTTTGTGGACTGGGGGCTGTGGTTGCGTGCAGCCCCAGGGAGAAGCTGCCTGGCAAGGCTGAGATGGAAGCCTGCTCCCAACCCAGCAGTTGGCTTTCTCACGCCCACATTCCGACACTCGGAGGGGAGCCAAGCCCCCCCCCCAGAACCCCCCCTGGGAAAGGAACTCGGCCAGGGCTGGGCTGGCACCCCTCATGGGGCAGCTTCTGCCAAGGCGGCATCCTGATTTTCACACACACACACACACACACACACACACACACACACCCCTTGAATTAAAGGGGGCTCCAAAGGGAAGGTCTTGCTCAAAGCCCTTAAGAAAGCTGCCTGCAAACACCAAGAGGGGGAAAAATGGAGAAGTTCCTGACCAGAGAAAGCAAAGAAGAAGGTGTCGATCATCATTTCTGCCCTCCAGAAATAGTAAGCCCACTCCTGCTGGTTATCGGGGAGTAGACGGTGCTTATAAAACCTTCCTTTTCCTCCTCCTCTCCACAAACCGCTCTCCCTTCCAGCACTGATGATGTTCCCTAGTTGGGTCATGAAACGTCTTCAAGAAAACCACCAAGCTCAGAGAGCCCTCAAGGACCCCCACAGTACTTTTCTTCCTCCTCCTCCTCCTCCTCCTCCTCCTCCTCCTCCTCCTCCTCCTCCTCCTCCTCCTCCCTCTTCTCAACAAACCCCCTCCCTTACAGCACTGATGACGTTCCCTAGTTGGGTCATTAAACGTCTGCAAGAAAACCACCAAGCCACCAAGCCAGAGAACATCAATGATCCTTCAAGTGTTTGGCTTAATTTAGCCCAATTCTTGTCTTGAGTTGTATAGTTTTAACTAAAGATAAGATTGATAGATTAATCAGTCAATAAATACATTGATAGATAGATAATTGTAGATAGATAGATAGATAGATAATAATGTGAAAGTAATTGCGATGATAGATAAGTAGACAGACACAGAAAACAGGATGAAAACAGACAGATTGCAACAGAAAGATAATTAGATAATTAGAAAGATAATTAGAAAGATAGCTATGAGAGAGACTTATATTGGGCGCATGTGTAAAAATCAAACTAGGCCTTACTTTCAGGGTAGGTTGTATTTTCAGGGAAACAGGGTACTTTTTATTATTATTTATTAAATTTATATCCCGCCTCTCTTCCCCCATCGGGGGAACTTGAGGCGGCGTACAACAAGATAAAAAACAGTAGCCTACACAATATAAAATCAAAACTCATTCATACGATCCAGACATACAAGAGGGAAGAACAAGGTCTCAATTCCATGCCCTCCGACAAAGCCAGGTCTTAACAGCTTTGCGGAAAGCAAGTAGATTGGGGATGGTTCTGATCTCCGCAGGGAGCGTATTCCAAAGGGATGGTGCTGCCACAGAGAAGGCTCTCGCCTTGACTTATGGCCATTTCTGTCACTAAGCGAGGCAGTTGTTCAGTGAGCTTTGCTCCATTTTTACGACCTTTCTTGCCACCTTTCTTGTTATGAGAATCACTGCAGTGGATAAATTAGTACTCCGGTTGTTATAAGTGAATCTGGCTTTCCCCATTGACTTTGCTTGCCAGAAGGTCGCAAAAGGGAATCATTTGACCTTGGGACACTGCAACTGTCATAAGTACATGCCAGTTGCCAAGCTTCTGAATTTGGATCACGTGACCACTGGGATGCTGCAGCGGTCATTAAGTGTGAAAAATGGTCATAAGTCCCTTTTTTCAGTGCCGTTGTAACTTCGGACGGTGACTTAATGAACTATTTTAAGCCGAGAGTACCTGTCTATTTGCTTTTTTCTCTCTTCTCTGCTTTCCCAAATCCAGCATATTATTTTTTTGAAAAGTGACATTTCCAGGCCGGAACAGAATTTAGGTGTTTGAAGTGCAACTTTTCCAAATTACATCCGGCGTTATTTCATCCAGGCATGATTTATTGATTTTGCTCCCCAGAGGACCATCTGTCCAAACAGGCTGAAAAAAAATCGATCGATTCAGGCTCCTGTCAGATTTAATTACTGTGCACCAGGATGTTTTTTTTTTGGTGAGGGGGGGGCAACATTCTTGGGGGTTTGACGTTGACAGGTTTAGCACCAGAGCTTCCTTTCGGATTGAGGTTTCATTGGTGAATTTTCAGGTTGCTTTTAGAAAAAGCTCTATGGGACTTTTTACAGTAGAAACATGGTTTGTTGGAAAGTGAGTATCATCTGAATGCAGCAACTGTGCTGTGTTATTCTGGCTTGAGAATTTATGGGAAACTGACCAGTATAAACGCTCAGGAAGCATAATATCCATCCATCCATCTTTATGTTTATATTTATGTTTATATTTTATATTTTATACCAACCGCCCTGCACGAGCACACAGGCAGGGACTTCTCGGGGTGCCGTCTGAGACCCAGTGTCAGCTGGTGGCGTCCCAGGGAAAGGCCTACTCTGTAGCGGCTCCCGCTCTCTGGAACCAACTACCTCTGGGGCTCCGCCTGGCCCCTGATCTCCGCACCTTCCGTCGCGACCTAAAAACTTGGCTGTTTGAACAGGCTGGGCTGTGCTGACTCCTCGGGGGAAGGCTTTTATATGTATCATGGGATTTTTAGTTTAATTCGGCTTGCTGTAATTTAATCCTATTTTAGTTAACTTAATTTATTGTATTGTTTTTATCTGTGAGCCAGCCGAGTCCTTCTGGAGAGGCTGACATACAGTCGAATAAATAAATAAATAAATAATAAATATTTATATTTATATTTATATTTACATTTCTCTCTCTTTCTACTTAGCTACCTACCAACCATTTATCACTTATCTATCCATCCATCCATCCATCCATCTGTTATATACCTACCTACCTACCTATTATCTCTCTCTCTATTTACTTAGCTATCTACCAACCATCTATCCCTATCCATCTATCTACCTATTATCTATCTACCTATTATCTACCTACCTACCTACCTATCTCCACCCACTTATCAAACTACCATCTGTCTGTCTGTCTCACTGTCAGAAAACTTCTCCTTATTTCCAGGTTGAATCTCTCCCTGATCAGTTCCCATCCATTATTCCTTGTCTGGCCTTTGGGTGCCTTGGAGAATAGCTTGACCCCCTTCCTCCTCTCTGGGGCAGCCCCTCAAATATTGGAAGGCTGCTCTCCTGTCTCCCCTGGTCCTTTTGTTCATTAAAATCAGATTAAAGTCAGATTAACAGAGTTGGAAGGGACCTTGTAGGTCATCTTGTTCAACCCTTCCACCCTCAGATATTGGAAGATGCTCTCCTGTCTCCCCTGGTCCTTCTCTTCCCTAGACTAGCCAGGCCCAGTTCCTGTAACTGCTCTTCATATGTTTTAGCCTCCAGTCCCCTCATCATCCTGGTCGCTCTTCTCTGCACTTTTTCTAAAGTCTCAACATCTTTTTTATAATGTGGTGACCAAAACTGGATGCAGGGCTCTAGCTGTGGCCTTACTAAGGCTTTATAGAATGGCATTAGTACATCCCTTGATCTCGATAGTCTCCCTCTGTTAATGCAATTTAGGATTGCATTGGCTTTTTTGGCTGCTGCTGCACATGGCTGGCTCCTATTTAGCCGGTTGCCCACTAAGACTCCAAGATCCCTCTCCCAGTTCCTTCTGTTGAGCCTGGTTTCACCCAGTCTATATGTGTCCTTTGGGTTTTTCTTGCCTAAGTGGAGGACTTTACTTTTCTTTCAATCAGTGGGTAAACGTGTTGTGTGAATGCAACTCCCCCAAAGCATCGTCTGAATTAATTTTAATATAAATTTTAATTGCCTGATTTAAGCGTTTTGATTAATTTTGCACCAGGGAGAAAAGCCTTGAATTGTGGGTGCTTGGCTGGAGTGGGCTTTTCTGCCCCATTGCGGGTCCCTTTCCTCTGCCTGGGGTGGGGGGTGGGGGTTGGACTAGATGACCTACAAGGTCCCTTCCAACTCTGAATAGCCTGAACCTATGCATCCATCTTGCAATACCACCCCCTGGCCACTGGGGGCACCCCCACAAAAAGGCTGGGAAAGATCCAGAGGCTGGCTAGGGGGCGCCATAAGGCACTAACAACACCTCGGAGGGCGCCAGGTTGCAAAAGGGCGCTTGCCCACTCCTGGGGAACGAGAGCACCATTGCAATGGGGAGGAAGGCAAGTCTGGACTTGCAAATCCGGACACGTCACGGGCTGCAACCGCTCCGGCGCCCAGCAGGGGGCAGCAGAGGGAAACGCGCCCTCTAGGGTTGCTGTGCCGAAAAACAAAAACCCACCTTTTTTTTTTTGCATCAAAAAAACCCAGAATTGCAATACTTGAACCCGTTTTTTTTTTTTTTGCAACCCGGGGACCTCCAGCTGGGTTTGGCACTGCCTCTCCCATAATTCCCAGCGGGCCGGCTGAGGGATTCTGGGAGTTCCCACGCAGAAACTTGCAGAGAAAGAAGGTGGGGAGCGCGCCCTGTCTTTGCTTTTGCAAGCCCGCCGGGTATTGAGGGCGGGGGCGGGAGGGGCCTCAGGTGCAGGTGCTTCACTTAATCAGCATATGCAAATGAGCTCGGCGGGACAGCGGGACGCCTGAGCCGAGGGAGCTGACTAGGTGGGTTTCCCTCCTGCAGCCCGCAAACCCCGAATCCTGGCTTGTTTTCCCAGAGAAGCGGGCGCTGAACCTGGAATGGTCCAGTTGCCCGGGTCTCTACCTTTCGTTGGGGTAGGAATTGGGGGCGCGGGGAGGAATGCCTGGGGGGCCTTCAAGACCTCCTTTGAAACCCCCCAATTCCTTCTAAAATGGCAAACGGTGGTTTTGTGCTTGGCCTTGCTGGTGGGGGGAGGGGCTTTCCTTTCTTCTTTATCCTCCCCTTCCCTTCCCTTTCTTTCATTTCTTTCGTTATTTCTTTCTTTTCCTTCCTTCCTTCCTTCCTTCCTTCCTTCCTTCCTTCCTTCTTTTTCTTTTCTTTTCTTTTTTCTTTCCTCCCTCCCTCCCTCTTTCCTTCTTTCTTTCTTTTTTCCTTTCCTCCCTCCCTCTTTCTTTCATTTCTTTCATTTTTTTCGTTATTTCTTTTCCTCCCTCCCTCCTTCCTCTCCTTCCTTCCTCTTTCCTCCCCTTCTTCTCATTCCCATCTTTCCTCTCCTATCCAGTGTTTGCATAAAGCCCCAGATAATAATTATGAAACCCCAATGAGTAAAGTCGCATTCAATGGAAAAAGCAATTAGCATCCATTTCTAAAATACACAACATTCATGTAATATTCAATCCTGGAATAACTTCCAGCCCTTTGCAATCAAAAGGTTTTTAAAAGTTCAGTTTTAGCTTGTTATGTGTGGAAATATCTCTCCACTGACCCTAACACACACACACACACACACACACACACACACACGGCCCTGGACCAGAGCATCCCTGCAAAAGTCCTACCAATTATCTTTTTCCTCTAAAATCTTCTCCTGCTGAATTTGCCCTCACCAGAGACCAGCCTGGTGTGTGAAGCGCGTAAACTGGTTAGTTCAAAGTCTAGGTTCTGCCTTTGCAAAGGCAACGGGTCTTGGTGGCTTGCAGAAACCCCAAATGTTGGTCACCATAGTTCTGTTTCGTTTCCTGGGTACCTTTGAAAACTCCCGCTTAGGCAGGGGCAGGGGGGGGGTTGGACTAGATGACCCACAAGGTCCCTTCCAACTCTGATGATCTGTATCTGTAACTTTGGAAGCCTTTTAAATGTTTTTCCTCTTTCTTTAACTTCGTCCCTGTCATCCACGTTGGGGAAATCGCGTGGAACTGGATCTGCAGATCCCACAAAGAAAAAAAAAAGGATTTAATCGGTCAAATGCCTCTTGCAGGTTCGTGGATCCCCCCGGCCGTTTTTCGTGGACGGAGAGCTTTTATCGTTCCAGCATGTCGCAGGGATCCCAGACGAGGGAATATGTTCCCCCTGAGGTCTTTGAGCAGCTGTGGGACATCTTGGAACAGTAAGTAGGACCATAGACCCCCCCCCCAACCTGTTAAAATCCCCCCATTTTAATTCAGGACAGGTGATGCTGAACTTACGACCACAATGGGAGAGTTGGATGGTTTCATCCAGCGAGAGAATCATAATGCAGTTACTCCTCGACGTATGACCGCCATTGAGCCCAGGATTTTATGTTGCTAAGTGAGAAACGTGTTCAGTGAGTTTTTTGCCTCGTTTTGCGACTTTCCCTGCCACATTTGTTGTGAGTGAATCATTGCCGTTGTTGTTCAGTCAGTAACCCCGGTTGTTAAGTGAATCTGGGCTTCTCCGTTGACTTAGCTTGTCAGGATCCCGTGACTCCTGCAACCGTCATAAGTACATGCCAGTTGCCAAGCCTCCGAATTTGGATCACGTGACCATGGGGATTATACCACGGTCGTAAGTGTGAAAAAGGGGTGAAATAAATAAGTTGTAACTTTTTTTAATAATAAGTTTTTATTATTTTTATACAGTCATTCCATCTTGAGTTGAACAGTTGTGTTGTTGTCTGGGTGCAAGCATCTTTGTTATAGAATAATCAAAATGATAACATCCTTCATTACATATTCTACATATTTAACATAGTAATATCAACCTATTAATTATATTAATTAATTATACAGTATTAACGTAATATTCAATATACAAGTCATAATATTTACGTATCTGTTTTAACATATCTTCTTTATTTTGTTTCCCTGTTTCTAACTTCCATTTTTATTATTTAACCACTGATAGAATAAATCCCGTACTGTATAATATTCAGTTTGCTCTTTCTCCTTAATTGCCAGCGTTAATCTATTCATTTCCACACATTGTAGTATTTTCCTACTCACATTGTCACCTGTAGGTATCTCTTCACTCTTCCAATTTTGTGCAAATACAATTCTGGCCACAGTCAGTATATGAATAACTAAATATGCATTTTCCTTACTATCTTCTTCGGGTAGTATCCCCAAAAGAAATATTTCTGGTTTTAAATCAATATGTTGTTTTATCATTTTTTCCCCAGCCATGTCTGTATTTTGGTGCAATATTTTTCTGCTTTTGAACAGGTGCACCACATATGATAATTCGACCCAGGTATCTGGTGGCACATCCAACATTTAGCTGATTTGTCTTTAAACATCCTTGTTATAACTTTGAACTAAACCAACAGTTGTAAGTTGAGGACTGCCTATTTGGCTTTATCCTGGGCTGATTTTGGGAGGTTGCCCCCTGGGGCCCCTAACGGTGGTTCAACCGTGGTTAGCAAAAATGAACCTGGCCTTTTATCGAAGCCTTCTCAATCCATCAATCAATCCATCAATCAATCCATCCATCAATCAATCAATCAATCAATTAGAATAGAGCTGGAAGGGACCTTGGAGGTCTTCTAGTCCAGCCCCTTGCTCAGAGGTGGCCCCCAATTTCTGGAAAAATCTCTCCACGGGGCAAAGATTTCAGAGCCAGGCCACTTAAATTTTCAGCTCAGCTGATGAAAAATTCACAAATTTTGGCAGCTCAGCGTGAATTGGTGCGATTTATGCACTCCTCAAGGGGTATGTGTGGTGGTGTTAAAGCGAGGTTACAAGGGGTCAGAAGTTCTGAGTTTTAGTTCAGCGGAAGACATAACAATTACAGTTCCAGAATGAGCAGGTTCCCCCTTTTCCTAACTGTTTTGTGAGAAAAGCACACATAACATGTAACTAACAACATTTTATCATCAACTTTCATACGATGGGCAGATAAATTGCATTATTTTGGTATTATTGTGCATAGTCTAATATGGATAGAAGCAATAGAAATTTTAAAAAATGCTCTAAATTCATATTGCAGTATTATTGTGCATAGTGAAATAAGGATAGAAGCAATAGAAATTTTAAAAATCCTCTAAATTCATATTGCATTATTATTATTGTGCATAGTATAATGAGAATAGAAGCAATAGAAATTTTAAAAATCCTCTGAATTCATATTGCATTATTATTATTGTGCATAGTATAATGAGAATAGAAGCAATAGAAATTTAAAAATCCTCTGAATTCATATTGCATTATTATTATTGTGCATAGTATAATGAGAATAGAAGCAATAGAAATTTAAAAAATCCTCTGAATTCATATTGCATTATTATTATTGTGCATAGTATAATGAGAATAGAAGCAATAGAAATTTAAAAATCCTCTGAATTCATATTGCATTATTATTATTGTGCATAGTATAATGAGAATAGAAGCAATAGAAATTTAAATAATGTTCTAAATTCACATTGCATTATTATTATGTGCATGGTGTAATAAGGATAGAAGCAATAGAAATTTTAAAAATGCTCTAAATTCTTCTTAGGCCTCCATTTACAACTGTGTTTAGTGACTGAACTTAAAACACTGAAAAAAGTGACTTAGGACCGTTTTTCACACTTATGACCATTGCAGCTCACACATGATCAAAATCTGGACACTTAGCAACTGACTCGTATTTATGACGGTCGCAGAGTCCCGGGGTGTGTGTCACGTGATCCTCTTTTGCGACCTTCCGACGAGCAAAGTCAACGGGGGGAAACCCCGATTCACTTAACACCCGTGTGAGACTAAATTTACCCCGGCTGGGATTCGCTTAACAACTGCGGCAAGGAAAGTCGCAAAAAGCGGGGATGGAGCAAAATTCACTGCCTCGCTTAGCGACAGAAATGTGGGGCTCGGTTTCGGTCATAAGCCCAACTGAGATGGCATCCAGGAGAAACCAGGATTGCTGGGTTCAACCAGGGAAAATGGGTACGGTGCCTTCTGCAGGCCATCCTTGAGTTATGAGCGTAATGGGATTCAGAATTACGGCTGTAAGTCGTGCTTGCTTGTTTTATTTTATTTTATTTTATTTTATTTTATTTTATTCTATTCTATTTTATTTTATTTTTAGTTTTAAAAATCTTAATTGAACATATTTTCACAATTAAAGCCACATTTCCACTCATTACAGCGTGTTCAAAACGGTGTTCGCTCACATTGACATATTCCTAGATGTATAGATTATTACTAAGTATTATTGCAGTTATTTCTACGTTCAGTTTAAGGCATATCTTCACATATTTATTTACATAATTATTATAATTATTATATATAATTATTATAATTATCAATATTATAATTATGATAATTATTATTTATTTAGACTTGTATGCCACCCTTCTCCCTAAGGACTCAGGGCGGCGAACATTTAAAAACCGTACAAATTACAATAAAAATGAATTAAACAACTACAAGTCTAAAATCAATTAAAATTAAATTAAAACAACTAAAATAACCCACCCCCGGGATCAATCCAGACCGGCCTGCTGAAACAACCAGGTCTTCAGGTCTCGGCGAAAGGAGCGGAGATCAGGGGCCAAAATTATTTACATAGTTCTACACTAATGTGTTATTTCGTCTGACCATAACTCCTACCTTACTTTTCCTCTATCTATTTTACATCTACCTTCTAACCAAGAGGTCTCCAAACTTGGCCACTTGAAGACTTGTGGACTTCAACTCCCAGAATCCCTCAGCCAGCAAAGCTTGTGGCCTTCAACTCCCAGAATCCCTCAGCCAGCGAAGCTTGCGGCCTTCAACTCCCAGAATCCCTCAGCCAGCGAAGCTTGCGGCCTTCAACTCCCAGAATCCCTCAGCCAGCGAAGCTGCGGCCTTCAACTCCCAGAATCCCTCAGCCAGCGAAGCTTGCGGCCTTCAACTCCCAGAATCCCTCAGCCAGCGAAGCTTGCGGCCTTCAACTCCCAGAATCCCTCAGCCAGCGAAGCTTCGGCCTTCAACTCCCAGAATCCCTCAGCCAGCGAGCTTGCGGCCTTCAACTCCCAGAATCCCTCAGCCAGCGAAGCTTGCGGCCTTCAACTCCCAGAATCCCTCAGCCAGCGAAGCTTGCAGCCTTCAACTCCCAGAATCCCTCAGCCAGCGAAGCTTGCGGCCTTCAACTCCCAGAATCCCTCAGCCAGCTGTGTCTGTTTCTTACCCGCCATAGTGGAAAGATTGCAGAGGAAGGGACCACAAGAGAGCAAGCCATGCTGGCTGGGGAACTCTGGGAGTTAAAGTCCACAAACTTCACCGACTGAGGAATCCTGGGAGTTGAAGTCCACAAGCTTTGCTGGCTGAGGAATCCTGGGAGTTGAAGTCCACAAGCTTTGCTGGCTAAGGAATTCCGGGGGTTAGTATTAGTATTTATGAGACTTATATGCCGCCCTATCTTCCTGAGGACTCAGGGCAGCTTACAAAGTAAAAACAGTAATACAAATATACAAATATTAAAAAACTATTAAACCCAAGGTCTCATAAACATTCCAATTAAAACTATGCTAAAAACCTTTCCCCCCACATCAGACCGGGAAGGCTAGTTGGAACAGCCATGTTCTTAGGCCATGGTGGAAGGAGCGGAGGTCAGAGGCCACTCTGACGTTCACAAGTCTTAAAGTGGCCAAGTTGGGAGACCTGTTGTAACCAGTGATACCATAGCTTCCAAATGTCATGGTACTCTTGTTTCCTCTTTTTCAATTCCATCGATAACCGATGCATCTCTGCGCATTCTAAAACCTTTTTTTTACATTATCATGATGTCGGAAGGAATATTATCACATTTCCAATTCTCAGCATAGGCAATTCTTGCCACAGTTATTAGGTGAAAGTATGATATATTGAAAAAAAAATTTTTGGCCAGTTTTAGTCTCTTAGTAGACCCAATAAAAATATATCTCTGGTTTCAATTCAGTTTTCTGTTTTGTAATTTCTTCCAGCCAATTCTTAATTTTGAGCCAATATTGCTTAGCTTTATTTATTTATTTATTTATTCGACTTATATGCCGCCCCCTCTCCAAAGGACTCGGGGCGGCTTACAATTAAAAACAACAATAAATAAATTCATTTAAAAGAGTATTAAACAATTAAGCCGAATTAAAGTTTTAAAACCCCTAATTGAAAGACCCCAACCCAAGAAAATCAGCACAGCCCAGACCTGCTTTAGGGCAGGTCCACCACATATGGCAAAAAGTTCCCTGTTCATGATCACACTTGCTTGCTTGTTTAGCGGTGGGGCTATTCCCGACTTTTAAGACCTGTTGTGCAGTGGTCATTAAGTGAATGCGTGGGCGGCCATGCAGCTGTTTCGGCTGGAAACTGGTCCATCGTAACTTGGAAAGTTTGCTTAGCGGCCGGTCGTAAGTTGAGGAAACCCCTTCCCCCTTCTCTTTTCCAGGCCTTTGTGCTCCATCCAGCCCATCGACCTGAATTTCCTGGAGGGGAGCCCCCAGGACGGCCCCACCAACAAGATTGAGATCAGCATGGATTGCATCCGCATGCAGGACTCGGAGCTGGGAGACCCCATGTGGGTGAGTGGAAGGAGCTGGGAGGGGCTGGGGGAGGGGCTCTGGAGGGGGAGGGGGAGAACGCTGCCGGCCCACCCTTCCCTCCCTCCTCCCTTCCTAGGGCCGGAGAGCAACGGATGGAGAACCAGTAGAGGAGAATCTCTGGAGACCAGGGCGGGGCTGGTTGGGGGCCTTGGGGGCCTCTGAGCTGGGTGGGTTTCCTTGCAGGCGTCTCACGACCCAGCTAGGGAACATCATCAGGGCTAGGAGGGAGTGCGGTGTGTGAGGATTAGCAGGAGTAGCGGGATTGTGGGGTCCTGGTGCTTTCAGAAGGAGGAGGAGGAAGGAGAGGAGAGAGGAGGAGGGAAGGAGGAGGAGAGAAAGGAGGAAGGAGAGGAAGAAGAGGAGGAAGAAGAGGAGGAGGAAGGAGAGAAGAAAGGAGTTGGAAGGAGAGGAGGAGGAAGAAGGAGAGGAGAGAGGAGGAGGAAATGGAGAAGCAGGAAGAGCAGGAGGAGCCCTGACAGAAAATAATATTTGTAGCTGAGGGTTAAACTGGGGGGCTCTCGGAGCCTGGTGGCTTCCTTGCAGATGTTTCACGACCCAGCTAGGGAACGCCATCAGGGCTCGAAACGTGGGGTGTAGAAAGATGAGGACCAGTTGTGGCGTAAGCCCCTTTTTTTCAGGGCCCTTGTGAGTTCGGGCGGTCGTTAAATGAATGGTTGTAACTCAAGGACTACCTGTCCCTTGGAATCAAACCGGTGAATCAGAATTTTTACCCCTAATGGGCCCCTCCCAAGACATCGCTCACCCATTTAGCCCAAGTTCAGCTCGGATCGGCTTCTTCAGCCACAACAAAAGGACCATTTGGATGACCTCCCAAGCCTTTCTAAAGATTCTTGGGGGCATCGTGTTTTTGTCAAGGCAGCGCCTCTCGGCAAATGCAGGCAGCTCTCGGCTTAACGGCCACAACCGAACCCCAGATTTCCATTGCTAAGCGAGGGTTTGGTGTGAGTGAGTTTGGCCCCATTTTACGTCTTTTCGTGCCACCGTTGTTAAGTGAATCACTGCAGTTGTTCAGTTAGTAACTCATTTGTTAAGTGAATCAGTGAAGTTGTGAGTAACTTGGTTGTGAAGTGAATCAGTGCAGTTGTTAAGTGAGTAACACGGTTGTTAAGTGGATCAGTACAGTTGTTAAGCTAGTGACACGGTTGTTAAGGGAATCTGGCATTCCCTCTTGACTTGGCTTCCGAAGGTCGCCAAATGGGATCGCAGGATCCCATTGCAACCGTCATAAATATGAGTCAGCTTCCAAGTTTCTCAGTTCCATGATCCCCCCAGGGGACACTCTGACAGTCATAAGGGCAAAAACTTATATCACTTTTCTGACTGCCGTTGCAACTCCCGTCACTAAATGAACAGTTGTAAGCCAAAGAATGGAATGGAATGAAGAATAGAATAGAAAATAGAATAGAAATACAGGCATAGAATAGAATAGATAGTGGAACGAAGAATGGAATGGAATGGAATAGAATATTGGAATGGAGAATAGAATAGAATAGAATAGAATAGAATAGAATAGAATAGAATAGAATACCGTGTTTCCCTGAAAATAAGACCTACCCCGAAAGTAAGACCTAGCACTATTTTCTAAACCTGCCCTAATATAAGACCTACCCCGAAAATAAGACCTAGTGTAAATCTCCAGTTCCAGGAAGACTTTTCAGGGAGCAACCGTGCACCCGCGAAACACCGCCCCCTACACGCTCACACCCACTATTTGGCACCATAAATATATAAGACCTACCCCGAAAATAAGACCTAGTGTGTTTTTGGGAGCCAAAAAAAATATAAGACAGTGTCTTATTTTTGGGGAAACACGGTAGATAGTGGAATGAAGAATGGAATGGAATGGAATATTTATTTATTTTATTTACTAGTTAGACTTATATGCCGCCCAACTCCCAAAGGACTCCGGGCAGCTCACAGTATAAATAAGAATTACATTTATAAAAATTTAAAAAACAGTAAACAGCAGAAGGGCAGATCTCGCTAGGTCACAGTCACGAGATCAACAGCCCCATAGAATAGAATATTGGAATTGGAATAGAATAGAATATAGCACAGCACAGCACAGCACAGCATAGCATAGAATAAAATTCTTTATTGGCCAAGTGTGGTTGGACGCACAAGGAATTTGTCTTGGTGCAAATGCTGTCAGGGTCCATAAAAGAAAAGATACATTCATCAAGAGTCAAGAATCGTCAAGTACAACACTTAATAGTCATAGGGTGCAATAAGAATAGAATAGAAATAGAATTAGAATAGAATTAGAATAGAATAGAATATAGAATAGAACAGAACAGAATAAATATTGGAATGAATAGAATAGAATAGAAAATAGAATAGAATAGATATTGGAATGAAGAAGAGAAGAGATTGAAACAATAAATAGAATAAAGAAAAGAGAAGAGAGAAGAGAAGAGTTGGGACCTTGGAGGTCTTCTAGTCCAACCCCCTGCCTCGGCAGGAAACCTTATACCATTTCAGACAAACGGTGCTCCAATCGCCTCTTAAAAACTTCCAGTGTTTTTTAACCACATTCTTCCTCTCCTGCTGGTGGGACGAGGTTATTCAGCTGCTTGGAGACGAGTGTGTATGTGTGTGTGTCCATTAGTGGAGCATGGGACCTGGCCTTCCCTGGCATCCCCCCTCCCCAACCCCCCCTCCCCTGCTCCTCCAAGGCGTGTGCGGTGGCCACTGTGGCGTGTGGCTCTAATCTGCTGTTGACTCAAGAGCACTCTCTGTGTGTGTGTGTGTGTGTGTGTGTGCTTACACAACTCTTGTGCCTCCTCTGACAAAGTTCGCCCCCGCCTCCTTTCATTCATGCGCCTCTCTGGAGTGGGGGGGGGGTGGAATCCATTCCTCGGATGGGGAAGGGGGGGCTGAAAAGCATTGCGCAAACAGGGGAAAGTTTATTTTTCTGCCTTTGTGTGTGTGTGTGTGTGCGCGCGCGCGTGTGGGGGTTGTCAAATATCCCTCGACAGGTGTCCGCCCAGCCTCCTTGTGCCCAGGAGGGAGTTGTGTGTTTGCTTTGCTATTCCTCGGAAGGGAGTGCGCGGGAGGGTGGCGCGGCGCATAGCCTCGGGGAAGGGTTTTTGTGTGTGTGTGTGTGTGTGTGTGTATGTTTGTTGAATTGCAAAGCCAGCCAGCTTCCTCCACCGCCCCAAAGGGTCCCCCTCCCACACCTCCTTGTGCCTAGCCGCAGGGCACGGCCGCCTGCCCAACACCTGCCTCCCATCCTGCCCTGCCCTGCCTTGTGGGGGGGGGGTGACCCACGCTTTGGGGGGGAAAAGGTGGGGGGGAGGGGAGGTCGTTCTGCCTCCCCCCAAAAAGTGGGGGTTCTGTGGAAGACGGAGGGATCTGGACCCTGGTTCTGCCTTGGACACACACACACACACACACATCCCACGAGGGCAAAAGAGTCAAGATGGCATCCCCAAGCGGGCAGTGAAATCTCATGCTTTTGAAATTGTGTTGGGTGGCTGGAGGGGTGGTGACCGAGAGGTTTTGTTGGGGGTCTGGGGTCTCCATGCACGGGACCTTTGTGGAATGGCCTCTGTTTGGGGGTGTAGCTTGGATTTAAAGACAGATCCCCCCTGTTTTTTTCCCTCCATCCCTGGCGTTTTCCTCCGTGTGAGAAAGACGAGAAGAGAAGAGAATAGAGAATAGAATAGATATTGGAATATAGAATAGAATAGAACAGGAATAGAATATAGAATAGGAATAGAATCGAATAGAATAGAATAGAGAATAGAATAGAGAATAGAATAGAGAATAGAATAGAAATAGAATAGAGAATAGAAAATAGAATAGAATAGAATATAGAATAGAATAGAGAATAGAATAGAGAATAGAATAGAGAATAGAATAGAATATAGAATAGAATAGAATATAGAACAGAATATAGAAAAGAATATAATATAGAATAGAATAGGAATATAATATAGAACAGAATATAGAATAGAATATAGAATAGAATAGAATAAAAATAGAATAGAACAGAATAGAGAATAGAATAGGAATAGAATATAGAATAGAATAGAGGTCTTCTAGTCCAACCCCCTGCCTAGGCAGGAAATCCTATCCCATTTCAGACAAATGGTTATCCAACATCTTTTTAAAAACTTCCAGTGTTGGAGGATTCACTGGACAGTCAATGTGGCCTTTTCTAATCTGATCATTTTCTATATTTCTACTGATTTATTAAACGAAGAGGCAGCCTGTCTCGCACCACCTTAAAAAGCAACAAGGCTAGAATTAAAATATTAAAATGAGGGAGATGGGGATTTTGGGACCCGCGTCTTCCAAGGCAAAAGGTTGGCTTTTTCTCCCAACTTGGGGTCCTGCAAAGGAAGGGGACTTCAACTCCCAGAGTTCCCTGCTCTGTGCAGAAAGGGGAATTCTGGGAATTTGAAGTCCAGGCCATTTGGGGATGGTGGACGGTGAAGTTTGGCTTTGCTTCTCCGAGGAATTGCATCTTCCTCTTTTATTCTGTCCCCCCCCCCATAATGGATTGCGAATTTGGGAAGTGTTTTTCCACCTTGAGAGCTTGAAGAGAGTTGGACTTCAACTCCCAGAATTCCCAAAGCTGGCTGGGGAATTCTGGGAGTTGAACTCCATCCAGCTTAAAAGTTCTTTTAAAAGTTAACCATTGACTTAAAAGTAGAATGCTTAAAAGTTCTTGGAGCTTGAAAAAAAACACTTCCCAGCTCTTCTTAGCTGGCCTTGAAAAGCTAACCAGGGTGGCATCAGGATGGGGGACCACAAGGTGACCTCAGGCCAAAATAATACAGCTTCGAAAACCGCCATCCCCCAAAAGACCAACCCACCCAAAACCTTCCCACCCTTGCAACAAACCACTCAAAGGCAACTCGGCCTATTGCAGGTCATCCTGGACCCACAACGGAGCCCAACATTCCTGCCGCTAAGCGGGACGGTCATTCAGCGAGCTTTGCCCCATTTTATGACCTGCCTGAGCGAACTCCCTTCAGGGGTGGGGGGTTGTTAAGCGAGCCCCACCGTCGTTCAGCTGAGCCTGGCTTCTCCTTTTGACTTTGCTCGCCCAAAAGGGGGGATCCGTTGAAAACCGCGGCTGTCACAAATTCCGAGTTGGTTGTCAAGCGTCCGAATTTGGGGCCCGGTGGATGTTGCAACGGTCGTTAAGTGTGGAAAAAACCGGGTTCTAATGCCCCCCCCTTTTTCCCCCAATTCATTCCATTGCAACTTTTGAACCGTCACTAAATGGGATGCCGCGTGCATTGTATATCGAGGACGATGGACAGTGGCGTCTTGACTTCCTCCTTGGAAAGTTTGCAGCAGCCCAGGGTACGAAATGTATCTCCCCCCCTCGGCTGGGCGTCTGGCCCCCTCCCTCCCCTCCCTTCCCCACTCATCTTCCCTGCCACCCCCCCAGGCGTCCCGGCCCGGTTCAACCAGTTTGACTAAATGCCTTTTTGGGGATAAGCTCCACTGTTAAATCAACTCCCGGTTTGATCAAATATGTCTCTCTCTTTCTCTCTCTCTTTCTCTCTCTCTCTTCTTCCCCCTTTTATTTTTAAGCCTTCAGGCTTGGCAAGGGGGAAAGCAGGGAGCCAGGAAGGGTGAGGGGCACGCTGGCGGCGGGGAGGGATGGAGCTTCCAGATGCGCCCACCGAGACAAGCCCCCCACCTTCCCCTTGATTTTGCAGTGGCTGTCTAGTTTGTTGGGTTTTTTTGATAATAAGTTTTTTTTTATTGTTCAGTTGCAAAAGAACAAACATTTCATTTTATTTTTTCCTCAAGCAGTGTGTCGTCCGGGCACCAACACCTCTGTGCCACATCCTTCACCATTGCTAACGCCATTCAGATAACAGATAATCAGGGTTGGAGGGGGCCTTGGAGGTCATCTAGTCCAAGCCCCTGCCCAAGCAGGACACCCTACACCAGTGGTTCTTAACCTTTTTGAAAGAATCGCCCCCTTGAGCCATTGAGGAAGTTGTCATCGCCCCCCTCCCCCAACATAACCGCCCCCCTGCCACCTCTTAGTGTCCCCAAGGGGGCCGGCAGAGGGGCGCTAAGAGGTAGCAGGGGGGTGGTGCGTCGAACGCGGCCACGGCGGCACGTAATGTGCCACTGCTTCCGCATTGGAGGTGCCAGCTCCGGAGCAGTGCTACTCAATGGGTGAACCAGCAGGGCCGGCCGGCACCTCGAATGCCCCCCTGTCGCCTCTTAGCGCCCCTCTGCCAGCCCCCTTGGGGATGCTAAGAGGCGGCAGGGGGACGTTCGAGGCGCCAGCCCTGCAGGCTCACCCCATTGACTGTTGTACCGCACCTGAACTGGAACCTCGAATGTGGCAGCATGTTGGGAAAAGCCGCCGCCACCGCTTTCCCAAAGTGCTGCCGCTCTCGCATTCTTTCTGTCTGTCCATCCATCTGTCCGTCCATCCATCCATCCATCCATCCATCCAAAAGGTCTGTTTGCCTGCCTATCTACCTACCTGTCTGTCTTTTTGTCTACCTACCTACCAATATAGATCTCTTTCTCTCTCCCCCAATATATCTCGCTCCATCGCCCCCATATTGCCCCCCTTCCGTTCCTTTGCCCCCACATCGCCCTTTTCATTCCATCGCCCCCTGAAAAACAAAATCGCCCCTTGGGGGGCGATATCGCCCAGGTTAAGAACCACTGCCCTACACCATTTGTGACAGAGGGCAGTCCAATCCCTTCTTGAAAGCCTCCAGGGATGAAGCTCCCACTACTTCCAAAGGCAACTTTTGTTCCATTAGAACAAAAATATAGAATAACAAGAGTTGGAAGGGACCTTGGAGGTCATCTAGTCCAACCCCCTGCCCAAACAGGAGACCCTACACCATTTCTGACATTCCAATCTCTTCTTGAAAGCCTCCAGGGATGAAGCTCCCACAACTTCTGAGGGCAACTTCTGTTCCATGGGTTGATGGTTCTCCCTGTCAGGAAATTCCTCTTTATTTCCAGGTTGAATCTCTCCTTGTTCAGTTTCCATCCACTACTCCTTGTCTGACCTTCAGGTGCTTTAGAAAATAGCTTGACCCCCTTCCTCCTCTCTGTGGCAGCCCCTCAAATATTGGAAGATGCTCTCCTGTCTCCCCTGGTCCTTCTCTTCCCTAGACTAGCCAGGCCCAGTTCCTGCAACCATTCTTCATATGTTTCATTCTCCAGTCCCCTAATCATCCTGGTTGCTCTTCTCTGCACTCTTTCCAGAGTCTCAGCATCTCAAAAGTACAAACATTTCGTTGTTTTTCTCAAGCAGTGTGTCGTCTGGGCACCAACGCCTCTGTGCCACATCCTTCACCATTGGTAATGCTATTCCCATTTAATCGGGCTGGCTCCCGATCTCCGCACCTTCCGCCACGAGCTAAAAACCTGGCTGTTTTTACAATCTGGGCAGTGTTGAACCTTGGGGTTGTTTACGTAATTTTGGGGTTTTAATAATAATACTAATATTAATTAGCTTTAATTTAATATATTTTAAGTAACTTATTGTTGTATTCTATTTTAGTTGTGAGCCCAGTCCCTTGGGAGAGGCATATAAGTCGAATTAATAAATAAATAAATAAATATCATTTCTCTAACCTTAGAGTTAAGACGCATCAAACAGCTAAACATTATACAGCTCCTCTGGTGATAAAATCTGATTAGCATTACATCTCATTGTTCTCATATTTATATTGACACCATCGTATTTGTATCTCTGTCTTACTTTATTTTCTATTCTCTTTTATTCTTCCTCATTTCCAAATTCCTTTTTTTAAATTCTCTTAACCATTGATAAATATTTTCCATATCATAAAGTACTCGGTTTGCACTTTCTCCTTGATTGCTAGTGTTAATCTGTTCGTTGCTGCGCATTCCAATATTTTCCTGATCACCTCCTGGTCAGTGGGGATTTCCTCACTTTTCCAATGTTGTGCAAATGCAGTTCTAGCTGCAGTTAATGCATGAATAAAATATACATTGTCTGGTTTTAAGTTCACCATTCTCATTTAAAATGTCTTTATAAAATAACAGGTTTTTTCCCCAAATGAAGAAGATTTGGAGGTATCCATGCTTCCATTGTGGAGAGCCAGACTTGGTATTTTTATATAGTTTTGTAATTTTATGTTTGCCCCATACCTGAAGCAAAGCATTCCTCACATAGTGTCTTTGAAAATATGCGCCGTATTCCTTCACATACCATAAAAAAAAGCGTGCCATCCTAATTGGAGATTGTATCCCTCCAATAGGAATAACTTTCTATGTTTCAAGTTTATCCATTCTTTTACCCACGTTAAGTACAGATGCCTGAGAGTATAGCTCCCAGTCTGGTAGTCCAAAACCCCCATTGCTTTTCGATTCCTGTGGCATTTTCTGTTTTATTCTTGCTTTTTTTCCCTCCTTGCCAGATACACTTCCAAGATTGTTCTATTTAGTTCTTCAAAATATTTTTTTTCTATTTTTATCGGTATAGTTTAGAACTTTTAAAAAAAGTAGTTTTGGTAATATATTCATTTTTATAGTGACTATTTTTCTTATCAGGAGCTTCATTGTCTTACAGCAGGGGTCCCCAAACTTTAAGTATTATTGCAATTATTTCTACATTCAATTTCAGGCATATATTCACATATTCATTTACAGAATTATTTACATAGTTCTACACGGTGTTATTTCATCTGACCATAACTTCTACCTTACTTTTCATCTCTCTACGTCTACCTTCTGACCCAGAGGTCTTCAAACTTGGCCACTTTAAGACTTGGGGACTTCAACTCCCAGAATCCCTCAGCCAGCGAAGCTTGTGGCCTTCAACTCCCAGAATCCCTCAGCCAGCTGTGTCTGTTTCTTACCCGCCAAAGTGGAGAGATTGCAGAGGAAGGGATCACAAGAGAGTAAGCTGTGCTGGCTGGGGAATTCTGGGAGTTGAAGTCCACCGGTCTTTAGGTGACCATAGCTGGAGACCTCTGCTCTAGATCTGGAGTCCCCAACCATGGCAACTTTAAGCCTGGAGGACTTCAACTCCCAGAATTCCCCAGCCAGCCCTGTCTGTTTCTTTCTCTCTTGTCCCCCAAAGTGGAGTGATTGCAGAGGAAGGGATCACAAGAGAGTAAGCTATGCTGGGAGTTGGTCCACAACTCTTCAAGTGGCCAAGTTTGGAGTCCTCTGTCTTACAGAATAACAGATGGAAGGGACCTTATAGGGCATCTAGTCCAACCCCCCCCCTGCCCAAGCAGGAGGCATTTTTGATACATGGCAGTCTTGGAGAAGCCCCCAGGGGTGGGATTCTACCAGTTCGCACCTATTCGCTAGAACCGGTTGTTAACATTCTAAGCAGTTGGGAGAACCGGTTGTTAGAAGAAATTACTGGGCTAATCCTGTAAGGAAGGCAGGAAGGAAACATTCTGGTGTTGCTTACAGAAACTGCCTCTCTGTTAACCCTTATTACGTTCTTGGCAGGACTAGACTTCCTGCCTCAGGAACCTCTCTGGAGTTTTTGTTCCCCTCCTTTGCTGGTACTTTGCTTGTGTGGAGTGACCATTCAAAGTTACAATGGCACTGAAAGAAGTGACTTATGACCGTTTTTCACACTTACGACTGTTGCAGCATCCCCACAGTCATGAGAGGCCAGGCGAAGAGATGCGTGCCTCGATGTGAGTGATACTGAGTTGGCCACGCCCACCCAATCACATGACTACCAAGCCACGCCCACCACCTAAGCCACGCCCACAGAACTGGTTGTTAAAAATTTGAATCCCACCCCTGGAAGCCCTCAATCTTTGCCCTTGGGAATTGTTGTTTTTTTCTTTAAAAAAAAAACAAGTTTAAGGCCGTGGCAGGGTCCCCCTCCAATCTGCAGGAGGTCAGCTGCCGGACCCCGTTTGGAGGGCAGCTGCTGGCAGATGGGGGGAGGCTTGGGGAGGTCTGCCTCTCGCCCCCAGAGCAAGGTCTCTTGCAGACCCGTTGAGATGGTTGGATGTTCTTTGGGAGGTTGCCTTTCCAAAATAGGGGTGGGGAATGATGAATCAGTGGAAGATTTGAGGGTGCTCCATCACAGGAGGTCTCCGAGAAAAGATTGGACAGCTCTTATTCCAGGATGGGATAGGATCTCCAGCTTGGGCAGGGGGTTGGTCTAGAAGACCTCCAAAGTCCCTTTTAGCCCTAGGATTCTATAATCTTGGGCAGGGGCTGGACTAGAAGGCCTCCGAGGTCCCTTCCGACACTACGATTCTTTGAACTTGGACAGGGGGTTGGACTAGAAGACCTCTGAGGTCCCTTCTAATTCTGTGATCTCGGCCAGGGGGCTGGATTAGAGGATCTCCAAGGTCCCTTCCAGCCCCTGTGAGTGTGTGTGTGTGTGTGTGTGTATTCTTCCAAAAAGTCTTGGGGTAGCAGGAGAGGGAAAGGCAGTTGTTTCCCATGGAAAGCAGCTGTTTTTCAGGTCCGGGATTTTGCAACCTGGATTGGTTCCCGGGTTCATCCCGTCCCCTCCCCTTGCCCTCCCCTCCCCCTTTTCCTGGCACCTGGAAGAGCCACCCCATCGGGCTGCGAGGGCACAACCCACAACACGTGTTCCCGCCTGGGAAGAGGCAGCTCCGTCGTGCCTTCAAAGCACAGCGTGAACATTTAATTAAAAAGGATTTCGATCTCAGCACCAGAGGCGTTTTTGGGCCCTTTGGCCCCGGGTTGAAGGGGAGCAAAGGGTTATTGCAATAACAACAACAACAACAACCAGCAGCAGCAGCAGCGTGCCAAAACGCCGGGCTGCGCTTTGGTCGCTCCAACAGCCCTTCTGTTCCCAGCGTTGGACGCTGTTGGGTTGAGGTTTGCGCAGCGCTGCGGGATCCGGCGCATGAAGGGTGCCCATTGCACAGTTTGGTCTAGTGGTTGAGGCATTGACTTCAAAAGTGGGAGACAAGGAGTTCTAGTCCTGCCTTAGGCATGAAAGCCAACTGGGTGACTTTGGGCCAATCACCAGGAGACAGAGAATTCTAGTTCCGCCTTAGGCATGAAAGCCAGCAGGGTGACTTTGGGCCAATCACCAGGAGACGGGGAGTTCTAGTCCCACCTTAGGCATGAAAGACAGCTGGGTGACTTTGGGCCAATCACCAGGAGACGGGGAGTTCTAGTCCCACCTTAGGCATGAAAGACAGCTGGGTGACTTTGGGCCAATCACCAGGAGACAGAGAATTCTAGTTCCGCCTTAGGCATGAAAGCCAGCTGGGTGACTTTGGGCCAATCACCAGGAGACAGGGAGTTCTAGTCCCGCCTTAGGCATAATAGCCAACTGGGTGACTTTGGGCCAATCATCAGGAGACGGGGAGTTCTAGTCCCGCCTTAGGCATGAAAGCCAATTGGGTGACTTTGGGCCAATCATCAGGAGTTGGTGAGTTCTAGTCCCGTCTTAGGCATGAAAGCTGACTGGGTGACTTTGGGCCAATTGCCAGGAGACGGGGAGTTCTAGTCCTGCCTTAGGCATAATAGCCAACTGGGTGACTTTGGGCCAATCACCAGGGGACTGTGAGTTCTAGTCTTGCCTTAGGCATGAAAGCCAGCTGGGTGACTTTGGGCCAATCACAAGGAGTTGGTGAGTTCTAGTCCTGCCTTAGGCATGAAAGCTGGCTGGGTGACTTTGGGCCAATCACCATGAGGTGGGGAGCTCTAGTCCCGCCTTAGGCATAATAGCCAACTGGGTGACTTTGGGCCAATCACCAGGAGTGGTGAGTTCTAGTCCTGCCTTAGGCATGAAAGCTGGCTGGGTGACTTTGGGCCAATCACCATGAGTTGGAGAGCTCTAGTCCCGCCTTAGGCATAATAGCCAACTGGGTGACTTTGGGCCAATCACAAGGAGTTGGTGAGTTCTAGTCCCGCCTTAGGCATGAAAGCCAAGTGGGTGACTTTGGGCCAATCGCCAGGAGACGGGGAGTTCAGCTCAGTTGCTTTTTTTCGTTTGTAACTTCGAACCGTCGCTAAGCTAATCGGTTATAATAAGTCAAGGACTGGCCTTGCCAAATCCATCTGGGGCCTGCCAGGATTTGAAGACGCAACGGAAATGGATTTGACGAGTGCAGACAAAACCTGCACTTTGTTTACGTCTGTGTGTGTGCGCTCAAGCGCAAAAAAGCCATCCCCTGATAATAATTGTGCTGAGTTCGAGGGACGCCCGATAAGTAGCAAGGTGAGGCGGGGAACTTCCCTTCCGGGAGACACCGAGGTTTTCCTTCTGGGAAAAGGCGGAGAGGATTTGCATGCCACAAAACGACAAGCGCACACTCTCGCTTCAACACAACCTGGTTTTTCTCCCCATCGGATGCCCTTCTTCATGTGTCCTTCTTCATGTGTGCACAATCGGGGTTGTGGCTAGAGGAGGAAGATTTGGAAACGGGGATTCCACCAAGCCATGATGCTGGCTTGCAAAATAATCCTGGTTGGAGTCTTTGCAGAACCGGATGTGCTTTGGGGGAGGGCGTTGACTTGCAAAAAGGAGGAGTTTGTGATGGGTTGTTGAAAAAAACAACACCCAAGTTTTGCAGCAGGGTAGTACAAATCATGGCAGCTTGTAGAGCAGCTTCAACTCCCATAATCCCCAAGCCAGCATGCTTGGACTTCAATTCCCAGAATCCCCCAAGCATGAGGTGTGGACTTCAACACCCCGGAATCCTCCAGCCAGCATGCTTGGACTTCAACGCCCAGAATTCCCTGGCACTAATCCATTCCTTTTGATGTGTATTCCCATGGTGCTCTGCTTACTCTCTTGGGATCCCTTCTTCTGCAGTCTCTCTCATCTCTAGGAGGTGGAAAACAAACACCCCCCAGGCATGGCTAGCTGGGGAATTGTGGGAGTTGAAGTCCACCCCTCTTCAAGGGGCCAAGGTGGAGAAACACTGAGCTGGGGGTTAGCTCCCAGCGCTCTTCTGCTGGCTTTGAAAGGAGAAACAGTGTTGTGTCAGGATGGGAGACCACAAGGTGATCACAGGTTATAGAAGAAGACAGAAACCTGACACACACACCCTCCTCTTCACACCAAGCTCTTGAATTAAGAGATTTTTCTGAAGCTCCCCAACCCCTTAAACCAGGGTATCTCAAACTTGGCCCCTTGAAGAGGGCCGGAGTTTAACCGGGGAATTCTGGGAGTTGAAGTCCCCGCTTCAAGCAGTCACGTTTGAGACGCCCTTTCTAGACATGGAGAAGAAATGGAATATTTTGGATGGCTCGGAGGGGCTGTTTCGAACTGCGGCCCACGGAAGGAAAGTCCCGAAGAGCTGGCAATTAAACCAGGATAGAAATAAACCCAGGTCTGATGTTTGCAACGTGGTGTTGTTTGGATCCAGATCAAGGGTGCAAACAACCCTCCGTGCATTCCTCATTCTCCCAAAATAACTTCCAGACTGAGGGCCCGCCAGCTTTGTAGCTCAGCAGCCTCATCTGTAGCGACTAAAAACATTCCATGCTCAACCACAGGAAGTCCTCGACTTACAACACTTCCATTTAGTGACCGAAGTTACGATGACACTGGGAAAAAAAAGCGACTTAGGGCCATTTTTTTCACACTGACGACCGTTGCACGGTCATAGAATCAAAACTTCCAGGCAATTGGTTCACCTTTACGATGGTCGCTGTGTCCCGGGGTCATGTGATCCATTTTTGGGGGGAACCTTCTGGCAAGCAAGGTCAGATTCACTTAATGCCCGTGTCCCTAACTTAACCGCAACGATTCACTTAACAGCCGTGGCCAAAACAGGTCGCAAAACGGGGCAGAATTCATTTCACAACTGTCTCCCTTAGCAGTGGGGCTGCATTTTTGGTCGTAAGTTGAGGACCGCCCATAATCCTACAGCCGTGATGGCAAACCTAGGGCACATGTGCCACAGGTGGCACGCAGAGCCATTTGTGTGGGCATGCGGGCCCCAGCCAAACTTAGCTGCAGTGCGCATGCGCGCACCTTCCAGCTGATTTTCGGCCTGTTTGAGGCCATTTTTAGTCTCCCGGAGGCTGGACGGAAGCCTCGGGAGGCTGAAGAACAGGCCTTCTGGAAATACCGGAACTGTCAAAACGGGCCTGTTTTTCGGCCTTCTGAGGCTTCCGTCGAGCCTCCGGGAGGGAGAAAACGGCCGAAAATCAGCTGAAAGGAATGGTGGTGGTGGGGTTGCGTGTGCATGCACAGGGTGGGGCAGGGTACATTGCATTGTGGGTGCTGGCATGCGCGCTATCTCACACCACGACAAAAAGGTTCACTGTCCTATGATAAGTCTTGCCCCCCCTCTCCTTCCGCGCAGTTGGGCAGAACCGTTAAGAGGAAGACTGGCCAACCCTAGACTCTCTCCCTTGGAGTGTTTGCAATAGCTCTTTGTGACTAAGTCCTTTGTCTGAGAGCGTCTGGCCAAGTGTTAAAAAATTTCTAACGATGTTCTTCATATATCAATTGTGCACTTCCTGTCGGCAATTGGCAAAGCACACAACTTGAGAAGAAGAAAAAAAAATAAATTGGCAGAAAATGCAAGCGTTGTGTTTCCGGTCGTCTAGGGTGAAAGCTGTATTCAGTGCGGCAAGTGTAGTGGCTTTTGTGCTTCCTTTAAAACACACAGAATAATCAAAACGATCTATCTATCTATCTATATAGGAAGGAAGGCTCTTATATTATTTTACCTTTTATATATGTGTGTGTGTGTGTGTGTGTGGTGTAGCTTTGGTGTATGTCTCCCATAAGATTGAGGTTTTCGACGTGAGATCCCACTCATCATCTTCAGGCTGGTGTCTTCAGCTTTGTGCTTCTGCCAGCAAAGCACAAAGCTGAGGACACCAGCCTGAAGATGCAGCAGGATCTCGCAAACGTCGCCAAGGTATTCTCAATCTTACACTGGGCAAGACCCGAATACACCAAGACCTACAAACCTTTACCCGTGAAAATCTACAAAAACATACATACATACATACATATTTAAAAGGTAAAATAATTTAAGAGCCTTCCTTCTCCGACAGCATCAGTCTCACTAGCCATTATTATTATTAGTTTATATTATTACTATTGCTGGTATGATATGTATTATTGTTGTTGTGTGGCTGGCCACACAATGAGTCAGAAGTTTAGACTGGCATTGTGGCATTTTTGCAAGGCGTTCTGAGTAAACCTGCCCTTTGCAATTGACCGATAGGGATTTTGTCAATGGTTGTGAGCTGGATGTTTAAACTGGATCTGGCAAAATTCACCTAACAACTGTCTCGCTTAGCGACAGAATTTGTGGCTGTACGTTGCAAAATCTCCAGAACCGTCAAGCCTACAAACTTGAATTTGGCCCGTCTGTTCCTCTTGGCTTCTAGGGGCTCACTAAGAAAGGATTTTTCCAAATGACCAGCAGAGCATTTAGAGTATTTCCTATATTATTATTATTATTAACACGCTCTGATGCTAAGGAGTTCAACTCCCCCTCGCCACCTGGAAAGAAATCTCTTCCAAAGGCAAAACACAAGCAGAGGAGGGGAGGTTCAGTTTCAGTTTCACAGTAGCAAGCAGTTTCAGTACTGAACAGTTGAGCTAAGCCATGCCCAGGCTCCTTGCTGTCTCCTTGCTCACCCAGCAAATACTGTTTCACTTTACAAACAGCCCTCAACTCTCTCAAACACACTGACAGGATGCTAGCCAGAGGAATACCGATGGATGCTGGTAGGCAGAGGCAGGATTTACCCCCCCCCCTTATTTTCCTCCCCAAAAACTAAGCCCACCCGACCACATGGCAGGTATAGAGCTAGTAGTTTTAAAAGTTAAAAAAGGATAAAGGACATCTAAGTTTTTTAAAACAAGAAAAGAAAAAAATCCATTTTTCAGCCTCCGGGGGGGTCTTGAACTGCCAGCTGTGTTTTTCCAGCTTGGGAGAGGTGTGTCCTCCCCCCCCCCAAAAAAAGCTCAGGCCATCAAGATAAGGGGGGGGCATTCTTGGGTGAAATCACCTTTTGACCAGCTGCTCCTGCTGACCTCTCTGCCTTTCTGGCCAAGCGCCTCGGCCAAAGGGCAGCAGATGACCGGCTCCAGGGCAGGGCCGGCTTCCTGTCTGGCCACCGGACCTCCAGCCAGGTTGTCTTCTGCTCCTAAGGACCATCTGCCTTGATGCCCAGCTGGCTGGTCAGGCCAGGGTCCTTGGCCCTCC
>CM019151.1:187816165-187832130 GCA_009733165.1 Naja naja
TTCTGTCTATCTATTCTGTCTATTCTATCTCTCTCTTTCTATCTATCTATTCTACCTCTCTTTCTCTATCTATCCTATCTATTCTATCTATCTATTCTATCTTTCTCTCCCTCTCCCTCTATCTATTCTATCTATCTTTCTATTCTACCTCTCTTTCTCTATCTATCTATTCCAGGTGTCTTCAAACTTGACAGCTCTAAAACTTCAGCTCCCAGAATTCTTCTTAAGACTTGTGGACTTCAACTCCCAGAATTCTGCTAAGGCTTATGGACTTCAACTCCCAGAATTCCTCCTCCAGTCATGTTAGCTCAGGAATCCTGGGAGTTGAAGTCCACAAGTTTTAAAGCTGCCAAGTTTGAAAACCCCTGATCTATTCTATCTATTCTATCTCTCTCTCTATCTACCTATTCTACCCCTCTTTATCTATTCTATCTTTCTCTTCCTCTCCCTCTATCTATTCTCTCTGTCTTTCTCGCTATCTATTGTACCTCTCTTTCTCTGTCTCTATTCCAGGTGTCTTCAAACTTGACAGCTTTAAGACTTCAACTCCCAGAATTCTTCTAAGGCTTGTGGACTTCAACTCCCAGAATTCCCCTTTTCCAGTCACATTAGCTCAGGAATTCTGGGAGTTGAAGTCCACAAGTCTTAAACTTGCCAAGTTTGAAGACCCCTGGTCTATTCTATCTATCTATTCTATCTATCCTATCTCTCCCTCTCTCTATTCTATCTCTCTTTCTCTCTATCTATTCTACCTCTCTTTCTCTATCTATCTATTCCAGGGGTCTTCAAACTTGACAGCTTTAAGACTTCAACTCCCAGAATTCTTCTCAGGCTTGTGGACTTCGACTCCCAGAATTCCTCCTCCAGTCAGGTTAGCTCAGGAATTCTGGGAGTTGAAGTCCACAGCTGCCAAGGGGACCCTGCTTTAGCAGTTGGGAGAAGAAGAAGAAGAAAAAAGATCAGGCATAGCTAGCTAGGGAATTCTGGGAGTTGAAGTCCACCTGCCTTCAAGAAGCCAACTCTGAAATACGCTGATTTAGGAGAAGGTCAGCTTTTGACTGGGTTGGGGCTTGACCCCAAACCCACTGCATTTTGTGTTTATTGGCTCAGTTTTGGGCCAACCTCACCCACTCACATCGTTTGTGTAGTCCATCATTTTGCCCAAATGGACCACAAAGCCATTTCCTAACCAGGTTCGGCATTTGTGTGAATGCAGCTCGGGTGTCGGCCGGATGGGAGGTAGAAGGTTACCTCAGCCAGTCCGAACTTGCCGGATTGTACACACTGAAGTGGTGGAACAAGCAACAATTAACCCTGAAGTGAAATGCTGGATAACAGCGTTAATCAAGGCAGTGTAAACAGTCCCTTAATCCTGTTGGTAATAGAGCCAACTTCCGTGACAGAAGAAAAGAAAAGAAGAAAAAGAAACATTAAATACCTGTGGTTTGAAGTGGACCAAAAAAACCCCACAAAACTAAGATGTCAATTAGAACTGACCAATGTCAATGGAGCCTCCATTGGTCAGGGCAGTCTACCTCTTATTAGCAGCGATTGGATAACTTTCGTGTTTTCTGGGTTTTGAAATGGACTGAAGAAAATGAAAACATGCTACGGAGTCCATTAGGACCCGGCGAATGTTAATGGAGCCTCCATTGGTCAGGGCAGTCTATCTCTTATTAGCAGCTTGCCCTCGGAAGTTGTGGGAGCGCCATCATCGCTTGAGGCTTTCAAGAAGAGCCTGGGCTGCCATCTGTCAGAAATGGTGTAGGGTCTCCTGCTTGGGCGGGGGGTTGGACTAGATGACCTCCAAGGTCCCTTCCAACTCTGATTATCTGTTACCAGCAGTGATTGGATAATTTTCATCTTTTCTGGGCTTTGAAATGGACTAAAAAAAACCAAGAAACAAGCTACGGTGTCAATTAGGACTGACCAATCTCAATGGAGCCTCCATTGGTCAGGGCAGTCTACCTGTTATTACCAGGGACTGGATAATTTCCATCTTTCTGAGTTTTGAAATGGACTGGAAGGGAAAAAAAAACAGGCTACTAAAGTGTCCATTAGGCCCGATGAGTGTTAATAGAGCCTCCACTGGTCATGGCAGTCTACTTCCTTTTACCAGGTGGAGGAAAATAGAGGCAGTCCTCAGTTTAATGACCGGTCGCTTCAAAGTTACAACGGACACCCCCTACTCCTCAAAAGGCACTTATGGCCTGGTTCTGGGGTTCTGACAGACAGACACACACACACACACACACACACACACACACACACACACACCCAGTACAGTCACATGGCCACATTTCAGGTGCTTGGCCACTGCCCCACATTTACAACCAATCGCAGTTGGTCACGTGACCCTGATTTACGTTTTTTCAGGGGGTGGGAACTGATCCAGTTTCTGGCCAAAACACCCAATAGCGAACAATAGATTTGCTTAACAACGGCCACGTTCATTTAACGACTGCTGCAAAACTTTGACCAGTCGTAAAATCAGGACAGCCATGAGTTGACCTGCTTTATGACATGTCTCAGACTTACAACTGTAGTGGGCAGGCTCCATTATGGTCATAAGTCGAAGACTACCTGTAGGGATGTGGTGATCTACTGCAGGGGGTCTCCAAAGGTGGCCACTTTTAAGACTTGTGGACTTCAATTCCCAGAATTCCCTATCCAGCAATGCATTGCTGGCTGGGGAATTCTGGGACTTGAAGTCTACAAGTCTTAAAGGGACCATGTTTGGAGACTTCTTATCTAGTGGTAGCCAGTATTGGCAACCAGGTGGAGCAGTTATAGGATAGGATAGGATAGGATAGGATAGGATAGGATAGGATAGGATAGGATAGGATAGAATAAAGAATAGAATAGAAAATAGAATAGAATAGAAAATAGAATAGAATATAGAATATAAAATAGAACAGAATATAGAACAGAACAGAACAAAAAATAGAATAGAATAAAGAATAGAATAGGAAATAAAATAGAATAGAATAAAGAATAGAATAGAATAGAATATAAAATAGAATATAGAACAGAACAAAACAAAAAGAATAGAATAGAATAAAGAATAGAATAGAAAATAGAATAGAATAGAATAAAGAATAGAATAGAAAATAGAATAGAATAAAGAATAGAATAGAAAATAGAATAGAATAGAAAATAGAATCAAATAGAATAGAATAGAACAGACAATAGAATAGAATAGAATAGAATAGAATAGAATAGAATAGAATAGAATAGAATAGAAAAACAGAGTTGGGAGGGACCTTGGAGGTCTTCTAGTCCAGCCCCCTGCCTAGACAGGAAGCTACACCACTTCAGACAAAGGGTTATGCAACATTTACTTTCGTTTTGCTGGAAGTTGAGTTCAGAGGCAGACCCAGAGTCAGTATGGCAATGGTTGAGGAAGTTGGACCAAACCACCAATCTGCTAAGACAGAAGACTCCAAACTTGGCAACTTTAAGACTTGTGGACTTCAACTCCCAGAATTCCCCAGCAAGCATATCTTACTCTCTTGCAATCCCTTCCTCTGCAATCTCTCCTCTTTGGGGGATAAGAGAAAAAGAAACAGACAGGGCTGGCTTGAGGAATTCTGGGGGTTGAAGTCCACAAGTCTTAAAGCTGCCAAGTTTGGGGACCCCTGTGCTAAGACCTGGTGGGTTGTCCCCCTTGACTCCAGACATCTTCTCCAGAAGTTTCTCCAGCTACCCTCTGGTGCTCTAGGCGAGAAACCTGAAGCATCTTGAACCTTGGAGCATATCCTCCATCTGGATCAAGATGAGTTCCTCTTTCTTGATGACCCTTCAGTTGGCCAAGATCTTCTCTTGGTGGGCCTCCATGCTCTTCTTTGTTTCTAGCTTCAGATGCGGATTCAGAAATTACAGAATTCAGATTTCTAAATTCAGAAATTGCGAGAGCTTCCCTGAATTGAGATGTCAAGTTGAGCTTTCTTGAGGCTGTGGTCTCACTTTCTCCTTTTTCCCTCCCCCTCGTTGGCAGCTTTCCGGCAGAGCACGCATGGAATCCAGATGACCTCGGTCAAGAAGAGACGCAACCCAGATGATGAGCTCCTGTATCTCCCAGTAAGTAAGGACCAGGACTTGGGTAAAAATGTGGAGGTGTAGCTGGGCAAAGGACATCTTGAGTTTTTTGGGTAACTGGCAAAGCAAGGGAGGACCTTCAGAAAGGGTGAGAACTTCTGACCCAACTCAAGGAGGTTGGAAGTCAAGATCTCCTTCTATGCATGAGGTCTCCAGAACGGAGAATTTGAAGGGAAGAAGGAGCAAGGAGTTGGCTACTTAACTCAAAATGTGGACTTGGTGTCTTCTGAGTTTTTTGGACACGTCAAGCTAAATTTCTTCCCTCTTGGGAGCTAATGGGGGCCAGATTTGGTGGGGTTTTGGATGGGAGAAGAGGAAATTTCAGAGCTGTAAGTATGTTGAGGAAGCCTGAAGAGCATCGTTGAAGAAGGCAGGAGTGGACAACTTCCAAAAGACGGTGTAGATGTAGACATGAGGTCCCCTGGAATTGAACTCAGACTGAAAAATACTTCTATGTGTTTGAAGGTCCTTTCTGATATAAAAGAATATTTGTCGTTGAGAAGAGTTGAATTGTGGGGTCCTGGCTGCTCTCTGAGCTTGGTGGTTTTCTGGCAGATGTTTCATTACCAAACTGGGGAACATCATCAGATACAGATAATCAAGAGTTGGAAGGGACCTTGTAGGTCATCTAGTCCAACCCCCGGCCCAAGCAGGAGACCTTACACCACTTCCAAGAGATGGCAGTCCAGTCTCTTCTTGAAAGCCTCCAGGGATGAAGCTCCCACGACGTCTGAAGGCAGCTTCTGTTCCATGGGTTGATTGTTCTCCCTGTCAGAAAATTCCTCCTTATTAATATTGTTGTTGTTAGTTGCGAATTTGTGTCCGACCCATTGCAACCCCATTGTGATGACCCAGAGAGTGACACAAAAATAACGAAGTCACAGAAATAGAATAAATTCCCTTTAATGCCTCCAGCTTGGCCCCCCAATGTCCAATTATCCTCAGCTGGATATCAAACTCTTAAAAAACAGTTTAGGAGGGAGTAAATGCAGTCTGAACCAAAGTAAAGTTAATTAGAAATAAACCCAACACAAACCACACTGAAGGAATTAATAGAGCAGGCCAGGATAATAAATGGCAGACTTCCACCAGATAACGCAGCAAGCACAGTTGAGAGGATGCCAAAATCCAGATAAGCCTTGGCAAGAATAATGCGTGCTTTGCTTCCAGCACTGGGCCATGCACAGTTTGTCCTTTTAAACAGTCCTCCCAGCTGCAGCCCATGAAGGGGATCAGGGCCCTTTCCTCCTCCGTAGACCATGCCATTCATGTTTCTCCTTTATCCGCTCCTCCCTGCGTGCCCTAGGATGAAGAGGGGATGGGCTTGGGTCTTCCTCTGAATGCCCATCCGGCCTGTGCCCTTCCCCAGTTTCCTCCACAACCTCTGGAGCCATACTCCAACTCCCTGTCGGCTGCTCCTCCTCTCCTTCGGAGTCAGACTCCAACAGGGGCATGACACCCATGGACCACGTTCCTCCAGGCCTTCCTGTCCTCTACCATCTTCCGGAGTCCATTGAAGCTCACACCGACTGCTTCAGTGTCTCCATCCATCCCCCTCCTCATCTGCCGTCCCCTTCTTCTTCTTTGGCCCTTCATCTATCCCAGCATTCGGCTCTTCTCCAGAGTCCTTCCTTCCTTCTCATGAGGTAGCCCAAAGTCTTTTGAGTTTCCTCTTCAGCATCTGGCCTTCTAAACAGCAGTCACATCGTCCATGCTACACCCCAAAATTTTCATCCTCAGTCTTGGTGTCCTCCAGCAGTTCAGAAAAATACCCCTTGAAAACTGGAGGACATCGAGTTGCAGAAGGTTTGCCTGAAGCTCAGGAAGACAGTTGGAAAAAATGATCAAACAACATATAGATTTGAAACCTGAAATATTTTTATTAGGAATGCTACCCGAAGGTTACAGCAAAGAAAAAAAAACGTATTTAATTCTACGTGTATTAACAGCAGCCAGAATTGTATTTGCTTAGAATTGGAAAAGTGACAAGATACTGATAGAGGGAAAGGTAACTGAGAAAGTATTTGAATGTGCAGAAATGAATAGATTAATATTGGAAATCTTAAGAAAAAGAAGAATCTGAATATTACATGGTATGGGATTTATTTTATCAGCAGTTAGAAAATAAAACAAATTAAAATGGATTAGATGAATAATTAGATTGCTTATTGTACCCTGTGACTATTATTAGGTGTTGTACCTTAATGATTCTTGACGAATGTATCTTTTCTTTTATGGACACTGAGGTCATTTGCACCAAGACAAATTCCTTGTGTGTCCAATCACACTTGGCCAATAAAGAATTCTGTTCTATTCTATTCTATTCTATTCTATTCTATTCTGTTCTATTCTATTCTATTCCAATTCCATTCCCATTCCATTCATTATTCTGTTCTATTCTCTATTCTATTCTTTGTATTTCATTTATTCTATTCTGTTCTGTTCTATTCTATTCTACAGGTGAAACTCGAAAAATTAGAATATCATGCAAAAGTTCATTTATTTCAGTAATGCAACTTAAAAGGTGAAACTAATATATGAGATAGACTCACTACATGCAAAGCAAGATAGTTGAAGCCGTGATTTGCCATAATTGAGATGATTATGGCTTACAGCTCATGAAAACCCCAAATCCACAATCTCAGATAATTAGAATATTACATGCAATCAATAAAACAAGGATTGTACATAGAACAATATCGGAGCTCTGAAAAGAATAAGCATGCATATGTACTCAGTACTTGGTTTGGGCCCCTTTTGCAGCAATTACTGCCTCAATGCGGCGTGGCATGGAAGCCATCAGGCTGTGGCACTGCTGAGGTGTTATGGAAGACCAGGATGCTTCAATAGCGGCCTTCAGCTCTTCTGCATTGTTTGGTCTCATGTCTCATCTTTCTCTTGGCAATGCCCCATAGATTCTCTATGGGGTTCAGGTCAGGCGAGTTTGCTGGCCAATCAAGCACAGTAATCCCACGGTCATTGAACCAGATTTTGGTGCTTTTGGCAGTGTGGGCAGGTGCCAAGTCCTGCTGGAAAATGAAGTCAGCATCCCCATAAAGCTCGTCTGCAGAAGGAAGCATGAAGTGCTCCAAAAACTCCTGGTAGATGGCTGCGTTGACCCTGGACTTAATGAAGCACAGTGGACCAACACCAGCAGATGACATGGCTCCCCAAATCAACACAGACTGTGGAAACTTCACACTGGACTTCAAGCATCTTGCAGTGTGTGCCCCTCCAATCTTCCTCCAGATTCTGGGTCCTTGGTTTCCAAATGAGATGCAAAAGTTGCTCTCATCAGAAAAGAGGACTTTGGACCACTGAGCAACAGACCAGGTCTGTTTTTCTTTAGCCCAGGTAAGATGCTTCTGCCGTTGTTTGTTGTTCAGGAGCGGCTTGACAAGAGGAATACATTTGAAGCCCATGTCCAGGATCCGTCTGTGTGTGGTGGCTCTTGATGCACTGACTCCAGCCTCAGTCCACTCCTTGTGAAAGTCCCCAAGACTTTTGAATGGCCTTTCCCTGACAATCCTCTCCAGGCTGCGGTCATCCCTGCTGCTTGTGCACCTTTTCTTCCACACTTTTCCCTTCCACATAACTTTCTATTAATGTGCTTTGATACAGCACTTTGGGAACATCCAACTTCTTTTGCAATTACCTTTTGAGGCTTTCCTCCTTATGGAGGGTGTCAATGATGGTTGTCTGCACAACTGTCAGGTCAGCAGTCTTTCCCATGATTGTGATTCCTACTGAACCAGACTGAGAGACCATTTAAAGGCTCAGGAACCCTTTGCAGGTGTTATGGCTTAATTAGCTGATTAGAGTGGGACACTTTGAGCCTAGAATATTGCACCTTTTCACAATATTCTAATTTTCTGAGATTGTGGATTTGGGGTTTTCATGAGCTGTAATCCATAATCATCACAATTATAGCAAATCACGGCTTGAACTAACTTGCTTTGCATGTAATGAGTCTATCTCATATATTAGTTTCACCTTTTAAGTTGCATTACTGAAATAAATGAACTTTTGCATGATATTCTAATTTTTTGAGTTTCACCTGTATATTCTCTAGTATATTCTCTATTCTATTCTCTGTATTTCTTCCATTCTATTCTATTCCATTCTATTCTATTCTATTCTAATATTATATTCTCTATTCTATTCTCTGTATTTTGTCTATTCTATTCTATTCTATTATTCTCTTCCCTTCTCTAATTCTCTTCTCTCTTCTATTCTCTGTTCTCTTATTCTTTTCGATTCCCCTCTTCTCTTCTTAATTCTATTCCTATTCTATTCTTCATTCCAATATCTATTCTATTCTATTCTATTCTATTCTATGAATATATAAAGCAGTAAGAGAAGATTGTTAAAACAGATATATTGGATATTACTTATATGAAAATGTGATTATTGTTATATTGTTATACTGATAAGAAGAGTATTAATCATAAATTGTACCGAAAATATGTACCTAATCGACACATGGTTGAAATGAAATGGATGTATTCTGTATCTATCTATCTATCTATCTTGGACTGCCATTTGTCAGAAATGGTGTAGGGTCTCCGCAGCGGGGTTGGACTAGATGATCTACAAGGTCCCTTCCAACTCTGATTATCTGTTATCTATCTATCTATCTTATCTATCATTTAATTTATTTTTTAAAAAATATTTTTTAAGAAAAAGGGAGGACGGTGTTGGACAATGATAGCGTGGTCGTCTTCCTGGATTCAGGCCTCAGGCCTTCCTCCTTCTTGGCTCCAGGTTCGAGGCCGGGAGACCTACGAGATGCTGCTGAAGATCAAGGAGTCTCTGGAGCTCATGCAGTTCCTGCCCCAGCACACCATCGAGACCTACCGACAGCAGCAGCAGCAGCAGCAGCAACACCAGCACCTGCTGCAGAAACAGTGAGTTGGTGACTTGAGTTGTGACTTTCAGCCGGCGCCCCCCGCATGAGGACGTCCCTTCCTGACTTGAGCCGTGGTTGATGGAGTGTCTTTGTCGTTGGCATTGTGTTGGTCTTTCCTGGGGGGGGAGAGAGAGGGCTAGGAGATCGCCGTTGCGTTGGTTGTGTGTGTGTGTGTGGGTCTGAGACCTGTGATGACCCAGGGTGGGATACAAAACAGAGTCACAGAAAACAGGTGAAGCCCCTTTTATTCCTTCAGTTTGTTTCCAAGCTCCGAGTATCCTTGACTGGAGACAAAAAACTCCCCCACAAACAGTTACAAGAAGGAGGGAAAAAAAACAACACAAATCAGGCAAGATAAGGGCTGGAGGACGTCCACAGATAACAGAACATACCCTGGGAAGGACACCAAACTCAGGAACTATAAACTAGAGATATTTACATGCTTTGTTTCCAGCGTTTGCCAGTACGCAACTCCAAACTCTTATTCAGTTGTCACACCTGCAGCCCATGAAGAGGATCAAGGCCCTCTCCTCCCGAGGAGACCACGTCTCTCCCTTATCCTCTCCTCCCTGCATACCCTAGGATGGATAGGGGATGGGCCTGGGTCCTCCTCTGACTGCCCAGCCGGCCTCTGCCCTTCCCCAGCCTCCTCCACAGCCTCCGGAGCCACCCTTCCACTCCCTGTCGGCTGTTCCTCCTCTCCCTCAGAGTCAGTCTCCACCAGGGGCATGACAGGACCCTTTGAGGTCATGTAGATGTAGGCCAGTATGAAAGTGGTGAGGAACAGGCGGCCTTTCAAACCAGCTCCAGCCTGAAGAAATACATTAATTTTCCAGCATTGGTTGAGGAGACAATAACGAGTTGAAAGGGACCTTAAAGGTCTTCTAGACCAACCCCTTGCTCAAGCAGGAGATCCTATACCAGTGAGGGCTAACCTTTTCCGGACCAAGTGCCCAAAGCGCATGAGACCGAACCCCCAAAATGCAATGTGCAGGCTGTCCCCCTGTGCATGCGCCCTGCCTCCCGCACATAAACACACAACCCCGTGCATGCGCCCCAGCCCCGCGCATGCAGAGACCCGAAGGTTGGCGGGAGGTGCACACGCATGCGTATGAGAGCTGAACTGGGGCGACGGCTTGCGTGCCACCAGAGAGGGCGCTGCATGCCACCTCCGGCACACATGCCATATGGTTCGCTGTCACGGTCCCATCCCATTCCAGACCAGTGGCCGCCCAATCTCTTCTTAAAAGCCTCCAGTGATGGAGCAGCCACAACTTCTGGTGGCAAAAGCCATTCCACTGATTAATTGTTCTCACCGACAGGAAATTTCTCCTGAATTCTAAGTTGGGTTGCTAATTATCACCCATCCAATTTAAGAATAGGATACAGAATAGCAGCCTTGGAAGGGACCTCAAAGGTCTTCTAGCCCAGCTCACTGCTCAAGCAGGAAACCCTATTCCATTCCAGACAAGTGGCTGTCTCTTCTTAAAAAATTTATTTAAAGGAAGGAAGGAAGGAAGGAAGGAAGGAAGGAAGGAAGGAAGGAAGGCAAGAAAAAGAAAAAGAAAGAGTAAGAAAGGAAAGAGAGAAAGGCAAGAAATGTAAGAAAAAAAGAAAGAAAGAAAGAAAGAAAGAAAGAAAGAAAGAAAGGCAAGAAAAGTAAGAAAGAAGAGTAAGAAAAGAAAGAGAAAGAAAGAAAGAAAGAAAGAAAAAGAAAGAAAGAAAGAAAGAAAGAAAGAAAGAAAGAAAGAAGTAATAACAGAGTTGGAAGGGACCTCAAAGGTCCTCTAGCCCAACCCCCTGCTCAAGCAGGAGACTCTACGCCATTCCGGACAAACGGCTGTCATCCTGTTTTGTGCGTCCATCTTTCGAATCTTGATCAGTTCTTTGGGTCTCTTCTTGCTCTTCAGCTGCTAGTCTCAGTTGGGGTCACTGAGGCTGGGCTAGCTGTATGGACAGGGGGCTTTCGGGGGGGGTGCCACCTGCCCTCTTCTCCTACTTTAGAAATGGGGGGTTGTCCCAAAGGTGCCTTTTTCAAGAGGCAACTGGACTTTCTGGTTTTTCTTTGAAGACTTTTCACTTCTCCTGCAAGAAGCTTCTTCAGTTCGGACTGGATGGTGGGGAAGGGAAGGATTGATACTCCTTGCAGACAGCTGGTCATTTGCATCCTTTTAGAGGGCCGTTGAGGCCGCTTGGAGGTTTATCGTCATCCTCAGGGTCACCTGAGTGGTGCAAATGTTTCCTGTAGTCTCCAATTATTTTTTCCTCTGGAAACCCACCATTCCAAGGGTGTCCATCCCAAATTGTATAGCTAAAAGTCTGTGGAGGATGTAGAGTCTAAAAAGATGCAACTGACCAGCTGTCTGCAAGTAATATAAATCCTTCCTTTCCCCATCAATCCTATCAGAGGTGAAGAAGCTTATTGGACAGCGAAAAAGAGGCCGGGGCGACGCACACAAGTGAGGTTAGTCAGTGGATGGCATCCCCTGAAAATAAGACCTGGTGCCCTTTTTGGTGGCAATATATATATATATATATATAAGGTGGGATCTTATTTTCAGGGAAACATGGCTGCCTGATGCAACCAAGATATGGATCTCAGCAGGAGGGTTTTGCAAGGCCTGGATGGCTGCGTTTGACAGGGAAAAATGAAGGATTGCACTTATAGATAAAAGGTGAAAAACTAGAGGAAGAAGAAGAATTTGTTTGCTATGCTGGTTTGCTCATGGCCTGATTCACCTTCCGGCCACCTGCACATTCCTTGCTTATCGGTTCCAGGAATAGCTTGCCATCATCGCTGCATCCAGACGGGTGATTGATGGGTTTCCCTGCCCTGATCCTGTCGGCTTCGGTTGTTTATTGACTTGGTTCAGCGTGTATCGGCTGCATTCCAGCTGCAACTGTTAAGTGGTTCTTGGCTGTCTGCCCGGAGCTATTAACTGAAGGGAAGAGAGAAAGAGAAGGAAAAACTTCTCTTGCACTTTCTTTTTAGCCAGTTCTCTGAACTGCATAAGCAATTTTTTTTTAAATTCATATTTATATGCCTCCCTTCTCCGGAGACTCAGGGCGGCTTACAGTTTTTGGAGCACAACCCAATGCGCTCAGCAATAGCCTTCATTCCATTGTATATGCCTGCTTATTACTAAGCGGCATTTTTACAAAGTCAGCTTATTGCCCCCAACAATCTTGGGTCCTCAATCTACCTACCCCGAGAGGATGGAAGGCTGAGTCAACCTTGAGCCTGGTGGGATTCGAGCCTGCAGTAATTGCAGGCAGCTGGAGCTAAGTGCTAGGCATTTAACAGCCTGCACCACCAAGGCTTTTAACTAATGGTTCGGGCAAACCGGTGAGAACCGGCTGAATCCTACCTTTGATCCAGACCCTGGGACTAAAAGACACCACAGAAATCTCTCAGCTCCAGGAATCAGGGAGATAAGGTGGATTTTAACCTCTTTTTTTCCCCTCCACCAATCCGTAAATAAATCAATAGATATTGTTAATGAAAAGTACAGAGAATAGGACTTCCGGTGGAAATGGGCTGCCAAGAACTTGGTTTTCGGACTTTGATAAAAATGGGGAATGCAGCAGAGCAAAATTAAGCCGGTTTAGAGGGTTCATTGCGGTCTGTGGAGGGAAATAAATGTTGGTTGGGAGGAAAACGGCGGCCCGGAAGGGTTAAACATTGGGTGCAGTGGGAACGGGGTGAAGTGGAAAAGCCAGGAACGAAGGTGGGAAAGGAACGAGGGATGAAGATTGGAGAGAAAAGGCTGGGACTGTTGTAAAAGAGATACCTAGAGAGAGGAGGAATGAAAACGAAACCACCGAAGAAATAATAGGAAAAAACACACAATTGGAAGGGACCTTGGAGGTCTTCTAGTCCAGCCCCCTGCTCAAGCAGGACACCTTATACCATTTTAAACAAATGCTTGTCCAGTCTCTTCTTAAAAACCTCCAGTGTTGGAGCATCCACAGTTTCCCTTCCACTGATTAATTGTTTTGGCTGTCAGGAAAGTTCTCCTTAGTTCTAGACTGGCCAGTGATGATTTGCCATTTGTCAGAAATGGGGTGGGGGTCTCCCACTGGGGCGGAGGGGTTGAACTAGATGACCTACAAGGTCCCTTCCAACTCTTTTTTTTAATACACTTTATTAAATGTTATTACATTAAGAGAAACAAAACAAAACACCAAACACACAAACACAAAACATTAAAACATTAAAAGTATAATATTCATTGATGACTACTTGTGGTGATATTTACATAGCAATCCTACCGTGTTTCCCCGAAAATAAGACACTGTCTTATATTTTTTTTGGCTCCCAAAAACACACTAGGTCTTATTTTCGGGGTAGGTCTTATATATTTATGGTGCCAAATAGTGGGTGTGAGTGTGTAGCAGGGGGTGTTTTGCAGGTGCACGGTTGCTCCCTGAAAAGTCTTCCTGGAACTGGAGATTTACACTAGGTCTTATTTTCGGGGTAGGTCTTATATTAGGGCAGGTTTAGAAAATAGTCTTATTTTGGGGTAGGTCTTATTTTCGGGGAAACACGGTATATACATTCTAACAAATAGTGACCTAAGCCTGAGTATATTTTATTCTATCTATGACCTCTGTTTAGTAGTTGCCTATCTCTATTCTATCTCCTATCCAATCAGTTATACCATTGTTCCCACACCGTGTAAAATATCGAATCTTCTTTATCTTTCAAGCTTAATGATAGCTTATCCATTTCGGCGCAGCTCATAATTTTTTGAATAACCATTTCATCCATAGGAGTATAAGGCTGTTTCCAGCTTTGAGCAAATGCGATCCTGGCAGCAGTTAATATATGTATTAGTAAATATTTTATATTTTTTGCCTGTGTTTTTTTGAAGATTCCCAACAGGAAGAGCTCTGGTTCTAGATCTAATTTTTCACTTGTAATTTCTTGCAACCATTTTTGAATTTTGAGCCGGTATTTCCGCGCCTCTGGGCAAGGCCACCACATATGATAGTATGTTCCCTCTGTCTTTTTGCATTTCCAACACATGGGACTCATTTTGAATACATCTTCGCTAATCTCGAAGGGGGAAGGTCCCTTCCAACTCTTGACTATCTGTTGTTCTGTTCTGAGTTTCCATCCGTTGGCTTCTTGTCCTGCCTTTGGGGGCTTTGGGAAATAGGTTGACACCCCCTCTTCTTATTGGAGCACCTCCAATGTTGGAAGGCTTATATTTGCAAGGGAAATGAAGGTGTGTAGAGGGAGGTTGTGCAGGATGGATCGTGTTGATGAAGAAGACAAAATGAGAAGTTTTATCAAGTACCAAGTTTACAAAGTATTATAAAGTTTATAAAGTGCTATAAAGCATTACAAGAAGCGACGGGTAGAAGCTGATCCAGGAGAGAAGCAACCCAGAACCAAGGAGAAATTTCCTGACAGTGAGGACGATTAACCGGTGGAACAATTTGTGAAGGGTGCCAACTTGGGGAAGGCCATTCTGCCCTGCAAGACCCCAAACCTCCACTAGAGGGTGGCTTGAAAGGTCTGGGAAGCTCTGGCTGCCCCCTTGTGGTCATCCAAGAAAGGGCTCCCTTCCATTCCCTGGAATTTCCTTCTCCTTAGGCATACATGGCGTGTGTGGAAGAGCTCCAGGCAAGCAAGCAGCATGGCGGATGTTTGGCTCTCGTCTGCAGCATCCGTGGGGGTATAATCAGCATGGCAGGGCAGAACAGAATTGACAGAGTTGGAAGGGACCCTGTAGGTCATCTAGTCAAACCCCTGCTCAGGCAGGAGAGCCTGTATACCATTTCAGACAAGTGACTGTCCAGTGTCTTCTTGAAAGGCTCCAGTGATGGAGCACCAACAACTTCTGAAGTGCCACTGGTGAATTGTTCTCACTGTTAGGAAGTTTCTCCTTGGTTCTAAGTTGTATCTCTCTCTGGGAACCTTCCACCCATTGCTGTTCCTTCCTTCCTTCCTTCCTTCCTTCCTTCCTTCCTTCCTTCCTTCCTTCCTTCCTTCCTTCCTTCCTTCCTTCCTTCCTTCCTTCCTTCCTAGAATCATAGGGCTGCAAAGGACTCAGAATCTTAGTTCAACCCCTGATCAAGTCAGGAGTCCTCATACCATCCAGACAAACAGTGGCCCAGCCTCTTCTTGAAAGCCTCCAGGGATGAAGCTCCCACAACTTCCGAAGGCAACTTCTGTTCCATGAGTTGATTATTCTCCCTGTCAGAAAATTTCTCCTTATTTCCAGGTTGAATCTCTCCTTGGTCCGTTTCCATCCATTCCTCCTTGCCTGGCCTTCGGGTGCCTTGGAGAAGAGGCTGACCCCCTCCTCTCTGGGGCAGCCCCTCACAGCATCTTGTGGCTGTTGTGGAGTTGGGTCCTTCTGCATGCAGGGCCCGTGCATGGGGGCTCAGTGGGGTGCTTCCCTGCCTCTGTGGAGTTTGATGCTTGCTTTGAAGTGTGTGTGTGGGGGGAGAGAAACACGAAGTTCTTGGCGCGAGCATTTGTGGCATGGAGATGATCGAAATGCAGTCGCCGTTGGCTTGGCGTCTGTTTCTGTCCTGGCTTTCCTTTCTGGACTGTCTCCATGTCTGACCCCCTCCTGATCACCGGGAATCCAAAGCAGGGGGTGGTGGTGGTCTCGTATTTCCACACAGACGCTGCTTCCTATGGGGGCTTCATGAGCAGGAACTCTCTGCCCCCGGTTGATGGGGCTGCTCTCTGCTGCTGTTCAACCTCCTTGGGCAGGATTGGGGTACCGCGGTCTTCCCCGGGGAGCAGAGCCCTGTCTAAACGTCCCCACCCATCCTTTGGGCCACCTGAGATGCCGGAATTGGAGGATGGATGGCGTTAGCTCCGTTTTTCTTCCTTTTTAATCCAGCGGGTGGGGCTCTGATTTATGTCCTCCTTTCCCCAGAGGGAAACAGAGGGGGGGGCTGAGGGACACAGGGCTTCGGCATTGGCTCAAGCTGA
>CM019151.1:187833130-187851657 GCA_009733165.1 Naja naja
CCTGCTTCAGGAGCACAGAAGCCAGGAGGGACCTTCCCCAAAGACCGGAAGCTGCTTTCAGACATTCCAGCCGCCCCGACTCCGCCGTCCATTCCTAAAACCAACCTGTTGGAAGGGGATTGTGGGCGGCGGGGAGGATTTTTGTACTCCCTCCAACTCTTTGCATCATACGGGGTGACGAAAATAAGGTGTAGCCAGGCAAAGTGGCGGATTGAGTCTGGGCCCACGGCCAACGGTGCCGTCATGGACTCCTCGGACTCGTTTGGCTTCTACCTCTCTGTAGTTTCAGTCGCACGAGATCTGGACTGGCCTCGCCAGCCTCCTACCACGTTACGCCCCTTTTACGAGAGGCGTGGAGACCTCCGGGGTGTTTCCTCTGAGCCGGACTCAAGTTTCCCAGAATTCCTTACAATGGGGCTTAAGAAACACCCGTCTGAATGGAAACTGGGATTGACCCCCAAAGGGCTTTTTCTCAAGAGGCAACTGACTTCGTTTCCCTTTGAAGACGTTTCACTTCTCATCCAAGAGGCCTCTTTAGTTCTGACTAAACGGTGAAGGATGCTTTATATTCAGTCCTCTGGTTGTTAGCGCTCTCTCTGAGAGTCATTTGAGGCCCCTTGGAAGTTTGTTTGTACCCTCAAGGTCACCTGAATAGTGCAAATATGTGTTGTAACCTTCTGGGAACTGCTGAAAGGACCCTGTTGTAGATTGGAGGTGGGTGGTGTTATATCCCTCCTCCTCAGTTGAGAGGGGGCTCTTCAATTTTAACACAGATGGACTCTTTCAAACTCAGATTGTAAATTCGTGTGTGGGTTTCAATGCTGGTCAGAGACTAGTAAGATATGTATAATAGGGAGATTTCTGCAGGCAGAGAAAAATTGCTAGATAAATGTCGATCTTGGATGACCTCTCGCCGCTCAAAACTCACAACTCTTTTGTCTTCATAAGCCAAAAAGTTTTGGGAAACACCTTTTGGTTTGGAAGGCTGGACTTTCTCCCCAACCAACAATGGACCGCTGGCCCCGAGAGAGCCCATCCAAGGCTGTGAGATTGTGGCAGTGGATCCGAGCTGTCGACACCTCCCAGCATCACCTCCTCGTGCTCTGGGAGAAAGATTGAGAAATGGCTTTTGATGTGCTGCCGTTGCTGGGGTTTTTTTCCCCCACAATGTGTGCTACCACACCCAGGAGCCCTTTTGGGATGGAGCCGAGAATCACACAGTGTTTCCGGTTGCCGAAACGTTGGTTGTGAAATTAAATAAAAGGCGTTCGACTCCCTAAAACCAGAGCGAAATCAGGATCGGGTACATTTTTATTTTGCAGTGTTGAGATTGAAGAATCAGAATCCACTGCCTTGTAGGACGCTTCTGTGGAGACACTCAGATCATGGTGGTAGTCCCTAAGGGTGTTTTCTTTTCCAAATGGCAACTGGACTTTCTTGTTTGTTTGTTTTTCCTTGAAAAAATTTTTTCTCTTCTCATCCACAAACTGAAGAAGCTTCTTGGATGACATTTCCAAAGCAAGAAAGTCCAGTTGCTTTTTTGGGGGGTGGGGTGGAAAAACACCTTTGGGTTGAGGGATCTTCTGCAGAACCTGTTGGGGAAACTGCCAGCTAGGCTGGAGCCACAGAAGAGAAGAGTTGGAAGGGACCTTAATTTTAATTTAATATTTAATTTAATATTGGGATTTCTATGCCACCCTATCTCCCCGAAGGACTCAGGGCGGCTCACAACAATAAAAAACAGGAACACAAAGTTTAAAAAACTGTTAACTATTAAATAAGAGAACCTTGGAGGTCTTCTAGTCCAACCCCCTGTACAGTTTCAGACAAATGGTTGTCTAATCTCTTCGTAAAAACCTCCAGTGTTGGAGCACCCACAACTTCTGAAGGCAACTTTTGTTTCACTGGTTAATTGTTCTCACTGTCAGGAAATTCCTCCTTAATTCTAGGTTGGATCTTCCCTTGATTAACAGAATTGAAAGGGACCTTGGAGGTCCTCTAGTCCAACCCCTGCTCAAGCAGGAGACCCTATACCATTTCAGGCAAATAGCTGTCCAGTCCCTTCTTGAAAACCTCCAGAACCCACAACTTCTGGTGGCAAGACATTCCACTGGTTAATTGTCCTCACTGTCAGGAAATTTCTCCTTAATTCCAGGTTGGATTACTTTCCATCTGTTGCTTCTTGTCCTGCCCTGAGGGGCTCTGGAGAATAAGTGTACCCCCTCTTCTTTCTGGCAGCCCCTTAGATATTGGAAGACTGCTCTCTTGTTACCCCTAAGGGAGGCGTGAAGTGTGTGCTTAGCTTAGAATCTCCCCTGCCGTCCCTCTTCCTCTGACATCATCCAGTGGTATGGAATGGGATAACTCGCCATAGGACGGCTTGCTGCAGAACAATCCAACAATTCAGTGTGATTATTTAAAATAATGTTTAAAGCCATTTTAATGTTTGCCATTCACATTTCATTTTGTCCCTCCTTTGGCATCCTTTTCTTGAATTATACTATTTCTTCTACTTATTTCCCCTATTTATTCAAAACTCTTGACCCGCCGTGAGTTGTCCTATGGCGAGGGGGGCCATGGCGAGTTGTCAGATTTTTCTGCTGGGATGGATGGATGGATGGATGGAAGAATTTAGGATACAGGGATGGATGGATGGATGGATGGATGGATGGATATAGGATACAGAGATGGAGGATCAAAGAGGGAGGATGGATGGATGGATGGATAAGTGTGATGGAAGGGAGAAAGGATGGATGGATGGATATAGTTCAAAGATGGAAGATGGAGGCGGCAAGAAAGGTGATGGGGGATGATGGATGGATGGATGTGGATGAGGATGGATGGATGGATGGATGATGGATGGATGGATGGATAAGGATAAAGAAAATGGAGGAATGGAGTCCGGAAATGTCAGGGAGGAGATGAATGTGTAAGTGTGGATGGAAGGAAGAAAGGAAGATGGATGGATGTAAAGCACCTCAGTCTGCAAGGGGTAAGATCCTATACAGACAGTCCTCAAATTACAGCTGTAACGGAGCTTGGAATTTCCATTATAAGGCATGACTGTTGCAAGTCAGGGTACCCCATGTGACCATCCCAGTTTTATGATGGGGGGGAGGGCTACTGCGGGATCCTTGGTGCTCTCTGAGCTTGGTGGTTTTCATGGCCCAACGAGATAACAGAACCTCTTCTTACCCATAAGCAGCGAAACATTTCAAACCAAAGATAAAGCAGCCCAGTTCTCATGACTCCAAAACATTAAGGCGACTGGCATAAAACCGGCCCAGTCAATACTGACGGTGCAGGCTACCCTAAATATAAAAAGACACCCCAAAAAAATAGGGTTAATGCAATCACATAAGTCAGCTAAGACCGAGGCTCTGACAGGAGGATTCTGCCCCCCCCCCCGAATAAGGTGGGGCGATGCGAGAATGAAGGAATTTGCACCCATGGCCTTGGACTGGCCTCAATCTCAAGGGCCCCTGAAAATTTGGAGGGGGGTCTGCTGAAACACAGCATTTATTGTGTTCCGTCCCCCACCCCCCCATTGCAGTAAAATAGGGTTTGCTCCAAATTGGGCAGCCACATTGAAATACAGATTGGGGTTGAAACCCATCTCACTCGCTCTGGATTTGCTAGGGCCCCCCTGCTTGTGCCCGGATGGAGCCCTTTGTCAACTCATAAAACATTTCTATGGTCTTTTTAGCGTGGCCAACGGAAAGGGAGCGTGGGGGAAAGGGGTTTGAAAGAGCAGTGCGGCAGCTTGGAAACCAAAAGTGCATTCCATAAATGTTTTCAAAGATAGTAACTAGGTGACTGAAGTTTCTGCCGTGCCAAATTCTAACTGGAGAGCCTGATGGATGACTCTGGGCTATGGATGTGTCCCATTGGAGAATATGAATTAGGATACACCCAGAGGGGTGGAGGGAAAACCAGAGTCAAGGGTGACAATGGATGATGTGCCTCAGAGTCGGCTACACCCAGGCAGTGCCGGACATGTCACCGCCCAATAAATCCTTTGGAAGTTTGGCTCGAGGCTCACGATTTAATTGGGGGGAACAGCCAGAATCCTGACACCCTTGTCCAGATGCAGGTCAGTGGCCGTGTGCAGAGCAAAGGTCTCTGGAGGTCCGAGGGCTTTTCGGATGACAGGAGGATGCCCCCCCACCCCAGGGGAGTCTGTCTGGATTTTTGAGCGGTTCCGTTGCTCCGTCTCAGGGGGGATTCGTGTCAGGGGCCCCAGCTCTGGCTCTGCTTAGCTTGGCTGCCAAGGTGCCCTGGGGGAGAAGGGCCAGGAACTGGAGCACGATGGTCCATGCACGAAGGTTCGGATAAAATGATGTATGGCTACAAGTCTGTGCGCAGACATCTTTTCAACTCATGCAGTTGGCACCTGCATGGCATTAGATGTCTGTGGCAGGGTCTCTTCAAACTTGGCAAGCTTTAAGACTTGTGGACTTCAACTCCCAGAATTCCTCCTCCAGTCATGTTAGCTCAGGGATTCTGGGAGTTGAAGTCCTAGTCAAGACTATCTGAAGACCCCTGGTCTACGGTATTCAAGGAGGGTTGGACTTAGTTTGCATGTGGCTACGTAGGGATTCTAGGCTGATGTCTCTTTTGACTCCACCCCCAGGTTCTGTCACTCCTTCCCCTACACAACTTCTTCCTCTCTTGTCTTCCTCTGTCTCTCCCTCCCATTCTTCTCCTTCCTTCCTTCCTTCCTTCCTTCCTTCCTTCCTTCCTTCCTTCCTTCCTTCCTTGCCTTCCTCTATTCTTCCTCCCTTCCTCTGATTCCCATTTCCTCCTTCCAATAAACAAACCTATTTATTGCTAATGCCCAGGAATCTTCTCAACTAACAGTCAGTCCCTGCTAGGAGTTAGATGAGAGTCAACATCCTTCAAGGGGCCTTGGACTTAGCCAGCTTGTGGCTACATAGGGATTCTAGGCTGATTGCTCTTTTCACTCCGCCCTCCTCTTCTGCCATCCCTTCTCCTACACAGACTTGGGCCAAAAGTCCATTCCTCCTTCGGGCTTCCTGTCCCAACGTCTGGTACCAGTTCTGCAATAAACTTTTACGTCTTGGCTTTGCTGTCTCTGTGTCTTTTTCCTTTTCCTCTTGCCAACATTTCTTCTTTCTGTCCTCGGAAGCACTGCAGCCCCCCCCCCGGGGGAGCCTTCTAATCGCCCCCCCTGCAATGTTGCCTCATCTCCTGAGTTGGCTCAAGGCAGGCAAGTCATCCACAACTTTTACAAGCCCAACTCAGCCAGGGAATTTTGATTGTAAGGCATTGTAGCCTTTTATGTCCAGTCTCCACGATATATTACAACTGGGCGTATGATGCCTGTCACTAGGTCACTAAGCAAAATCATATGGTCATAAGCCTTTTCTTCACCCTGTTTTTTTGGGGGGGGAGGGGTTATTTTTAAACTATGCATCAACATCAATCCATGAACAGTGTGGCCTCTGGGTATGGTTCATTTTGATACAAGTGGCAATAATCATATTAATAATATTTCTTACATTAGTCAGATTTATGTAATCCTGGTATTAATACACATGTTTGTTTTAAAGTCGTTATTCGATATTTTGTTGTTCCATTTTAATGCCAATCACACTACGATTTGAGCTTACCTAATAATGCCATCTTTCAACCTCTTTTCTTTCCATCTAGTTATTGCTTTTATTCTATTATATTAAAAAATATGTGCTAATATTCCCCCTATTTCTTATGTGGTCATAAGTCTTAATCCAGCTTCTCTAGTTGTTGTTTTTTGTTTTTGCTGGAATTTGGCAAAAATAATGTCACAAAACACCAGATAACAGATAATCGGAGTTGGAAGGGATCTTATAGGTCATCTAGTCCAACCCCCCACCCAATACAAATCATGTGTCTGTCTCGTGCTGCCACCAGTTTTGAGTGGGATGCAGCTACCAAATGCCCAGAATACCCTCCCCAGAACCATGTGGGTGTTGTGGCTATCAGCAAACTCAGACAGTGAGGAGGCTTTGGGAGGAACCTGGGCCAGTCCTGGAGTCTGGGGAAGGCTTGGACGAGGGCTCTGCATGGGAGGCAGAGATGGGGCCAGGTCTGCTTGACAGTTATCTCGCCTTCGGAGACGGAGATCAGGGAGGAAGAAGAACAGCTGGAGCCTGTTCCCAGTGTGTGCATCCACAGAGTTGCCAGATGAAGGGAACAGTTAAGGAATAAGGGTCGACTCGGGAGTAAGGGCACAGGTGGATGGTGAACGGCCCCTCCCAGAGGGAATAAAAGAGGAGCAAAAGGGGAGTGGGGGTTTGTAGGAGACATTTAGTTCAATTGGGTGAAGATATGTGCCTGCATTCTTGCCAAGTAATGTCTGCTACAGTGTGGCGTTTGGGAGCTATCGGACTGGCAGCCTGGTAAGATCTGTGGTTGTAAATCACCCTTGAAAGACTGTTGCCCGGGACTTTGCTGGATGTGAATGAGAGGAATTCACATTTAGCCTAAATGAAAAGGGGTTTTGTCGGGACGAGGGGTCTGCTTCGTGATTTTGGGAAGCCTCAGGTGAGAACAGTGGGTTGGTGCAGCAGTTGCAACTTTGAGGATGGGCCCTAAATACAGAAGCTTTTTTTTTCCAAGTCTAGTGTAACTTTCAGTGGCCATTAAGCCACTGATGGTCATAAGTCAAGGACTAGTGAAATGCCTTTTAACTCTCTGAGTCCATCTGAGTTGGGGAGGCCATAAGACCTCCCGCCTCTCTCAAGCCAGCAAAAACATCGCTGTGACTGTAAAGCATTGACACGATACGACAAACCTACTTTAGTGTTTTTACATGTCTGTGGAGATTCTCAGTCATCCAGGTTACGTGTGTAAGAGTGTGTGTGTGTCTACACATGTGTGTATATATGTATGTATATGCGTGTGTGTAAGTATATATACCGTGTTTCCCCGAAAATAAGACCTACCCCGAAAGTAAGACCTAGCACTATTTTCTAAACCTGCCCTAATATAAGACCTACCCCGAAAATAAGACCTAGTGTAAATCTCCAGTTCCAGGAAGACTTTTCAGGGAGCAACCGTGCACCAGCTGAAACACCCCTACACACTCACACCCACTATTTGGCACCATAAATATATAAGACCTACCCCGAAAATAAGACCTAGTGTGTTTTTGGGAGCCAAAAAAAATATAAGACAGTGTCTTATTTTCGGGGAAACACGGTATGTATATATATATGTATGTGTGTATATATATCTATCTACTCTGTTTCTCCAAAAATACGACCTACCCTGAAAGTAGCTTGATTTTTACACATGTTCCCAATATATGCCCTACCCACAAAATAAGCCCTAATTAAGCTCCCACCCACTCCAGAGTGTATGGGTAAAGATTAAGCCAGGGTGGGGATGGGGGTAGGTGGAGCTGCCCTACTACTTACCTTTGGACAGGTGTAGCCAGGCCTCGCACACTCTGACACCTGTCATGCCGGCCCATTTCTTCAGCAGCCGGCAAGGCTGGTCAGGCCTCTGGAACTGATAAGAAAGCTCTGGATCGATCCAGAGCTCCATTATGGGATGCAGAGGCCTTCAGGAAAGCCTTGCCGGCTGCAGAAGAAGAAGAAGTTCCTGAAGGCCTCCGACAGCGAAAAGGAGGCCAGGGGTAACACATGCAAGTGAGGTTAGTCAGTGGAGGACGTCCCCCGAAAATAAGACCCGGTGCCTTTTTGGGTGGCAAAAAAATATAAGACAGGGTCTTATTTTGGGGGAAACACGGTATATATCTATCTATACCTATCTATCTATGTGTGAATGTATGTATGTAATTTTATTCAAGATAAAGTTAAAATACAAAATACAAGACTCCAAAAACATCCAAAATGACAAAAGGAAAAAAATACCCCAAAGCAATCAAAATCTGTATCAATCGGGCTTCCGACCTGGTTTCAGCACGGAGACGGCATTGGTCGCACTGATGGATGATCTCTGGAGGGCTCGGGACAGGGGCTTTTCCTGTGTCTTGGTCCTATTAGACCTCTCAGCGGCTTTTGATACCATCGACCATGGTATCCTTCTGCGACGCCTTGTGGGGTTGGGTATGGGGGGCCACTGTACTTCAGTGGTTCACCTCCTACCTCTCGGGGCGGTCGCAATCGGTGTTGGCAGGGGGACAGAGGTCGTCCTCGAGGGTGCTCTCTTGTGGGGTCCCTCAGGGTGGGTCCTCTCCCCTGCTATTTAACAACTATATGAAGCCGCTGGGTGAGATCATCCGTGATTTTGGGGTGAGTTTCCATCAGTACGCAGATGACACCCAGCTGTACATCTCCACCCCGAACCAGATCGGTGATGCCCTCTCCCTGATGACCCGGTGTTTGGATGCGGTGCGGATTTGGATGAGCGGGAACATGCTTCGTCTCAACCCGGCCAAGACTGAGTGGCTGTGCATATCGGCATCTCGGCCCAGTCAGGAATGTCCATCTTTGGCCATAGGGGAGTGGTGTTACCCCCTGTGGATAGGCTGAAATCTGGGGTCCTCCTGGACATACGGCTCGGTTGGAGGAGCAGGTGGGGGCCGTCACCAGAGGGGCCTTTGCCCAGCTCCGCCTAGTTCGCCAACTACACCCTTTCCTGGACCAGGATGCCCTGCACACGGTTACTCACGCCCTTGTTACCTCTAGACTCGACTACTGCAACGCTCTCTACTTAGGACTGCCCTTGCATACCATCCGGAGATTGCAGCTGGTGCAGAATGCGGCGGCGCGGGTGGTGATGGGAGTTTCCCGATTCTCCCATGTTGCCCCTCTCCTGCGCTGCCTGCATTGGTTGCCGGTTGCACTCCGGGTGAGATTCAAGGTTTTAGTTTTAACATTCAAAGTCCTACACGACATGGGTCCTCAATATTTAAGGGAGCGACTGCTGCCGACATCGAACACTAACCGCCCTGTACGATCTCACAGACAGGGGCTCCTGGGGGTCCCGTCAGCCGGACAGTGCCAGCTGGCGGTCCCCCGATGACGGGCCTACTCTGTCGCGGCCCCTGACCTCTGGAACCAACTTCCCTTGGAGCTCCGCCTGGCCCCTGACCTCTGCACCTTCCATCATGATTTGAAGACCTGGTTGTTCGACCAATCCGGGTTGTGACCCTCTTGGGTGGGGTGGTTTTATTCTTTTATTCTTTTATTTTGTATTTGTATTCTCTTGGGGCTTGTTTAGTTTAATTTTTTCTTAACTATTTATTGTTGTTGCTGTTTTTAGTTGTGAGCTGCCCCGAGTCTTTGGAGATGGGGCGGCATACAAGTCCCATTAATAAATAAATAAATAAATAAATAAATAATAAAACATTATAAAAAAGCAGTCAGAAGACATGATGAAAATTCTTTAACCTATGGACAGATTTAACCATAGTTTCTGTTGGGAAAAGGCCTAGACCAGGCCAAGTCCAAAAACTCTAGGGCATTTCGAGAAGTTTGGCACTTGGACAGATCGGCCATCGACAGACCCATAGACGTTAACCACATCTATAGACGGTGCAAAAGAGGCGATCAACCAGCCCAAAAGAGAAGGAAAAACCCAAGCACCTCTCCACCAGCAGTTAGCACCCGGATCAGCATAGATTCACTCCAAGGTTAACATCAGACCAACAATCCAAGTCAACAACACCCCAATCAAGGAACTGCCAAAGAGCCAACAGCCCACCCAAAGAACCTCTAAGACCACCCCCACCAATAGTGACAGGGCAAGCCACCAGAATAGAAACTGACAGCAAACTGCACTCCTTAATGGCACTGATGATGTTACCTAGTTGGGTAATGAAACGTCTACAAGAAAACCAGCAAGCTTAGAGAGCACCCATGCCAATCCTGAGGTACAAATAATTGAAAAAGGTGCATCGCAAAAAAAAAACCCAACACATATACACATATTATCCCCCCTGATTGAATACTTATGAATACATTATTACAACATTATGTCAAGGTTCCAGCGATTGCCCCAATTACATCATGAGCCTCGAGCCCAGCTTCAGAAGAACCCAAAGGGTTTATCAGGAGCAACATGCCAGCATTGACCTGTATGAAGCCAACTCTGGCATACGTAATTCACAGTCCCCTGTGACCCTGTTTCCCCCTCCCCCCTGGGTGTGTCATAAATCAGATTCTCCAATGAAGTACGAGCTGGGTGTCATCAATCACGTTCTCCAATGAAGGATTTTCAAAGATCCGGTAGCCTAGCTACAAACTTTGTAAGATAAGTGTGGAATGCTTTTAAACTGGCTACTGCTCCTTCCCATTTCCTCCCTACCCTTGTTTGTGGCAACTCGAAAACAGGCATAGGAATGCTTTACTAGTTGACACATTGGTTCCCGCCCCTTGCGAAACAGGCCCCTCTAAAAATTTTAAACTAATAAATCTATTTGCAAATTATGGACATGTCTTCTACATGTTATAGTGGTGACAAGATAGTTATCAGGAAGAACTTTAAGAGTAAAACAAAAGAAAATTAAAAGTTTCAAAACTCTCTGTTATTGTAATCCACTCTTGAAAGTTTATTGTGGCATCTTCTCTATCCCAAATCATCCCAAAATTTAAATGCAGTTCGTCCTGGATCAAATATCCACATTAGTTTCTTAATGCCATCCCTTATCTAGGGTTAGTCTAATTAAATATAATCGATTCAGTCTCCAGAATTATTAATAATAATAATAATAATAATAATAATAATAATAATAATAATAATTTATTCGACTTGTATGCCGCCCTTCTCCCTAAGGACTCAGGGCAGCTCAATTAGTCTATCTTCCCATCAAAGGCACAACTAGAAGTGGTTTCCTATTAATTGTAATCCATCCATCCAATCTTCCTCAATCTTCATAGGAAGAAAGAATTTGTACTTCCCCTTGTAGTTATTGTAGGGATATGCAGACTTAAACTTTGGGGAAACTTTTGAAATGCACTCTATTCTCCAGCTGTGAGAAAATCTCATTGGTTTGAAATTGGATCAAAGTTTTTTTGGGGGGTATATCTTTATAACATCATTAGTTAGCACTAACTAGCACTGATAGTCCCAATGGTGCTTTTTCCAAGAGGCAGACTGGACTTCCTTTGTTTTTGAAGAAAAACTTCTCACTTCTCATACAAGAAGCTCTTCAGAGAAGCAAAATGTCTTCAGACAAAAATCAAAGTCCAGTTTGCATCTTGAAAAACAAGCACTTTTGGGACAACCGAGACCTGGATGGCTGAGAGGCTCCATAGACATTTAGCACTGATGATGTTACCAAGTTTGGGTTGGACCTTTGGATAAATTAATGAAATATTTGTAGCTCAGGGTTGACATGAGGTGCTCTTTGTGTTTGGTGGTTTCCTTGCGGACATTTCATGACCCAACTAGGTAACGTCATCAGTGCTAGAAGGGGGAAGGAAGAGGAGGAGGAGGACTGTGGGGTCCTTGGTGCTCTCTGAGCTTGGTAGTTTTCTTGCAGGCATTTCATGACCCGACTAGCTAACGTCATCAGTGCTAGAAGGGAGGAGGAGGAGGACTGTGGGGTCCTTGGTGCTCTCTGAACTTGATGATTTTCTTCCAGACGTTTCATGACCCAGCTAGGTAATATCCTCAGTGCTATTGTAGGGTGCTTCCTGTTTATATATAGACTTCTGAGCAAGATTGTATCTTTGCAGTCAGACGTTTCATGACCCGACTAAGTAACATCATCAGTGCCAGGTGGTGTGCTGGTCCCGTGTTCCCTGGCGCAATGGCGCTTTCTGGATCGAGCCTGGATTAAGCCTCCACAGGGGTGTGTGACACCCCACTCTCCTTCCATCCCTGGTTCTGCAGCTGGGTCCCCATCGACGCCAATTCACCCGGGCTTTCCTTTCCAGCATCCCTTTAACTTCCTCTTCTTCTCTTTTCCAGAAACTCCCTCCAGGCTCAGCCTTCCTACGGCTCCAGTTCTCCTCCGCTTGGGAAAATCAGCGGCATGAACAAGCTGCCCTCCGTCAGTCAACTCATCAACCCCCAGCAACGCAACACCCTGACCCCCACCAGCATTCCTGACAGCATGGGAGCCAACAGTAAGCCTATCTTTGCACCGGGGGTTGTATTATTATTATTATTATTATTATTATTATTATTATTATTATTACTACTACTACTACTACTACTACTACTACTTACCACTACCACTACTATTACTATTATTACTAGTAGTATGTCAACTAAAAAAAAATACTCCTTTGGTCTTTTTAGTTGGGGGAAAGCAGTGCATTCCTTAAATGCTTCAGATAATTGCTAGGCAGCCGAAGCTGTTGGTACGAATTACTGGAGAGCCTGATTGATGACTCTTGGCTATGGATGTGTCCCATTGGAGAATATACATCCAGGGGTGGAAGATCAGGGTCAAAGGGGGAAATGAATGATGTATTTTAGTGTTGGCTGCACCCAGCTATCGCCAACATGGTCACTCCTAATAAAAAAAATTTTTTTTACTCTGAGAGATGTGGCTAGAGACTTATGATTCGAATGGGGGTGGATTTGTTGGGGCCCTGACAGTATGTGAGTTGCAGAAGCGGGGCCAAGATCGGTCTGGATTTGATTCGGTCCCGGAGACTCCAGGGGTTCCAGGGTCAAATGGGGATGAATGATGTAGCTTAGCAGCGACCATTCAAAGTGACCGATGACACCAAAAAAAAAAAGTCACAGAGAATCAGTTTTTTGCACTTACAACCGTCACCTCGTCCCCAGGGTCCTGTGATCAACATTTGGGTGCTTGCACATCCAGCACATGGGGGAAAGACCAGGGTCAAAGGGGGAAATGAATGATGTAGCTTAGTGTCGGCTGCACCCAGGTAACCCTGACATGGTCCCTCCTAATAAACTTTTTACTCTGAGAGATGCGGCTAGAGACTTGTGATTTGAATGGGGGTGCATGTTGGAGCCTTGACATAGTATTTGTATTGGAATTTGTATTTGTATTTTATATTTTAATGATACATAGATACTTCGAAAACAGTGTTGTCTGGGTGCATTTCATTTAACAGAGAAATAACAAATGTAATAACAGTAAAAAGCATATTTATAACAACAAAAATACTTACCTTAACTTATTTATATTCATAGTCATAACAATTCATCTTTTACTTATACATAGTAATAATTTTTCCTCTTCTAATTTCTCTCTCTTATCTCTAACTGCTGGTAAAACATATCCCATGTTGAGTAATATTCTGTATCTGCTTTATCTTTTATTGTTAATATCACTCTATCCATCTTTGCACAATCTAGTATTTTCCGAATTATATTTTCATCTGTAGGAGTTCCCTGCTGTTCCCCAATATTGTGCAAATGCAATTCTCGCTGCTGTCAGCACATGAAGTATTAAATATGTAGTCCCTTTTATTGTAGCCTTCTGGTAGTATGCCTAACAAGAATATTTCTGGCTTTAGATCGCTTAATTATTTTTTCTAACCACGTATGTATTTTTGTCCAAAATTTTTTTGCCTTCATACATGTCCACCACATATGATAATAAGTGCCTGGAGTCCGATTACATTTCCACCGTTTGACGGACGTATTTTTAGACATCTTTGCTAGCTTTTACACCAGGTTTTTATTTTATTTCAAAATTAAATTGGTGGGTTTTGAAGTTATGGCAGAAACACACACACACACACACTCACACACACAAAGAGAGAAAATTGTATTTGGATGTTTGACTTAATTTTACGACCATTTGGAAACATGGCCATGATTTGCAGTGCTTGGGCCAGCTTTCAGCAAAATATGCCCATTGGGGAAAATGGGTTTGGTGTCATTCATTTAATGACCTCTGCAAAAAAAAATCAGCTCCAATCACATGGTGGCTTAAGTTATGACCGCAATGATTTACAGCCATAATTCCAAAATCAGACACAGAATTCTGTGACATTAGACCTACAGTGTTTCTCAAACTTGGCCACTTGAAGATGGATGGGCTTCAACTCCCTGAATCCCCCAGCTAGCATACTTTTAAGTCAGGTGGACTTCAACTCCCAGAATTCCCCCAGCTTGTCTTTGACGTGTCGTTTCTCCCCTTCTTCCATCCAGTTCCAATGATGGGAGGCCACATGACGATGGCGGGCGACATGAACGGGCTCAGCCCCACCCAGACGCTGGCCCCTCCCCTCTCCATGCCGTCCACTTCCCACTGCACCCCACCTCCACCCTACCCCACAGACTGCAGCATCGTCAGGTGAGTGGAGCAAGCAAAGCAGGAGACTGCGCCGGGGAGGCGAGTTCAGTTCCAGCGCGGTCAGCCCCGAGTTCGAATTCTGCACCCTCGGCGGAAGCAACTGCTTGCGCTGGCTTTGCAACCTGCCTGTTTCCCTCACTTTTTGCAGGGACTAGCGCTCTCTGAGCACTGTAGTTTGCACAATAGGTGTGCGAGGGATCGGGAGGGACCTGCTCAGCTGGTTGGGGCGCAGATGTCCACAGGATGCGTCAAGAAAAACTGTCACAAAGGTGACCTCCAAGCTTGGCCCTGAGGTTTGGGTACAGCTGCCATCTTGACTTTTGTCAGCACACCTTCAGACCCACAATGACTTTGGACCTGAGCTGCCCTGCTTGCCTGGTGCCAAGAGGGGAAAAAGAATCTTGCTTGGCGGAGCTGGGCTGTCGAACTCTCAGATTGACTGCGGCAATCCTCTATCTGTGGGGCCGCCCTTGGAGATAGCACCTTAGCCACCCAGGGTGTCCAAAGGGCTGCTGGGGTCTCAGAAGCACCTTGGAGGGGGGGATGCTCAGTTGCAGATAAGCTTCAATGCCCCGTTTAAGGGAGTTTGCTCTTGACCTGGCTGGGGTTCGAGACTTCGGAGATGGTCTCGTCCCACAAATCTCCGGACACATATCAGGTTCTTGCACTCAGGACTCGCTCAGCGAGCCTCCTCTAGATACAAGGGATGTGCCCGCTTGCCAAGGGCAGGGTCACTGTGCCCAGAGGGGCTGGCTCTGGATGCCCCATTAGCCAGGGCTGGCTGTTCTTCCCCTTGGAATGGGACTACACACCATGGCCAACTCGCCACGGGACAATTCAGCAAATGCAAAAGTCAAATTCATTTCGATGGAACCGTGGCCGATAATAATAATAAAACAAAGTCTAGTCCAGAAATACAGGAGTTACAATAATTTTGACACAAACCTGGTCACCAATAGTGAAACCTAACCGAATGAAACGATTAACGCAGCCCTGAATTGTCCCACAGTAACTTGCAGGGGGGCTGGACTAAAAGACCTCCAAGGTCCCTTCCAGCTCTATTCTGATTCTAAAGTGGCCGTGACGAGTTGGCTGGAGTGAGTTATCCTAGACCCTCTCCCCTCCCTCCCCTCCTCTGGGTGGTTGGGGTCTCTCTTCACCTTCCTGCCCTTGTGCCTCTTCTTAAATAGCGGTGGTTGTGCTTCGGCTGTTCCGGTTTTCTGCATCCGGGGTTTGGTTTGGCTGGTTTGGGGCGGGGGGAGGCGGGCAGGCTGTGGCCTCGCTTCGGTGCTGCTTGGCGCTTGGGAAGGCAGCCTCATGGGGGTCTGGCAAAACGACTCGCCGGGGCAGCCGGTCCAAAGGAATTGCCCCCCTTAGTCACCACGATGAAGCCTGTGCACCGAGAGTCCCCTTCCGTGGCAGACTCGCTGGGCCTGTGGGGGCGGCTTCCAACCCCAAAGTGCCCCCCTCCCCCCACTTTGTCTGTCTGAAATCCCACAATCTCTGGAGAGGGGCTTTCTCAGGGGACAGCCTCTGCCCCCTGCCCCACCCCTCTGCTGGATCTCCTTCCATTTTCCAGCCAACAGGAAGCACCGACTCCTGTCCCTCCGCAGCTCTCCGAGCTTGGATGGTTGCTTTGCAGACGTTTCATGGCCCAGCTAGGTAACCTCATCAGTTCTAGAAGGGAGGAGGGACTGCGGAAAGGAGGAGGAGGAGGAGGAGGACTGTGGGGTCCTTGGTGGTCTCCGAACTTGGTGATCTTACTTTCAGTTTCATGACCCAAACTAGGTAATATGATCAGTGCATCGAACGTCATCACTAGCACTGATGATGTTATCTAGTTGGGTCATGAATCTACATGGCTGGAGACAACAAGGACAGTTGTCCTCCTCCTCCTCTTCTTCCTCTTCCTCCTCCTCCTCTCCCTCCTCCTCCTTGTGTCTCTTCCTTCTCTTCTTCTTCCTCGTCTTCCCCTTCCTCCTCTTCTTCCTCGACTCCCTCTCCTCTCCCTCCTTCTTTCCCTCTTCTCCTCTCCTCCTCTCATCTATAAGCCCCCCTCCCTTCTAGCCCTGATGATGTTCCCTAGTAGGGTCCTGAAACGTCTGCAAGAAAACAGAGAGCCCCCCAAGGACCCCTGGTTTCAACCCGAGCTTAGAAATGCCCTCCTTTTTATAGAGTGCCGGGTGCGGATCTTGCCATGTCGGGGCTCTGCAGTTCTGGGTGACCTCCTCATCTCAATTTCTCCTTCTCTCTTTCTCTTCCTCCTCTTCCTCTCTCGCCCCCCCCCCTCGTCGTCCTCCCCCCCTCCCCCTGCAGTTTCTTAGCAAGGCTGGGCTGCTCGTCCTGTCTGGATTATTTCACGGCGCAAGGCCTGACCAGCATCTATCAGATTGAACACTACTCCATGGATGTAAGTAACTGACTCTCCCTATCGCTTCCCGGGCCATGTGGGGGGGGGGGAGTGGGGAGGTGGGTGAGACAACCCCTGGATCTCTTAAACGGGGTGGCCGAGCCCGGCTGGCATTGCAGATGCTCTCCAGAGGGGAGACCTGCCGGCTGGTGGAAAAGAATTACGAGTGGAAGACCTGTCCCTTCTCCTCCTGAGCTGCCGCGCGTAGTTGTAGGGTGCGTTGCAAGACGCGGGTGTAAACATGGAAGTTTAGCTGGGAAGCGCAAACACCGTGAGTGACAGATTGGCCTCCTGCCAGTCCTTCCTGCGTCCGCCTGCCCTCTTCGTCCCTCTGCAGCTGTCCCCTTGAAATTGCTGGCTTGGCTTGGCTTGGCTTGGCTTGCGGGGGTACTGGGCTGCTGTGGGGACCACTCCCCTCTCAGCTTGGCGGTCTCTGCCTTTCCTTGCTGCTTTTTGGCTGACCCTCTCTCGCTTGTGGCTGGACATCGGGGGAAGGGAAGCGCCCTGGCCGTGCGCCAAACAGCCTCCAGAGCTGTCAGGATGGACCTGGGGAGAGGAGGGTGTGGCCACATCTGCCCTGATGTGGTCAAAGGTTGATGGTTGCTGGCCTCCCGGAGTTGTGCCCCCACCCCATCGCTGGAGGTTTTCCAAAATGGACCAGACAACCGTTCGAAGTGAAGTCTCCGGCTTTGAGTTGGGTTGGACTAGAAGACCTCCAAGGTCCCTTCCAGCCCTTTGGAGTGGAATTCTAAGGGCATGCATCAAATTCCCCCCCCTCCCCCGACCTGAGAACATAGAACCGTAGAGTTGGAAGGAAACCTCAGAGGTCTTTTACACCTACCCCCTGCTGAAGCAGGAGACCCTTGCAGAATTACAGAACCGGGAGAGTTGAAAGGGACCTCGGAGGTCTTCTAGCCCAACCCCTTGCTCAAGCAGGAGACCCCACACCATTCCATACCAGTGCCCCCCTCCCCCAGCCTCAAAAACCATCCCAAAGGTCGGTTATCCAAGGTAGCCCAGGATTTGAGGGGCTGCCCCAGAGAGGAGGAGAGGGTCAGGCTGTTTTCCAAAGCCCCCAAAGGCAGGATAAGAAGCGAAGGATGGAAACTAACCCAGGAGAGAAGCAGCTTGGAATTAAGGAGGAATTTCCTGACAGGGAGGACATTTAACCAGTGGAACTGCTGGCCACCAGACGTTCTGGGTTCTTCATCCCAGAAGAGATCAGATGCCTCCTGCAGCACTCTGCTGGCCCAAAATGGGTTGCTTTTTGGCTATTTTGGGCCCGTTTTGGGCCTGTTTTCAGCCTGTTTTGGACCCGTTTTGGCTCATTTTTCAGCCTGTTTTTGGCCCTGTTTTTGGCTCATTTTGAGCCCATTTTGGGCTTGTTTTTCAGCCATTTGGGGCCTGTTTTTTGGTCTGTTTGGGGCCCATTTTTCTTCCTGTTTCCTGCCTGTTTTGGACCCATTTCTGGGCCATTTTGGGCTTGTTTTTCAGCCATTTTCAGCCTGTTTTGGCCCATTTTTCAGCCCGTTTTTGAGCCCGATTTTGGTCATTTTGGGCTTGTTTTTCAGCTGTTTTGGCCCATTCTTGGGCTGTTTTGGGCCCATTTTTCTGCCTTTCTGCCTGTTTTGGACCCATTTTCAGCCTGTTTTCCAGGCTGCTTTGGGCCCATTTCTTGGCCCATTTTGAGTCCATTTTTGGGCCATGTTGGGCTTGTTTTCCAGCCATTTTAGGCCTGTTTTTTGGCCTGTTTTGGACCCATTTTTGGGCCTGTTTTGGGGCCATTTGGGGCTTTTTTCCCACCTTTTTTGGCCAGTTTGGGGCCCATTTTCCAGCCTGTTTGTGGCCCGGTTTGGGCCTGGGTTTTGGCCCGGTTTCAGCAGGCAGAGTTCTTCAGGAGACCATGAAAATGAAGTC
>CM019151.1:187852657-187881256 GCA_009733165.1 Naja naja
ATCTATCTATCTTATCTATCTAACATCTGCCTATTGTCTCTCACTCTCTCTTTCTCTCTCTCTTTATCTGTATATGCTTCAACTTCAACGAGGACAATGTTACGACGACACTGAACAAAAATGACCAGTGGTGGACTGCAAATTTTTTAACAACCGGTTCTCTGGCTCGGTAGGTGTCGCCAGTTGGTCATGTGACTGGGTGGGTGATGTCACTCATCACACCCAGCCCCGCCTCCTGGCCACTTGCCTCAAAGGAACAGGTAGGATTCAGCCAGTTGGGGCTAATCCCACCACTGGCTGGCCCCAACCCTGCCCGTTTTTTGGCCATTTTTGAGTTGTTTTCAGGCCATTTACAGCCTGTTTATGGGATTTTTTGAGGGGGCCATTTTCAGGTTGTTTTTCAGCCGTTTTCAGGCCATTTTGGGGGCCATTTTCAGGCTGTTTTCAGTCTGGAAAATGGCCTGGAAATGGCCCCCAAAACAGGTCAAAAATGAGCAGGGGCAGGGCCAGCCAGTGATGGGATTTGCCGCTTCGCTGAACTGCACAGAATCTTAAGTAGCCGATGTGAACCAACAGTAGCCCACCTCTGCTTATGACCGGTGCTCGCACTTCAAATTGCCAAGCCTGAAAAACACAGCTTTAAATTGGCTAGGGAATTCTGGGAGTTGAAGTCCACCCATCTTCAAGGGGCGTGCATAAGTGCACCATCCTGCCTACCGTCCCTGTCCTATTGTCCCCATTTATTTGTACCTATTTCCTGTATTCTTACTCATGCTTATACTTGTACCTATTATCTTGTAAGCAATTGGCAAATCAAAATAAATAAATAAATAAAAGAAGGAAGGAAGGAAGGAAGGAAGGGAGGAAGGAAGGAAGGAAGGAAAGAAGGAAGGAAGGAGAACAGGGAAGGAGAAGGAAGGAAGGAGAGAAAAGAAGGAAGAGAATACCCATTCCTAAGAGGTCTGGAAGGGCGTGCATAAGCGCATCATCGCCTCCCATCCCTGTCCTGTTGTCCCCATTTATTCGATCTATTTCCTGTATTCTTTACTCATGTTTATACTTATACCTATTATCTTGTAAGAGATTGACAAATCAAAATAAGTAAATAAATAAATAAATAATCCATTGGTTTAAAGCAGAGTTTCTCAAGCATGACAACTATTTATTTATTTATTTATTAAATTGTCATGCTTGAGAAACTCTGCTTGAAACCAACGGAGTCTCCGCTCCGAGCTGCACCCTGACCGGATGGTTAAGCAGCAAGAAATGTGACTCTTAATATTTAAGGGTCTAATAATTTGTGTTTTGGATCACCGTTTTGAAGAAGGAGGCCGGCTGCATCGTTTTCGCAGTAATGGGAGTGGCCTCCTTTGCAGGGCTGTTTACAGTCAGAAAGAGGCCCAATGCAACCTCACCAATTACTGCATTCATGCTGGGCTTCTTGTGGGCAAATTCGTGGAAAACAAATACGTTATGAAAAGCCACGCAGTCTTGCAAACCCTGCAGAAAAGCATCGAAGGGAAGTGGAAATAGACATAATCCAGCGCTAGCTGGGGAATTCTGGGAACTGAAGCCCACGCCTCTTGCTAAGTTTGACAAGCACTGCTTTAAAGCAAGGAACCATGGTGAGGAACCATGGTGGACCTCACCTGCTCACTCAGGAATTCTGGGAGTTGAAGTCCACACTCCATAGACAGGGGTGTGGTTTCCCCACCCCTGATTTCAAAGTGTGACTTTCAGCCTTCCTTGCCCTGCAGACTGCTGTCAGTTGGTTTATTTCTTTTAAATTAAATTTTGGAGCACAGTTGAAAAACATACACTACATATTTATATCCCAGTCTTCCTTCCAAAACAAGATAACCGAGTTGGAAGGGACCTTGGAGGTCTTCTAGTCCAACCCCTTGCTCAAGCAGGAGACCTTATACCATCCTTCCTCTTGAAAGTCTCAAGTGATGGCGCTCCCACAACTTCTGAGGGCAACTTCTGTTCCATGGGTTGATTGTTGTCACTGTCAGAAAGTTTCTCCTTATTTCCCGGTTGAATCTCTCCTGGTTCATTTTCCATCCATTGTTCCTTGTCTGGCCTTCAGGGGCTTTGGAGAATAGCTTGACCCCTTCCTCCTCCTCTCTGGGGCAGCCCCTGAAATATTGGAAGATGCTCTCCTGTCTCCCCTGGTCCTTCTCTTCCCTAGACTAGCCAGGCCCAGTTCCTGCAACCGTTCTTCATGTGTTTTATCCTCCAGTCCCCTCATCATCCTGGTTGCTCTTCTCTGCACTTTTTCTAGAGTCTCAACATCTTTTTTATAATGTGGTGAACAAAACTGGATGCAGTATTCTAGGTGTGGCCTTACTAAGGCTTTATAGAGTGGTATTAGTACTTCCCTTGATCTTGATTGTATCCCTCTGTTTAATGCATTGTATCCCTCTGTTTAATGCATTGTATCCCTCTGTTAATACAACTTAGGATTGCATAGGTTTTTGGCTGCTGGTCAAATGGTTGTTCAGTCTCTCTCCAATCTCCACTGTTGGAGCATTCACAACTTCTGGTAGCAAGCTGTTCCACTAGTTATACTGTTAGGAAGTTTCTCCTCTATTGCTTCTGTCCTTGGTTAGTTTCCATCCGCTGCTTGTTGTTGTGGGAAGCAAAATGTAGGCTACTGATCTATCAGATTCAACACGGCCTTTGGATGATCACAGGCCCCAGAATAAAGAGCCACGAACTAAAGTTTTAGATGGGATGATTTCAAAATGTACCAGAACTATTTGCAATCCTGCTGAGCCACTGCTAATTGTGAAACATGATTTTGCAAAGCATGTTACTTTATAAATGTATTTGGACACAGAAGGACGAAACCAGGAGAAATAAGGAACGGGAAGGAGCTGGTGGGCAGCGGTTTGAGATGCACACGGGTATATGGGGAGACTGCCAATAAGAAAGAACAAGGAAATAAGTTGTGAAATGAGTGCAGAAAAGTATCAAAATAATGTCTTGGGATGAGTTCAGGGCCACTGGCTGTAGCTATTCCTTGCTGGACCTAGCTATTGTCTCTGGACCTCATTGCAATGGGTTGTTGGAGTAAGTAATATTATTAATGGCTATTCATGTTTCAAATTGCTCAGGAAACAAACCTCTGGATCTTTAAGTAAGAATTATTGTTTGTCTTTGTTCCTCTTTATTGGGATATTCCTACAACCTTGTCCTGCCTTCGGGTGCTTTGGAGAATAAGATGACCCCATCTTCCTTGTGATGACCGTTCCACGAGGATCTGAACATGGGGAAGACGGACCTACAAAAAGCTTTCCATGCAAAGCTCTGACCTACCACACCTGATTGATCAGTTGGGCACGACTTGTGACTTCTTGGCAACCAACACCTTCCTTGGCAAGAGTGCCAACATTGGGACATCAGCTATCCCGAAGCTGTGCAAGAGCTCAGAACCTGTTCACGGTGCCTTGGTAAGGCCACACCTGAAATATTTGCATCCAGTTTTGGTCGCCACGATGTAAAAAAAAAAAGATGTTGAGACTCTAGAAAGAGTGCAGAGAAGAGCAACCAAGAGGATTTTAGGGAACTGGAGGCTAAAACATATGAAGAACAGTTGCAGGATTTGAGCGTCTAGATCTGAAGTCTCCAAACTCGGCAACTTTAAGACTTGTGGACTTCAACTCCCAGAATTCTCCAGCCAGCTGCGTCTGTTCCTTTTTCCCCTATCCCCTCCAAAAAGGAGAGAGTGCAGAGGAAGGGATCGCAAGAGAGTAAGCAATGCTGGCTGGGGAATTCTGGGAGTTGAAGTCCACAAGTCTTAAAGTTGCCAAGTTTGGGGACCCCTGGTTTAGATTAATGAAAAGGGCTAGGGGGTCACCCTTGGAGGTCATGTTTTACTTGGAAGCTGCAAGGCTGCCACATTTAGTGCCTGGGAATTTATTGCTTAAATAAATTTATTAAATATTAAAGGAGCAGGATTAAGATTAGAAATAAAAGGAAGAACGGTTGCAGGAATAGGGTATGTCTAGTCTAGAGAAAAGAAGGATGAGGGGTGACATGATAGCAGCCTTCCAATATTTGAGGGGCTGCCACAGAGAGGAGGGGGGGTCAAATTATTCTCCAAAGCACCTGAAGGGCAGGAGAAGAAGAAGGGAAACTAATCAGGAGAAGAAGCAACAGATGGAACAATGAAAAGCAAGTGGTAGGCACTCCAACACTGGAAGTTTTAAGAAGAGATTGGATAACCCTTTGTCTGAAATGGTGCAGAGTTTCCTGCCTGAGCAGGGGGTTTGTCATGCCCCTGTTAGAATCTGACTCCCAGGGAGAGGAGGAGCAAGACAGGGAGTGGGAATGTGGCTCCGGAGGTTGTGGAGGAAACTGGGGAAGGGCACAGGCCGGCTGGGCATTCAGAGGAAGACCCAGGCCCATCCCCTCTCCATCCTAGGGCACGCAGGGAGGAGAGGATAAGGGAGAAAAGTGAATGGCGTAGTCTACGGGGGAGGAAAGGGCCTTGATCCCCTTCATGGACTGCAGCTGTGAGGACTGTTTAAAAGGACAAACTGCGCATGGCCCAGTGCTGGAAGCAAAGCTTGAAATAATTCTAGTCTGTCACTTCTTATCCGAGTTCTGTCGTCCTTCCCAGGGTGTGTATTTCAATATCTGTGGACGTCTTCAAGCCCTTATCCTGCCTGGTCTCCTTAATTGCTTCAGTGTGGTTTGTGTTGTTGTTGTTTTATTTATAATTTATATGTATTTTGAGTTTGAACGGACTTTCTTCCTTTTTGCAACTGTTTGTGGGGGAGTTTTTTTTGTCTCCAGTCAATGATAATTGGAGCTTTGAAGCCAAGTTGAAGAAATTAAAGGGGCTTCGCCTGTTTTTTTGTGACTTGGTTGCTTTTGTATCCCACCCTGGGTCATCACAGGGTTGGACTGGAAGACCTCCAAGGTCCCTTCCAACTCTGTTATTCTACTCAATTACCAGGGGTGGAGATGGAGGAGTTTCTGGAGAAGATGGGGGAAAGGTGGGGGTTGTTTTGTTTTTAAGCCAGAATTAGGTCGTTGGTGACTCCGAGCTGTGCGTCCTGGTGTGTCAGCCCTGGCAGGGCACCCAGTGCAGGAAAGTGATTGGCATCTGCCAACTGCAGCTTGCTTGGGGAGATGATCCCAACAGACATGGGGGTTTGGGGGCTGTTTTTGAGCTCCTTTTAATTACTCACTTTCCCCCTCCAGCAAAACCGCTGTGTCTTAATCAGGCATCTCTGGAAGTTGGACAGGATGAGGTCAGATCGGCGTGCGATATGAGCATTTGTGGGTCTGTGTCACCTCCCCCCCCCCGCTCCCCGGCAAAGGAAGGGCGCCGGGCCCCTCCTGCATGCAGTTCTGATTTCCACACTTCAGCACAATCCTCGGGTGTTGAGTCACAATCGCTATAGGGGACAGGAGTCCTTGGCATACCCCAGCCAGTATTTAGAATAGAATTAGAATAAAAGAGTTGGAAGGGACCTTGGAGATCAGGTAGTCCAACCCCCTCCTCAGGCAGGAAACCCTACACCATTTCAGACAAAGGGTTCTCCAATCTCTTCTTAAAAACTTCCAGTATTGAAGCATTCACAGCTTCTGAAGACAAAGCTGCTCCACTGGTTAATGATCTTGACTGCCAGGAAATTCCTCCTTCATTCCTGGTTGCTTCTTTCCTTGATTGGTCTCCATCCTTTGCTTCTTGTCCTGCCTTCTTTGGTGCTTTGGAGCATAGCTTGACTCCCTCTTCTTTGGGGCAGCCCCTCAGATACTGGAAGACTGCTCTCCTGTCTCCCCTAGTCCTTCTCTTCATCAGACTCTTCATTAGTTGCTGTGTTGTCTTCTCTTCCCTGACTCGGATAGGGCTTCCTTGGAGAACGGAAACTATTTCCAGGGTCTCAGAAATATCAGCTGCAGTCCACACAATTCAAAGTGGTCACTGAGGAGCACAGCTCCAGACAGATGGAGAGTGGACATGTCCACTATCTGTCCACATCTTGACAATGACAATTAACCAGTGCAATGCCTTCCCTTCCAGTGGTGGGATTCAAAATATGTTACTATTGGTTCTGTGGGCGTGGCTTGGTGGGCGTGGCAGGGGAAGGGTACTGCAAAAACCCCATTCCCTCCCCAGGCCACTGACCTGCTTTCCAGCTCTGTTCTCCTCTGCAGGGCAACCAAAGAAGACCCAGCTGATCAGCTGTGGGCATGGCTTGGTGGCTTGGTGGGAGTGGTGTTCTGTGGGCATAGCTTGGTGGGCATGGCTTGGCTTGGTGGGCGCGGCTTGGTGGGCGTGGCAGGGGAAGGAGATACTGCAACATCCCCATGCCTTCCCCGCCCCACTGACCTGCTTTCCAGCTCCGCTCTCCTATGCAGGGCAACCAAAGCAGACTCAGCCGATCAGCTGTGGGTGTGGCTTGGTGGGCATGGCTTGGTGGCTTGGTGGGCGTGGCTTAGTGGGCATGGCAGGGGAAGGATATACTGCAAAATCCCCACTGCCTCCCCACCCCACTCACCTGCTTTCCAGCTCCGTTCTCCTGTGCAGGGCAACCAAAGGAGACCCAGCTGATCAGCTGGGACTCAATGTGAGGCAGAGAAGAGATGGGGTTGGTGGGCCCAGTCAAAGGTGGGATTGGCCAGTTCTCCGAACTGCTCAAAACTTCCACTACCAGTTGTCCAGAACCTGCTGAATACCACCTCTGGTAATATTTCACATATTAACTCTACAATAATAAAATAATAATATTCAACATACTAATCATATTTGCTTATCTTTTTAAAATTATCATCTTTATTTTGTTTCCCTATTTCCCTGTTTCTAACTTCCATTTTTGTTATTTCACCATTGATAAAATAAACCCCATGTCATATAGTATTCAGTTGGCTTTTTCTCCTTAATTGCAAGCTGTTCATTTCTGCACATTCTCATATTTTCCTAATCACATTCTCATCTGTAGGTATCTCTTCACTCTTCTTCCAGCTTTTTGCAAATAGAATAGAATAGAATTCCTTATTGGCCAAATGAGATTAGACACACAAGGAATTTACCTTGAGGTATATACTCTCAGTGTACATAAAAGAAAAAAATACATTTGTCAAGAGTCAAAAATCATAACAATACTTAATAGTAGTCATAGGGTACAATAAGGAAATACAATTCTTGCAGCAGTTAATATATGAATAACTAAATATGCATCTTCCTTAATATATTTTTTGGGTAGAATGCCCAATAGAAATATTAAGCCAGAAATATTTTTGTTGGGCATTGTACCACAAAAGTATGATGAATCAATTGTATTTACAATACTTAATATTGCATATCTTAACAGCAGCAAGCATTGTATTTGCACAGCACTGGGAAAATGAGGAAATACCTACAGAAGAGAGTGTAATTTTAAAAAAAAGCTAGATTGTGCATTAAAGATGAAGGATAAAGAAGATACAGAATATTTTTTAACGTGGAACTTGTTTTATCAATAGCTTGATAATAGAGATAGAGATTAGAAATTGGATAAATATTACTATGGGTAAGCAAACTAATCCAGGCTATTCACAAAGCACTTATGTATGTAAAATATATATATAAAAGCAAAATGCCACCCATGCATCATCACAAAATCTCCAGAACCGTAAAGCCTATAAACTTGAAATTGGACACGTATGTTCCTCTTGGCTTCTAGGGGCTTGCTAAGAAAGGATTTTTCGAAATGACCCTCAGAACATTAGTATTTCATATATTATTATTATTATTATTATTATTATTATTATTATTATTATTAAGACGCTCTGATGCTAAGGAGTTCTACTCCACCTCCCCACCTGGAAAGAAATCTCTTCCAAAGGCAAAACACAAGCAGAGGAGTTTCAGTTTCAGTTTTAGTTTCAGAGCAGCAACCAGCTTTAGTACAGAACAGTTGAGCTAAGCCACACCCAGGCTCCTTGCTGTCTCCTTCTTGCTTACACAGCAAATACTGTTTCAGTTTCCAAATAGCCCTCAACTCTCTCACACACTGACAGGGTGCTAGCCGGATGAATACCGATGGATGTAGGCAGAGGTACAATTTTTCCCCTTATTTTCCTCCCAAAAACTAAGCCCAACCACATAGTTTAGTAGTGGCACGGTATCCAGCTAGTAAAATATAAAATATTTATTTATTTTTATTTATTTTTTATTCATATTTATATGCCGCCCTTCTCCAGAGACTCAGGGCAGCTTACAATGTTTGGAGCACAACCCAATGCGCTCAGCAATAGCCTTCCTTCCATTGTATATGCCTGCTTATTACTAAGCGGCATTTTTACAAGGTCAGCTTATTGCCCCCAACAATCTTGGGTCCTCAATTTACCTACCCCGAGAGGATGGAAGGCTGAGTCAACCTTGAGCCTGGTGGGATTCGAGCCTGCACTGATTGCAGGCAGCTGGAATTAAGTGCTAGGCATTTAACAGCCTGCACCACCAAGGCTCTATTAATTTCATTGTTTGAGGTGCAATGACAAGAAAGTAAACTAAAACTTGTAGATCATCTAGTCCAACCCCCTGCCCTCAAATATTGGAAGGCTGCTCTCCTGCGCCTCTTGGTCCTTTTCATCAAACTAGACTTACCTTGTTCCTGCTACCATTCTTCCTGTGTTTCAGCCATGTCTCTTTCTAGTCCTTTCAAAGGACCAACAACAGCCAACTTCTTACTGCAGTTCTACCAAGGCCATGAATGCTTGGCCTTCCACCTTCATCTTGGTTATCTGTCTTGCAAGGATTGTCTTCTCTTCTGTCCCCCTAATGAAGGCCACAGCTTTCTCCAGCTTAAGTCTGCTGCTCTGTGTGGGACTCGCATAATGACCCCACAAAGACCTGTAATTTAGCTGCAACTGGGGTTCTGCAAGAAGCCAGCTGAGTTCACACAACCGGCTGTCAGGATTCCAAAGATCTCCCTAATTAAATCATGAATCAATCTCGGAGCCAAACTTCAAAAAAACTTCAAAGGATTTATTAGAGGCAGCATGCTGGCATGACCCGTGTGAAGCCAACTCTGGCATACATAATTTACAGTCGCCAGTGACCCTGTTTCCCCCCTCCCTCCGCCCTGGATGTGTCATAAATCACATTCTCCAATTGAGCCTGATCGGGCTGGGTGTCATCAATCACATTCTCCAATTAAATATATTCAGGGGCAAAAGCTCTGGTAGCTTAGTTACAATCTTTTAAAGAGAAGAGTTGGAATGTACTTCCAATTTCAGACTGCTGCCCTGCTCTTCCAGATCTCCTTCCTTCCCCCCACTTTCTTTTTAATGGCAACTACTAAAACAGGCATAGGAATGCTTTATGAATTGACACCTTCTCGTCTTCCTTGATCTTTGGTGTCCTCAATGTCCTGCTGGACCTGAAGGAGCTTGGTGAGAACTGGGCCTGGGCACCATCCATTCTCTAAGCTCCAGGAGGTTCTGAACTCGTGGAAGATTGACCCACGATTGATCCCTTGAGTTGGTGTCAGTTTGGACGATTCTTTTTGTGGATCCTTTTGCACGATCCATGTGATGATAGTCACAAAAAACAGCCAGAGACATGTGAACAGTATAGAAGAGCTTTAATATGAAGCTTTTGCAAAAGGGAATTCTGCTCATGGGCAGAAGACCTAGTTCCCAGGATGGCTGGGGTTTATATACAGGTTCAAATATACAGTCTCTGCCCCTTTCCTGGGTTCACAATCTATCCAACCTATGTATCTCCCGATGCCACACCCATAGTATAACACCTGTTTCCTTGTCTTTGGAAACTACCCTTGTTCTCATTGCTAGGTCTTCCTCTTATGACGATCGAAGCACAATGATCGAAGCACAATCATTAACCAGGGTTACTATGACCCAGTATCTCCCACATATATCCTAACACCAAGAAATACAACCCCCATGTTCCAGCCAAAAACCTGACATTTACTTTCAAAACATAAGTTACAAAACATAATGTTTGTTAGATACAGTTCTATAACTGACCAGTAATCATTTCAGTTCCAATATCGGATAAACATGGAATCTCTTCTGTTCTTCATTTTTTCAGGTGTAACTTACAATATATATAATTTCCACATCTAACAACCCACAAAAGAGCCATTTGGTTATTTTGTTTGGGCCAGATTTGGGTGAAATCCTACGCAGTTTCTGTGCTTCTAAGACCAGCGAGGACAGCAGAATGACTTCCCTCCAGAAGTTGTGGGTGTTCCATCACTGGAGGTCTTTAAGCAGGGACTGGACAGTCCCTTGTCTGAAATGGTAGAGGATCTTGTGCTTGAGCAGGGGGCTGGATTAGATGACCTCCAAGGTCCCTTCCAACTTCTATTCCTATTCTATTCTGTTCTATTATTTATTAAATTCTTATCCCATCCTATATTTCTATTCTGTATTTGTATTTTAAATTTTTATTCTATTCTAAATATGAGTCGGTTCCCAAGCGGTTGAATTTTTTTAAAATTCATATTTATATGCCGCCCTTCTCCGGAGACTCAGGGAGGCTTACAATTTTTGGAGTGCAACCCAATGCGCTCAGCAATAGCCTTCCTTCCATTGTATATGAGCCTTGGTGGCTCAGGCTGTTAAATGCCTGCTCTTAAGATCCAGCTGTCTACAATTACTGTAGGTTCGAATCCCACCAGGCTCAAGGTTGACTCAGCCTTCCATCCTCTCGGGGTAGGTAAATTGAGGACCCAAGATTGTTGGGGGCAATTAGCTGACCTTGTAAAAATGCCGCTTAGTAATAAGCAGGCATATACAATGGAATGAAGGCTATTGCTGAGCGCACTGGGTTGTATCCCAAAAATTGTAAGCCGCCCTGAGTCTTCGGAGAAGGGTGGCATATAAATGTAATTAAAATAAATAAATAAATAAAAAATATATGCCTACTTATTACTAAGCGGCATTTTTACAAAGTCAGCTTATTGCCCCCAACAATCTTGGGTCCTCAATTTACCTACCCCGAGAGGATGGAAGGCTGAGTCAACCTTGAGCCTGGTGGGATTCGAGCCTGCACTAATTGCAGGCAGCTGGAACTAAGTGCTAGGCATTTAACAGCCTGCACCACCAAGGCTCTTAAATATAATATAATATAAATATAATATTTTATATTTTATATAAAATGTAAAAATTAAAATTGGACTGATGGGGTTTTTTATCAATTTGTTTGTCGGTTTTAATTCTGCAATTGGGATTTATTTATTTAATAGTTTTTTTAAATTTTATCTTCTTTGTTTTTTTATTGTTGTGAGCCGCCCTGAGTCCTTCGGGAGATAGGGCAGCATAAAAATCCCATAAATAAATAAATAAATAAAATTAAAATTAAAAAAATTGGGCGCCATTGTGGCTGTACCTCAAGGACTCCCCATAAGTGGCTCTGCCCCTCCCACAATTTATTTCCTGCGGGGAGAAAAGGAAAGTGAAAGAAATGCCAGCAAAAGTAGAACCTTTTCCAGGAATAGAAAAAAAAAGAGGCAAAGGCAGATTCATCTCCCAAGAGGATGAACACACACAAAAAAGGGGTGTGTGTGGAAGGAGTTTGCAAAAAAAGACGAACGGATACACACCTCAAAGTGTTGCCCTCATGGGAAGAAAATGGGGTGGAGTGATGACATAAAGAGGAGCTGTGGATTGTGGGAAACAGGCTCCCCAGTCGAGAAGGGAAGGAGCAAGGAGTTAACTGCATGGAAAAATACGCTCCTGCAAGAGTGATTAACAGAATAACAGAGTTGGAAGGGACCTTGGAGGTCTTCTAGTCCAGCCCCCTGCTCAGGCAGGAAACCCTACACCATTTCAGACAAAGGGTTCTCCAATCTCTTCTTAAAATCTTCCAGTATTGAAGCATTCACAACTTCTGGTGGCAAGCAGTTCCACTGATTAATTGTTCTCACTGTCAGGAAATTCCTCCTTAATTCCAGGTTGCTTCTCTCCTGGATGAGTTTCCATCCTTTGCTTCTTGTCCTGCCTTCTGGGGCTTTGGAGACTAGCTTGACTCCCTCCTCCTCTCTGGGGCAGCCCCTCCAGTATTGCAAGACTGATAGCAAATTGCTTCCTGGAATACATTTCTCCAGCTTTTTATTCCCTCCAGCTGCACCACAAATCCTCCCCCACCTGCAGCCCCCTTTGACAAAGACCACAGGGTAGCAATCAAAGGTGGGATTCAAAAGAGCCTTGGTGGTGCAGGCTGTTAAATGCCTAGCACTTAGCTCCAGCTGCCTGCAATTAGTGCAGGCTCAAATCCCACCAGGCTCAAGGTTGACTCAGCCTTCCATCCTCTTGGGGTAGGTAAACTGAGGACCCCAAGATTGTTGGGGGCAATAAGCTGACTTTGCAAAAATGCCGCTTAGTAATAATAAGCAGGCATTTATACAGTGGAATGAAGGCTATTGCTGAGCACACTGGGTTGTATCCCAAAAATTGTAAGCTGCCCTGAGTCTTCAGAGAAGGGCGGCATATAAATGTAATTTAAAAAAAAATCCCAACAACCGGTTTGCTGCCCAGTTTCTTTCTTTCTTTTTTTGGGATTTATATGCCCCTCTCTCCGAAGGACTCAGGGCAGCTCACAATCATAAAAAACAATACAAAATTCAGAATTTTAAAAATTATCAAATCAAATCCCAAAATTCTAATTAAAAGTGGCAAACAGCCCATATTATAATAAAACAATAAAAAAAAACCCTTCAGTCCAGGTCGACCTGTTGGAAAAGCCATGTCTTCAGGCGACGGAAGGATCGAGTCAGGGGCCATCCGCAGCTCCACGGGCAACTGGTTCCACAAGGTGGGTGCGCCCAAAAAAAAGGCTCTCCCCCTGGGGGTTGCCAGGCAACACTGTCTGGCTGACAGTGTCTGGGTGGGCGTGGCCATGGTGGGCGTGGCCTACCAGAACTTCCGGGAGGGCCAATTTTTACCTTCCCCAGAGTCCGGAGGCTTCCCTCAGGCCTCTGGGAGGATGAAAACGGCCTCTGGTGGGCTCTGCAGGCCCTCCAGAAGCCAGAAATAGGCCCATTTCCGGGCTTCCGGAAGGCCCATTTCCCCGCCCCTCCCAGAGCCTCCACACTGACCCTGCACTGATCACCATTGAAAATAGGCATGGAGACTCCGGGAGGAGAGGCATGGTGGGGGGCCAGCTGGTCATTTCAACTACCGCTTTGGGGAACCAGATGTAAATTTAACATCCGGTTCACTTGAACCGGTCCGAACCGATCGAATGCCACCCCTAGTTGCAATCTTCACAGCATCCCTGTTTCTCCATGAATTTCCCCCTGCTTAATCTCTTTCCCCACCTTTTGCGCAGGTCCTCCTTTTTGCCAGATTACCTTCAAAATAAACATTTCTTAACCTATGTTTCCTTGTTTCCTTACGATCCTTGCAGCAGAAGCAAGATAAATTGCAGGATCAACTTACAAAGCCCTGTATGGCTTGGGACCGGGGTACTTGCAAGAACGTCTCCTTCCGTTGACGAATACCAATCGCCCAGTGCAATCCCACAGATGGGTACCGTCAGCTAAACAGTGTAGGCTGGTGGCCCCTAGGGGTAGGGCCTTCACTGTGGGGGCGCCCACCCTCTGGAATCAACTACCCCTTGAGTTGCGCTTGGCCCCTGATCTACGCTCCTTCCGCGACCTCAAAACATGGTTATTCTTATAATCCGGCCTGGACTGACAGGGGATCGGGGGTTTTAATTCGAAAGTTTATTTGGCGTTGATTTAATTTTTTTTTTTAAATTTGTTTTAACTTTTGTACTTTCTGTCTTTTATGCACGCCACCCTGAGTCCCTCAGGAGAGAGGGTGGCTTATAAGTCCAAATAAACCTAAACCTAAACCTAAATTGAAGCAAGCGGTTGATTAATTTTTCCGCTCTTGACTAGGGCTGCGTGGTTAAAACTCTTAACTAATCTGCTTGCCCAAGCTGACTGGCTTGTCATAACAGCAGAGCCTTCCTGTTTTTCCAGTCTGGACTTTTTTTAACCCTTAATGTCAAGGGTAAAAATCAAGGAGAGAAGCAACGTGGAACTAAGGAGAAACTTCCTGACAGGGAGAACAATTAACCAGTGGGACTGCTTGCCACCAGAAGTGGTGGGTGCTCCATCCCTGGAGGTTTTCAAAAAGAGACTGGACAGTCACTGGTCTGAAATAAAATAGGATTTCCTGCTTGAGGTGGGGGTTGGGCTAGAAGGCCTCCAAGGTCCCTTTCACCTCATTCTATTCTGTTCTGTTCCGTTTGGTTCTATTCTTTCTAATTCTAATTCTAATTCTAATTCTAATTCTAATTCTAATTCTAATTCTAATTCTAATTCTAATTCTATTCTGTTCTGTTCTGTTCTGTTCTGTTCTGTTCTACCCTACCCTACCCTACCCTACTCTACTCTACTCTACAGTATAACAGAGTTGGAAGGGACCTTGGAGGTCTTCTAGTCCAGCCCCCTGCTCAAGCAGGAGACCCTACACCCGGGGTATCAAACTCAGGGCCCAGGGGGCAGATCCGGCCCATGGGGTGCTTAAATCTGGCCTGCGGAGCCACCCTAGAAACGGCAAAGAAACAGCCCATGGCACCTCTGCCAGCAGAAACAGAACTCCGTTTTCAGCCGCAATGGCCTCCTGCTACCTTCTGGCAGCCACGTTCAGTCCTCCCCTCCAGCTCTGTTTTCACTGGCAGAGAGCAGCAGGAGGCCATCGCAGCTGAAAATGGGGCTTGGGAGCCCATTTTCACTGGCAGAGCTCTCAGACCACCACAGACGCCCCCGACACAAGTGACCTTCTTAAAAACTTCCAGTCATAGAGCCCTCACAACCTCTGGAAGGAAGCACAGGGGAGGGGTCTTCAGCCAGTTCTGACCACTTCTGGAGAACCAGTAGCGGAAAGTTTGACTGGTTCGGAGAACCGGCCAATCCCGCCTCTGACTGGGCCCGCCAACCCCATCTCTTCTCTGCCTCCCATCGAGTCCCAGGTGATCGGCTGGGTCTCCTTTGGTTGCCCTGCACAGGAGAAAGGAGCTAGAAAGCAGGCTAGTGGGGTGGGGAGGGAAGAGGGGTTTTGCAGTATATCCTTCCCCTGCCACGCCCACTAAGCCACGCTCACAGAACCGCTAGTAAAAAAATTTGAATTCCACCACTGAATATTACTATTTTAATATTGTTGAATCAATACCAATGTAATGAATGACGTTGCAAATTTTGATTACTGCTCAACAAAGATGTTTGTACCCAGACAACATACTGTTCAACTGAAGATGGAATTATGATATTAAAAATTAAAAAAATGAATAAAAAAGAATATTTCTGGCTTGTAATCTATGTGTTGCTTTAGCATTTTTTCTAACCACGTATGCATTTTCATCCAATTGTTTGTGTTTTTTTTTTTTGCCTTTGGACATGTCCACCACATGTGATAGTATGTGCCCAATGTCTGATTGCATTTCCAACTTTTGGTGGACATGTTTTGGAACAACTTTTAACGGAGCCTAAAATTTTTGTGGCTAACAGATAACAGATAATAACAGATAATCAGAGTTGGAAGGGACCTTATAGGTCATCTAGTCCAACCCCCACCCCTACCCAAGCGGGAGACCCTACACCATTTCTGACAAATGGCAGTCCAGTCTCTTCTTGAACGTCTCAAGTGATGGCTAAGTGAGACAGAAGTGAATTTTGCCCCATTTTACGATCTTTCTTGCCCCAGTTGTTAAGTGAATCACTGCAGTCGTTAAGCAAGTAAGATGGTTGTTAAGCAAATCCGCCTTCCCTGTTGCTTGTCGGAAGGTCACAAAAGGGGCTCATGTGACTCCGGGACTCTGCAACTGTCATAAGTACATGCCAGTTTCCAAGCCTCTGAATTTTTGATCACAGTCGTAAGTGTCAAAACAGCCATTCCCCCCCCCCAGTGATGTTGTGACTTCAAAATGGTCCCTAAACAAACCATAAGTGGAGGACTATCTGTAGTCTAGACCAGGGGTCTCCAACCTTGGCTACTTTAAGCCTGGGGGACTTCAACTTCAACAGCAAAGCTGGCTGGGGAATTCTGGGAGTTGAAGTCCACCAGCCTTAAAGTGGCCAAGATTGGAGACCCCTGGTCTAGGGGGCCAAAAAAAATCAGGATGAATATGGTAGCACCCTTTTCAACGAACACTCTTTTTTCCACAAATTAGACTTTTTAAATTTAATTTCAGTTTTAAAAAAAAACTTTCCTGCGCTGAATGCCTATGCATTTCATTCATTGGATCAAATGCTTTTTGCTTTTGAATGAAAACAGGTTGGTTGTTTTTTAAAAAAAACAGTTCTACAATCCTCTTTCTGGGTTTGTTTTTTGTCCCTTCCTTTCTCCCATAGCCATCTTTTTATAAAGTTGCTACCAAAAATCTGTTTGCCCTAATGCAGAGGTCTCCAAACTTGGCCACTTTTAAGACTCGTGGCCTTCAACTCCCAACATTGAAGAGAACTACATTAAAATGGAGCCGGCCTGGAAGGGGTGTCCACCCTCCTTGTGTCTTCGACCTTGTGGTGGGCATCAGAGGGTGGGGATCTCCCACACATGATCTCAAAGGGGCTCCCTGGGCCTTCTGGGGAAACCCCACAGGGTGAAGGAGAGCTGGCTATGGCTAAGGGGGCCAGCTGGAGAAGGACAAGAGTCTTGTTCCGGTCATCCAGATCTGGGGTCTCCAACCTTGGCCACTTTTAACAGACAACAGATTAACAGAGTTGGAAGGGACCTTGTAGGTCATCTAGTCCAACCCCGTGCCAAAGCAGGAGACCCTACACCACTTCTGACAGATGGCAGTCCAGGCTTTTCTTGAAAGCCTCCAGGGATGAAGCTCCCACAACTTCCAAGGGCAACTTCTGCTCCATGGGTGGATTGTTCTCACCTGTGGCCTTCAACTCCCAGCATTGAAGAGGATTAATGAAAATGGAGAGATTGCAGAAGAAGGGATCTCAAGAGATGAAGCAGAGCCGGCTGGGGAATTCTGGGAGTTGAAGTCCACCAGTCTTCAAGTGGCCAAGTTTGGAGACTCCTGCCCTAATGGTTTCTTGGAACTTCTCACCAGCTTTCAATTCTTGACTAATTCTCTCCGCCTTTCATCATAACCAACCAAACCAGAACCAGGCATGGTTTGGGGGTTGACTTTATTTATTCCTTTTGTTGTGTTCACATACCAGGAGATTTATGCCTAAGCCCTGTTTTGCAAACCAACAACACGCCTTTTCCCTCACCCAACAATCTTCAAAGAGGAACTAATTCTGATGAGATCTCTGTTTTTTCCTCCCCTCGTTTTATTCTTATCCACCCATGTGGGGGTCATCTGGCAGAATAATCTCGCCCCCCCCCGGGTTGCATCCGTTCAGAAGGGGTTTGATACATTCTCTTGTTTATTTTAAGTTTGTGTCAGGCGCAAAAGACCAGGTCTCCCCACAAATAACAAGTCCAGTTCACTTTATGGCTGAAACCTTATGGCTTGTTCAGGATAAGGGTTAGCGGGATTCAAGGGAAGTTGGATTTAAGTTTGCTTGCTTGTGGCTATGTAGAAATTCCAGGCTGATTCCTCTTTTGACTCCACCCCCCGCCCTAGGTTCTTCTCTTACACTTCTCATTCTTCTCATTCCCCATCTCTCCTTCCTTCCTTCCTTCCTTCCTTCCTTCCTTTCAACCCCCATCTCCTTCCTCCTTCCTTCCATCCTTTTCTTCCTTCCTTCCTCTCATTCCCCATCTCTCTTCCTTCCTCCTCCTCTTTCCTCATCTTCTTTCTTCCTTCTTTCTTCCTCATTCCATCTCCTTCCTCCTCCCTCCTCCATGTTTCTTCCTTCCATCCTCATCTCCTCTCCTTCTCATTCATCTTCTTCCTCCTTCCTTCCTTCCTTTTCCTCCTCTTTCATCTTTTTTCATTCTTCCTTTCCACATCTCCTTTCTTCCTTCCTCTTTTCTCATCTCCTTGCCTCCTTGCTTCATTGTTCTTTCCCATCTTCTTCCTCCTTCCTTCCTTCCTTCCTTCCTTCCTTTCCTTTTCCTTCCTTCCTTCTTCCTTTTCCTCCTTCCCTCTCCTCTCCTCCTCCCTCCTTCATCTCCTTGCTTCCTTCCTCCTTCCCATCTCCTTCCTCTCCTTCCCATCTTGCAAAAAGATCAGGCCCGCATAAGAAGGTACAATTAAACTGATTTATGCACAGGAATCTTCTCAACTAACTTCTCAGCTTGGCCCCTGCTGGGAGAAGGGTCCACACAGAATTCAAGGGAGTTTGGATGGCTTGTGGCTACGTGGAGATTCTAGGCCGATTCCTCTTTTGACTCCACCCCCCACCCCCGATTCTGCCCCTCCTTCCCCTACAGCTTGCAGGGACACCTTTACCAGTGTCCTCCTTCGTGTCTGGTCTGTACGGTGAACCCAGGCCGGGCTGCTGGTTTGCAGCCAAGTGTCCCACAGCCTACCCCCCCAACTGGATTAAGTCTAAAACTCATGGCGGCTAAAGGAATCTGGGCGTGTTGGCATCCTGCGGGCACCGCCTGGGGCAAGCTGGCATTGCAAGGCACCCTTTCGTTGAGAGAAGCCCATTGTTCCCTGCGCTCTGAAGTTTTGGCAGCGGCGTTGCCTGTCAGCTCTTCTGAACCCTGGTGCTGAAAGCCAAAGCCTCCTGCCTGGCACACCCTGGGCGTTGCCAAAGAAAGCTTTGCAGGGCGTTTATTGCATGGATGTCACCGCCGAGGCAGGAGTTAACTCCCTCCCCGTCTTTAGTGAGTTCTCACCACTCAGTAGGTCCCTTAAGGGCATCGGTTGCTCCACACAAGGGCTGAGGGCTGGCTGGTTGGCTTCCAAGAGATGCCAGCCTGAAGACCAAACATGGCACTGGAGCGAGGGTTGGCTGGAGGACCAGAAAAGCTCCAATGCCTGGCTTTGCCCGCAGGACAGCCACTATAGGCAAACCTTGTAGGAGCAGGGAGTGCCAGGGGATGGTGCTGGAAAAACAAGGCATCCCAAGAAGCTAAACGGGGTGAAGAGGCAGCTGGTAAATGTCGTTCACTGATAATGTGGATACTATGCTCTTAGGGCAGGAGGCTGGACTAGAAGACCTCCAAGGTCCCTTCCGGCCCTGTGACTCTATGATCTTGGGCAGTGGGGCTGGACTAGAAGACCTCCAAGGCCCCTTCCAGTCCTAGGATTCTGTGATCTTGGGCAGGGGGCTGGATTAGAAGACCTCCAAGGTCCCTTCTCGTCCTGTGACTCTATGATCTTGGGCAGGGGGCTGGACTAGAAGACCTCCAAGGTCCCTTCCGGCCTTGTGACTCTATGATCTTGGACAGGGGGGCTGGACTAGAAGACCTCCAAGGCCCCTTCCAGCCCTAGGATTTGTGATCTTGGGCTGGGGGCTGGACTAGAAGACCTCCAAGGTCCCTTCCAGCCCTGTGATTCTATGATCTTGGGCAGGGGGCTGGATTAGAAGACCTCCAAGGTCCCTTCTGGCCCTGTGACTCTATGATCTTGGGCAGCGGGCTGGATTAGAAGACCTCCAAGGTCCCTTCTGGTCCTGTGATTCTATGATCTTGGGCAGGGGGCTGGACTAGAAGACCTCCAAGGTCCCTTCTGGCCCTGTGATTCTATGATCTTGGGCAGGGGGCTGGATTAGAAGACCTCCAAGGTCCCTTCCGGCCCTGTGACTCTATGATCTTGGGCAGGGGGCTGGATTAGAAGACCTCCGAGGTCCCTTCCGCTCCTGTGATTCTATGATCTTAGGCAGAGGGCTGGACTAGAAGACCTCCAAGGTCCCTTCCGGCCCTGTGATTCTATGATCTTGGGCAGGGGGCTGGATTAGAAGACCTCCAAGGTCCCTTCTGGTCCTGTGACTCTATGATCTTGGGCAGAGGGCTGGACTAGAAGACCTCCAAGGTCCCTTCTGGCCCTGTGATTCCATGATCTTGGGCAGGGGGCTGGACTAGAAGACCTCCAAGGTCCCTTCCGGCCCTGTGATTCTATGATCTTGGGCAGGGGGCTGGATTAGAAGACCTCCAAGGTCCCTTCCGGCCCTGTGACTCTATGATCTTGGGCAGGGGGCTGGATTAGAAGACCTCCAAGGTCCCTTCTGGCCCTGTGATTCCATGATCTTGGGCAGGGGGCTGGACTAGAAGACCTCCAAGGTCCCTTCTGGCCCTGTGATTCCATGATCTTGGGCAGGGGGCTGGATTAGAAGACCTCCAAGGTCCCTTCTGGCCCTGTGACTCTATGATCTTGGGCAGGGGGCTGGATTAGAAGACCTCCAAGGTCCCTTCTGGCCCTGTGATTCCATGATCTTGGGCAGAGGGCTGGATTAGAAGACCTCCAAGGTCCCTTCTGGCCCTGTGATTCCATGATCTTGGGCAGCGGGCTGGACTAGAAGACCTCCAAGGTCCCTTCTGGCCCTGTGATTCCATGATCTTGGGCAGGGGGCTGGACTAGAAGACCTCCAAGGTCCCTTCACACTCGGTCTTTCTGTTATTTTTCAATCAAGGAAGGTTTGGGGGTAACTTTGCCATGGGAGAGCTGTGCTAGTCTATGGTGAGGCTCCAAGAGCCAAGAAGAACCCCTGGAGTTCCTTCTGTGTAGTCTCCTTATTGCTGTTCACCTACAGACAGAATCTTGCCAGACTAAAGTAACTTATCTGTATAACTATACAGCCAGTCCTCAACTTACTCCAATCTGTAATCTTTCAAAGTTACAATGGCACTAAAAAAAAGTGATTTAGGACTATTTTTCACTCCCAGGATGGGAGACTACTCAAGGCATGCTAGGTGATTGCAGGTATTCCTCGCCTCATTTAGTGGCTGAAGTTACAACTGCACTGAAAAACGCAACTTAGGAGTGTTTTCACACTGACAACTTTTGCAGCCTCCCCCTGGCTATGTGATCAACATTTGGATGCTCGGCAACTAGTTCACATTTACGACAGTCGCAGTGTCTCGGGGGTCACGTGTTCCCATTTTTTGACCTTCCAATGAGCAAAGTCAGCGGAGAAGCCGGATTCACTTAACAACCAGGTTACTCACTTAACATTTGCAAGGATTCTGTCATGCACCTGTTGGAATCTGATTCTGAGGGGGAGGTCAAGCAGCTGACAGAGAGGGGGAGTGTGGCTCCGGTGGCTGTGGAGGAAACTGGGGAAGGGCACAGTCTGGCTGGGCATTCAGAGGAAGACCCAGGGCCACCCCCTCTTCATCCTAGGGCACACAGGGAGGAGCGGAGAAGGGAGCAACGTGGGTTATGGGGGAGAAAAGGGCCCTGATTCCCTTCATTAGCTGCAGCTGGGAAAACAGGATTTAAAAAGGGTGTTTGCGCACAGCACCTTGCTGGAAGCAAAGCGTGAATTGTCTTTCTTTGTCAAGTCTTATCTGGGTTCCGGAGTCCTCCCAACTGTGTTTCGTTATTTTTTGAAGTCTACAATTCCTTCTCCTGCCCTGTCTCATGAATTGCTGCAGCATGGTTTGTGTTGGTTTTTATTTATAATTTAGATGTACTTTGGGTTCGCACTGAATTTCTTCCTTTCAAAAACTGCTTTTGGGAGAGTTTTCTCTCCATCCGATGATAATTGGACATTGAAGGCCAAGTTGGAGGAATTAAAGGGACTTTACCTACTTTTGTGACTTTGTTGCTTTTGTGCCATGCCCCTTTGGGTCATCACAGATTCACTGATCCACGGCAGTGAGAAACATCGTAAAATGGGACCAAACTCACTTAACAACTGCCTTGCTTAGCCACATCAATTTTACACTCAAGCGTGGTCCTAAACCAAGGACTACCGAAGGACTGACTCCGTGATCTGCTAGGGAAGGTCCGAAGTTGTTTCCTTCCTGCCTGCTGGACAGTCCTATCTTCACTGCCACTTTGCCTTCTGGGAAAGAGCCCATCCCTCCTGGACTCCAGACTACACTCCACCCCATTACGGCTGCAAAACATCAGTTAACAGCCCACGACACAGAATTTTTATGATGCACAATTTGTATTCCAAGCCCAGAGCTTTTGTGAACTGTTTGGAATAAAATTGGTGAGTCACCAGAAAAATGGTACTTCTAGGCTTTTTTGGATGTGTCCATCTTTCTTTTCTTTTTTTTAATTCGTATTTATATGCCCTTCTCCAGAGACTCAGGTGACTTACAATTTTTGGGATACAACCCAATGCGCTCAGCAATAGCCTTCATTCCATTGTACATGCCTGCTTATTACTAAGCGGCATTTTTACAAAGTCAGCTTATTGCCCCCAACAATCTTGGGTCCTCAATTTACCTACCCCGAGAGGATGGAAGGCTGAGTCAACCTTGAGCCTGGTGGGATTCGAGCCTGCACTCATTGCAGGCAGCTGGAACTAAGTACTAGGCGTTTAACAGCCTGCACCACCAAGGTTATTTTCCTTTCTTTTTATAGGAGCCAAGAGTTCGCTTTTCTGTCAGCGTGGATATGGAATTGGTTGGATTAGCCAAGTAAAAACTGGAGACTTGGAAAAATATTTCCCAATAATCCGGCAAGCTGTTGGAAATGTGGCTATGAGCAGGGAACCTACTATCATATGTGGTGGACCTGCCCAAAAGCTATATACAACGCACAGACAACGACCCAGGAGATTACAGCACCACACCCAGGACATCACAACAATAGAACTCAGAAGGTCATCACACAGCCCATTACCCAGGTCGTTACAACACAAAAGGCTGAGAGACACACAGCCAGCACCTCAGCCACACAGGGTCTCAGGAAAAAGCCATCCAATCTGCATACATCAACTCCACAAACCAATCAAGTAACAACACAGCCAACTCTAGAGTTTAAAAGGAAAACAGCCACAATCACACACTTCTCCCAGGAGAACGAAGCTGAAGACACCAGCCTGAAGATGACGGATGAGATTTCGTCGAAACGTTGCCAAGGTATTCTCAACCTTACACGGACAAGACCAATACACCAAGACCTACATATATATATATATATATATATATATATATATATATATAGGCGGAAAATTAGAAATTGGAAGCTAGAAGAAATTACAAAGTTAAAATTGAATGGAAACCATAGATATATTTATTAGGAATTTTAAACAAAAATTAGTAAAAATTATGATATATTATACTCCACATATTAACAGCAGCAAGTGCCTTTCAAAATTGGAAATCTAAAATACTCCGACTTTATTTATTTATTATATTACTTGGACTTGTATGCGCCCCTCTCCAAAAGGACTTGGTGACTCACAACAAAACCAACAATAAATTAATTACTTAAAAAAATATTAAATACTACTTCATGATTATAAAGAAAATTTTGGAATGCGCAGAAATGGACAGGTTGTCAATGGAACTTAAAAACAAAGAGGAGTCAGAATACTATCAGATTTGGAATTTTTGGTACAGTTGGCTGGAAGGTAGACATGAAAGGAACAAATGAAAAGGCATGATGGAAATAAGCAACATTACATGCAACTATGTTTGTAATATATAGATGAAACTTTGTGTTATATATTAATAAGTGTGAACGATGATTCTACATAATTTGAGAGATGTCAGATTGAGTGAACACTGTTCTGCTTATGTTGCGACAAGCAGAATGTTTGGTTTTATTGTATTTGTATAAATTTGTTTCATAAAGTATTTTTATAAATAATAAAACTAAAAACTAAAAACTGGAGAACCCAAAGCTCATTCAAAGAGAGAGAGAGATCTGCCTTTTCTTCCCAACAATGGGCTGGCTGTCCATCCTTAAGTTGCGGGAGGTAAGTTGAGGAGGTAGTCCTCAACTTACAACAGTTGTAACTGTTTGACGTTACAACGGCTCTAAAAAAATGTGATTTATGGTTGTTTTTCACACATGACCGTTGTGGCATCCTCATCGTCACGTGTTCAAAATTCAGATGCTTGGCAACTGACTCATATTTAGAATCGAATAGAAATTTAAAATAGAAATATAGAGATATAGGACAGGATAAGAATTTAATAAATAATAGAATAGATTAAATTAGAAGTTGGAAGGGACCTTGGAGGTCATCTAGTCCAGCCCCCTGCTCAAGCACGAGACCCTCTACCATTTCAGGCAAGGGACTGTCCAGTCCCTTCTTAAAAACCTCCATTTTATGCAGCATCCCCAACTTCTGGTGGCAAGCTGTTCCACGGGTTAATTGTCCACCATGTTAGGAAGTTTCTCCTTAATTCCAGGTTCCAATTTCTCTCCTGGATTAGTTTCCATTTTGTAACAATCGCAATGTCTTGGGGTCATGGGAACCCCCCTTTTTTGACCTTCTGATGAACAAAGTCCACGGGGAAAGCCAGATTGTTTCAGTTAATAACGGTGTCAGGAAAGGTTGTAAAAACAGGGCAAAACTGACTTGACAGAAGTCTCGACCAACAACAGCAATTTGGAGGTCAGTTGTGGTTGTCGAGGATGACCTGTATTTGCATTGACCAGCTTTTCTCCTGTGCCTTCTGGTTGAGCACTCAGGGAGATCCTGAGGTTCTTTCGTGCCCCACATCCAGTTGGTGGAAGGGAAGCATGCAAACTGGTGTCTGCATTTCTTGCATTGGATGAGGACATCACGTCTTTCTGTCCTGGCCACTTTTTACAGAGGCGCGACAAGGAGCACATCCCTGTTTGGTTCGGTGGTTGCAGTGCCTCGGATAATAGAAAGACCCTACAGAGAGTGGTGAGGACAGTGGAGATCATAGAAAGCTCGCTTCCTGTTATTCAGGATGCTGCTTACAAGCTCTATGTGCTTAGAGCTCGAAGGCTTGTTAGAGACCCCGCACACTCCCTTCAGGGTCTGTTTCTGTTGCTTCCCTCTGGAAGGAGGATTCAAAGTATTTATAGGACTTCCAGATTCTGGAACTGCTTTGTTCCCTTGGCCACGGGTCTCCAACCTTGGCAACTTTAAGACTTGTGGACTTCTACTCCCAGAATCCTTTGCTGGGTGAGGAATTCTGGGAGTTGAAGTCCACAAGTCTTAAAGTTGCCAAGGTGAACCTCTAGGCCATCCGTCTGGCGAACTCGCAGGATTTGTTTTCTTCACCATGTACATGTATACATCCAAATTAGACTGTTGTTTCTCTGTGTCATGTATGTGGATATATGCATAATTTTGTTTATTTTATTTTATTTTGAGGTGTTTGTGTGTGTATATTGGGATTGGAGACCCTTTGAGAGCTGCGTGCAATGAAATTTTATTTTAATGTATGCTGATTAGTGTACATTCAAAGTGACAATAAAGTTATTCTAAGTCATGATGGACTGTTGGTTTGGACCATCAGTCTGCTGCTTGTACCATCTTCCTTTTTTCCTTTGTAGCTCTCAGTCTTCCTTTTTGGGGGCGGAAAAGAAGGTGTGATGGTCACTGACCCAGATAAGAGAGTAAAAGGGAAGGTGGCTTGTATGTGTGATGCATTGAAGGGAATTTTTGTAGCTCAGAGTTGAACTGTGGGCTCCTTGGTGCTCTCTGAACTTGGTGGTTTTCTTGCAGATTGTTTCTTCACCCAGCTAGGTAATACCATCAGTGCTAGAAAGGAGAGGAGTTTGCAGGGTCTGTCTTGCTTTCTGAGCTTGGTTTTGCACTGATGATGTCCCAAAGTGCTGTCAACTGTAAACATTCCTATGCCTGTTTTGAGTTGCCATAAACAAGGGGGGGGGGATCTGAAGGAGCACCAGAAGTACATTCCAACACTTATCTTACAAAGATTGTAGCCTAGGCTACCGGATCTTTGAAAATCCTTCATTGGAGAATGTGATTGATGACACCCAGCCTGTGAAGGTGCTTCATTGGAGAATCTGATTTATGACACACCCAGGGGGGAGGGGGAAAAAGGGTCACAGGGGACTGTAAACAATGTAGGCCAGAGTTGGCTTCCTACAGGCTAATGGCGGACATGTTGCTCTTAATAAATCTTCTGGATTCTTTTGAAGCTGGGCTCGAAGCTCAAGATTTAATTAGGGCAATCGCTGGAATCCAGACAGCTGTCTTTTAACACAAACCCTAACCCTAACACACCTGGGACGACCGTGACCTGGATGACTGAGAATCTCCTTAGACACTGATGATGTTACCTAGTTTGGTAACAAAAGGTCTGCAAAGAAAACCGCCAAGCTCAGAGGGCACCAAAGACACTCCCCCTCCACTGTCATCGTCCTTCTCTTCCTCGCAAACCTCTCTCCCTTCAAGCACTGATGATGTTACCTAGTTGGGTCATGCAATGTCTACAAGAAAACCACCAAATCAAGAGTGCACTAAGGACCCCACAGTTGTCCTCCTCCTCCTCCCCCTCTTCCCTATACACCCCACTCCCTTCTAACACTGATATTATCTAGTTGGGTCATGAAATGTCTGCAGGAAAACCACCAATGTCAGAGACTACCAAGGACCTCACAGTGCCTCCTCCTTCCCTCCCCTCTTCTTCTTCCTCCTTTTCCTCCTCCTCCTCTTCTCCTTCTTCTTCCTCCTCTTCTTCTTCCTCACTCCTCACTCCTAGGTCTACAAGAAACTACCAAGCTCAGAGAATCCCGAGGACCATACAGACCTCCTCCTCCTTCTCTCCACCAGCTCCACTTCCTCCTAGCATGATGATATTATCTAGTTGGGTCATGAAACGTCTAGAAGAAAACCACCAAGCTCAAGAAACACCCAAGACCCTAGTTCCTCCTCCTCCAGCAGCCTTCTTCTGCCTCTTCCTCCTCCCCACACACCTCTCTCCCTCTTCCAGTACTGATGATGTTCCCAAGTTGGGTCATGAAACTTCTGCAAGAAAACCACCCAGCTCAGGGCCCCACAGCTTTCATGGCTCCGTGGGGTTTGCATGACCCCAAGTCCAGGCACCCTCTCTTCAAGGCTGTGGGAAACCAAACGTCATCCAGATGCACAGCTCTGTTGTCCTGCGGTTGAATTTCTCACCCCTCCTTCTGCGGCGGGAAGGTGGAGTGTTTAGCCTCCCTCCTCCCTCCCTCCAGTGAATCAGGCTGGGCACAAAGCTTCCCATCCAGGACCTCCTTAAAGGCTACTCCCTACTAGTGACCGACTTCTAGATTTCATGACTTAACGTCAATCAGTCTCCATGTTATCCGTTGCTCCAGGCCAATCCTACCACTTTGATGTTTAATCTCCAGTTCATCCCCGGATGCAAATTATGGCTCTGGGAAAATCTGTGGTGCTCTATCCAGGATGTGCTCCACAGGCTGGGAAGGAACACCCAGATGGTTAAAGGAGGCGGTCTTAACAGGAATGACAAAATGGCAGAGTTGGAATGGGCCTCTGAAGTCTTCTAGTCCAACCCTCCTTGAGGAAGCCCTCTACCATTCAGAGTCCAGAGGGCTCCAAACTTGGCAACTTTTAAGACTTGTGGACTTCAACTCCCAGAATTCCCGGGCACAACAGCATTCTTTTTTCGACGTGTATGCCCATTGTGGCCTGCTTACTCTCTTGTCATCCCTTTCACTGTAGTCTCTCCACACTAGGGGGCAGGAGAAAAGACATAGCTGGCTAAGAAATTCTGGGAGTTGAAGTCCACAAGTCTTAAAGTTGCCAAGTTTGGGGACCCCTGGTTCAGACAAATGGCTGTGCAACTGCTGTCTGTTTGACGTTACAATGGCAGACACACACACACACAAAGACTTATGGTCATTTTTCACTCTTACAACTGGCAACCTCATGTGTCATGTTGCAAAATCAATGTGATCAAAAGAGGAGGGTGGTGTGGGGTTAAATGCCTAGCACTTAAGTTCCAGCTGCCTGCAATTAGTGCAGGCTCGAATCCCACCAGGCTCAAGGTTGACTCAGCCTTCCATCCTCCCGGGATAGGTAAATTGAGGACCCAAGATTGTTGGGGGCAATAAGCTGACTTTTTAAAAATGCCGCTTAGTAATAAGCAGGCATATACAATGGAATGAAGGCTATTGCTGGCGCATGGGTTGCTCCAAAAATGTAGCTGCCCTGAGTCTCGGAGAAGGAAGTGGCATATAAATATGAATTTAAAAAAATTCAACCGCTTGGGAACCGACTCATATTTAGAATAGAATAAAAATTTAAAATACAAATACAGAATAGAAATATAGGAAGGGATAAGAATTTAATAAATAATAGAACAGAATAGAATAGGAATAGAAGTTGGAAGGGACCTTGGAGGTCATCTAATCCAGCCCCTGCTCAAGCACAAGATCCTCTACCATTTCAGACAAGGGACTGTCAGTCCCTGCTTAAAGACCTCCAGTGATGGGCTTACAACTTCTGGAGGCAAGTCATTCTGCTGTCCTCGCTGGTCTTAGAAGCACGGAAACTGCGTAGGATTTCACCCAAATCTGGCCCAAACAAAATAACCAAATGGCTCTTTTGTGGGTTGTTAGATGTGGAAATTATATATATTAAGTTACACCTGAAAAATGAAGAAGAGATTCCATGTTTATCCGATATTGGAACTGAAATGATTACTGGTCAGTTATATAACTGTATCTAACAAACATTATGTTTTGTAACTTATGTTTTGAAAGTAAATGTCAGGTTTTTGGCTGGAACATGGGGGTTGTATTTCTTGGTGTTAGGATATATGTGGGAGATACTGGGTCATAGTAACCCTGGTTGATGATTGTTAGCCGATCATTGTGCTTCGTCGTCATAAGAGGAAGACCTA
>CM019151.1:187882256-187937287 GCA_009733165.1 Naja naja
CCCTCCCCAACGCGAGGGTCTCCCCAACTGCTCTGATTCCTGTTCTGACACCCCCCCCTCCCCGAATCGGAGGGAGGGGAGCCGAGCGGCATGCCACGAACTCACTCACTCACTCACTCAACGCCCTGTAGCTTCTCCGGGTTTCTGTGCTTTGGCTTAACAAGCTGGGCATTGTGGCGGTGTTCTCTCTCTTTTTTGTAAATCACAACTGGGGTGTGTGTGTGTGTGAATGTGAGTGTGCATGAGGGCTGGGTGGCTTTTCCAGTTTAAAAAAAAAGATCCACCCAAAAATGGATCGTTTATCTGGCAAATGACGGCTTTCCACATTTCTGGGAGTTTGCCGATCCTTGCTTGACTTGAGGCCGTCTTTTGTGGGAGATATGCACACACTGTTTTTGTTGTTTTCACACACAACACGTGCTGCGGTTGTGGTCTTTCAGGAATAGTTGCCTGGATCTCTTGCTTGAATTGATCAGTTTTCCGGTGCCTTTCAGAGCAGGGGGTGTCCAAAACTTGTGGACTTCAACTCCCAGAATTCCTCTGCCAGCTATTTCTTTTCTCCTGCCCCCTAGTGTGGAGAGACTACAGCGAAAGGGATGGCAAGAGAGCAAGCAGGCCACAATGGGCATACAAGTCACAAAAAAAAAACGCCTTTGTGTCCGGGCATTCTGGGAGTTGAAGTCCACACGTCTTAAAAGTCACCCCAGCTTAGAACCGAAGTCATTTTCCGACGGACGATGTTTATTTTGCTTTGGAGTTTTCAAATCGGGAGATGAGAACTTTCCAGATAAGACAGGTGGGGGTGTGATGGACGATGACTGCGTGCAGTAGGTGATTCAGCAGCACCCTGGTCCCTTCCGTTGCAGCCACATGGGTAGGGTTGTCCCTGAAGGAGACAAACGCTGAATTTACCAGAATTTACTGAGTGGCTGAAAAACCAAAATCTTTTTGTGTTTTGCTCTCGCAATCCTTACGGATTGTTGCTTTGCACCAGAAAAAATGGATGCTCGGGGGGTGTTTGTTCGTTTTTCACTCTAGTTGCAATACCCACATAGGTGTAGTAGCCACACCGCATAGTAGCACCAGCCTCTAGTAGCACTAGGCACGTACGTGCTGGGGAAGTTAGATGCTAATCCGAGATAGTTGGAAATATGGCCTGGGAGGAAGGAAGGTTAAGGCGGACACGCAGGCTGAGAAGGGGCTTCTCCCACTGACCCAGAATAATCCCCCCCCCCCGAGGAAAAACCCTGTTGTGATTTCCACAGTTGTGGTTCCCTTTGCTCGCGCTAGTGCAAGGTCACTTGTGGCTCACCCAGCTGGGAGAGCCACAGCGTCCGCTCTGCCACTCAAACTGTGGCACCGTTTCCAAGTTTAAGGTCCTGTTGCACGTCCAGAGTTCTGAAGGTTGTGTTGGGTTTCCTGGGGGGAGGGGGGAATAAGGAGGAGGGGCCCTCTAGGAAGGTCACTTGGGAAGGGGAGCAAGGGGGGGAATCTTTCCTTCTGTTGGGATCCACAGCCTGCCAGATCTTTCTTTGAAGCCAGGAGATCCCTTCACGGCTCACCCACCCCACCCCCTCTCCCCCTTGGCTTCTCTTGATCATTTCAATGTAGGGTGGGGTGTCTTTGAGGCTCCTTTATCAGTCCTTCCCCAGCTGTTCTTTCGGATCCTTCCTTTCCTCTCTCCCTTCTTCCTTCTCTCTGTCCCTCCCTTCTTTCCACCACCCTTCCTTTCCCTTCCATCTTCCCACCATTCCTCCCTCCCTCCTTTCTTCTCCCTCCTCCTCTCTCCTTTCCTCTCTATCCATCCCTCCCTTCTTTTCTCCCTCTATTTCTCTTCCATCCTTCCTCCCTCCTTCCCTCCTCTGCTTCCTTCCTCTCTCCCTGTCCCCCTTTCCTTCCCCTCCTATACCCACCCTTCGGCTCTTCCATTCCCTTATCCTTCCTTCAAATCCCTGTTTCCGCCATCATTCCCCTTTCTGCTGTCATCATCATTTTCATCCCTCCTTCGTTCTTTCCTTCATTCGGCTTTCTTCTTTCCTTCCCTCCTTTCCTTCCTGTGTTCCCCTGGCATTTCCCTTCCTCTTTTCTTTTTCCTTCCCTTTCTTTCCCACCCTCCTTCCCTCCATCCCTATTTCCACCATCCTTCCCTCCCTTCCACTCTCAACTCCTTCCTCCCTCCCTCCCTTTCTTCGCCCTTCCTCTTCCTCCACCTCATCCTTGAGTGGATTTTCAAGCATGACTGGTCCAGCCAGACCTGAAGGACTCAAGGTGAGCGAAAAAATTCTCTCTTGGGCCTCTGCAAAACGTTCCCCTTTTCCCCGTCCAGCCGTCGCTCTTTTGGCCTCCCGTCCGCAATGCTGCACCCCAGCTCCTCCGCCTTCTTCCTCGCTCTTCCCTCCGGCCGCCAACCTTGCAGTGCTGGCCTCCCTTCGGCCTAACCACAGACTCTCCACTGATCGGTTCCTTTTACCCGTTTTTTTTTTTTGGCCTCGCGCATCATCAGGAAGATTGAAAAAAGAAAAAAAAGTTTTGTAAGTTAGAGATTTTGTGTTGTATGTATTTTTTTTTTTGGTATCGCCCTAGAACCTTTTTACATGCATTCCATTTTTATTTTTATTTTTTTTGTACTGTTGTTGTCTTTCTTTGGGGGAAATCGGGGTGCCTCAGAACCACAGTTTTCTTTGCAATTTTTTTTTGTTTTGTTGAATTAAATTGTGTTGTTGTTGTTTTTTTTTAAATGGGGAAAGGCTTGATTGCAACCTGCTATGGATGGAGAATCCTCACTGTTTCTGCCCTACAGGAAAGGGGTGGGGTGGGGTGCATCGGATTGCAGACCCTGCCCGCCCTCCCCAAGGGAGGGGAAGGGAAGGGAGAGAGGAAAGAGGGGAGGGGGGGGGCTTGACTTGACTTCAAAGAGTCCTAGATTTCAAAGTAACTTTATTTGTGTTGCTTCAGCCACCGCAATCCACAGGTTGTTCATGACTTGTAAGAAGAAGTATTAATTTGACAACAAGAAATACAACCACCAATAATCATAACCACTCTCTTGTCAATGCCAGTGTAAATAAACCACGTTATAAAAGCCACATTAAATGTTCCTCATGTTGGAGGTGGTCATTTTATTGGGGGGCGGGGTTGTGGGGGGGACACACGGGTACATCGGGGCAGATGGAGGATTTGGGGCGGAGGAAGTGCTTCTACAGGTTCTCCTCGTCTTACAACAGTTCACTTAGGGACCGTTTCTGGTTACAAGGGCATGGGAAAAAATGGCTTAGGGGCCTTTTTCAGACTTCCGTGGCCACGGGATCAAAATTCAGAGGCTTGGAAACTGGCATGTACTTATGTCGGTTGTAGCATCACTGCTGTTGTTCAGTTAGTAACACGTTAGGTGGATCTGGCTTGGCCAATTTTGTGGACTTCAACTCCCAGAATTCTCCAGCCAGCTTAGCTGGCTGGAGAATTCTGGGAGTTGAAGTCCACATGTCTTAAAGGGGCCAAGTTTGAAGGCCTCTGGTCTAGGGTCTCCTGCTTCAGCAGGGGGTGGGCTAGAAGACCTCCAAGGTCCCTTCCAGCTACGATATTGTGTGCTCACCATCAGGGAATTCCTCCGTGGTGAATTTCCATCCACTGTTTCTTGTCCTGATTTCAGGGGCTTTGGAGAATATCTTGACTCCCTCTTCTTTGGGGCAGCCCCTCAAATACTGATCGACTATTATCCTGTCTCCGTTGGTCTTTTGGTTCATTAAAATCGAAGTTGGAAGGGACCTTGTAGGTCATCTAGTCCAACCCCCCACCCTCAGATATTGGAAGGCTGCTATCCTGTCTCCCTTGGTCCTTTGGTTCATTAAAGATTAAAGTCAGATTAACAGAGCTGGAAGGGACTCAGGAAACAACTACTGAATGAGAAACTGCTGGGGACCTTCTACCACTGCACCAAGAATCTTAACTTACTGCACCTCTGTCTGATTTGCCAATTGCACAGGGGCAGATAGCACTCCAGAGGGTGAACATCATTGCCCAGAAGATCATGGGTTGCCTTCTCCCCTCTTTGGAAGAGCTTTAGAGCTCCCGCTGCCTTAAGAAAGTTCAAAACATCCTCAAAGATCCATCTCATCCTGGGAACCCTTTTTTTTTTGAACTATTACCATCTGGCAGACAGTACAGAAGAATAAAAACAAGGACAAATAGGCTGAAAAACAGCTTCTATCCCAGGGCAGGAACTCTACTGAATTCTGCTGCATAGTGCAATATTAATGCAATATTAGGGGTTTGCAATTCGTATAGAATGCGAAGGAGGTGTGTTTGTGTTTATTTTCATAGTCACAATGTACCTGAAGATGGTATTTTTTTAAAATTCATATTTATATGCCATCCTTCTCCGGAGACTCAGGGCAGCTTACAATTTTTGGAGCACAACCCAATGCGCTCAGCAATAGCCTTCATTCCATTGTATATGCCTGCTTATTACTAAGCGGCATTTTTACAAAGTCAGCTTATTGCCCCCAACAATCTTGGGTCCTCAATTTACCTACCCCGAGAGGATGGAAGGCTGAGTCAACCTTGAGCCCGGTGGGATTCGAGCCTGCAATAATTGCAGGCAGCTGGAATTAAGTGCTAGGCATTTAACAGCCTGCACCACCAAGGCTCTATTAATTTCATTGTTTGAGGTGCAATGACAAGAAAGTAAACTAAAACTTGTAGATCATCTAGTCCAACCCCCTGCCCTCAAATATTGGAAGGCTGCTCTCCTGTCCCTCTTGGTCCTTTTCATTAAACTAGACTTATCTTGTTCCTGCTACCATTCTTCCTGTGTTTCAGCCATGTCTCTTTCTAGTCCTTTCAAAGGACCAACAACAGCCAACTTCTTACTGCAGTTCTACCAAGCGGCCATGAATGCTTGGCCTTCCACCTTCATCTTGGTTATCTGTCTTGCAAGGATTGTCTTCTCTTCTGTCCCCCTAATGAAGGCCACAGCTTTCTCCAGCTTAAGTCTGCTGCTCTGTGTGGGACTCGCATAATGACCCCACAAAGACCTGTAATTTAGCTGCAACTGGGGTTCTGCAAGAAGCCAGCTGAGTTCACACAACCAGCTGTCAGGATTCCAAAGATCTCCCTAATTAAATCATGAATCAATCTCGGAGCCAAACTTCAAAAAAACTTCAAAGGATTTATTAGAGGCAGCATGCTGGCATGACCTGTGTGAAGCCAACTCTGGCATACATAATTTACAGTCACCAGTGACCCTGTTTCCCCCCCCCTGCCCTGGATGTGTCATAAATCACATTCTCCAATTGAGCCTGATCGGGCTGGGTGTCATCAATCACATTCTCCAATTAAATATATTCGGGGGCAAAAGCTCTGGTAGCTTAGTTACAATCTTTTAAAGAGAAGAGTTGGAATGTACTTCCGATTTCAAACTGCTGCCCTGCTCTTCCAGATCTCTTCCTTCCCCCCACTTTCTTTTTAATGGCAACTACTAAAACAGGCATAGGAATGCTTTATGAATTGACACCTTCTCGTCTTCCTTGATCTTTGGTGTCCTCAATGTCCTGCTGGACCTGAAGGAGCTTGGTGAGAACTGGGCCTGGGCACCATCCATTCTCTAAGCTCCAGGAGGTTCTGAACTCGTGGAAGATTGACCCACGATTGATCCCTTGAGTCGGTGTCAGTTTGGACGATTCTTTTTGTGAATCCTTTTGCACGATCCATGTGATGATAATCACAAAAAACAGCCAGAGACATGTGAACCATATAGAAGAGCTTTAATATGAAGCTTTTGCAAAAGGGAATTCTGCTCATGGGCAGAAGACCTAGTTCCCAGGATGGCTGGGGTTTATATACAGGTTCAAATATACAGTCTCTGCCCCTTTCCTGGGTTCACAATCTATCCAACCTATGTATCTCCCTATGCCACACCCATAGCATAACACCTGTTTCCTTGTCTTTGGAAACTACCCTTGTTCTCATTGCTAGGTCTTCCTCTTATGACGATCGAAGCACAATGATCGAAGCACAATCATCAACCAGGGTTACTATGACCCAGTATCTCCCACATATATCCTAACACCAAGAAATACAACCCCCATGTTCCAGCCAAAAACCTGACATTTACTTTCAAAACATAAGTTACAAAACATAATGTTTGTTAGATACAGTTATATAACTGACCAGTAATCATTTCAGTTCCAATATCGGATAAACATGGAATCTCTTCTTCATTTTTTCAGGTGTAACTTACAATATATATAATTTCCACATCTAACAACCCACAAAAGAGCCATTTGGTTATTTTGTTTGGGCCAGATTTGGGTGAAATCCTACGCAGTTTCCGTGCTTCTTAAGACCAGCGAGGACAGCAGAATGACTTGCCTCCAGAAGTTGTGGGCGCTCCATCACTGGAGGTCTTTAAGCAGGGACTGGACAGTCCCTTGTCTGAAATGGTAGAGGATCTTGTGCTTGAGCAGGGGGCTGGATTAGATGACCTCCAAGGTCCCTTCCAACTTCTATTCCTATTCTATTCTGTTCTATTATTTATTAAATTCTTATCCCTTCCTATATTTCTATTCTGTATTTGTATTTTAAATTTTTATTCTATTCTAAATATGAGTCGGTTCCCAAGCGGTTGAATTTTTTTTGAAATTCATATTTATATGCCGCCCTTCTCCGGAGACTCAGGGCGGCTTACAATTTTTGGAGCGCAACCCAATGCGCTCAGCAATAGCCTTCCTTCCATTGTATATGCCTGCTTATTACTAAGCGGCATTTTTACAAAGTCAGCTTATTGCCCCAACAATCTTGGGTCCTCAATTTACCTACCCCGGGGATGGAAGGCTGAGTCAACCTGGAGCCTGGTGGGATTCGAGCCTGCACTAATTGCAGGCAGCTGGAACTTAAGTGCTAGGCATTTAACAGCCTGCACCACCAAGGCTCTTTTTGATCACATGATGATTTTGAGCACATGACGATGAGGTTGCTACAGTGGTTGTAAGAGTGAAAAATGACCATAAGTCTTGTGTGTGTGTGTGTGTGTGTGTGTGTGCCATTGTAACATCAAACAGGCAGCAGTTGCACAGCCATTTGTCTGAACCAGGGGTCCCCAAACTTGGCAACTTTAAGACTTGTGGACTTCAACTCCCAGAATTTCTTAGCCAGCTATGTCTTTTCTCCTGCCCCCTAGTGTGGAGAGACTACAGTGAAAGGGATGACAAGAGAGTAAGCAGGCCACAATGGGCATACACGTCGAAAAAAGAATGCTGTTGTGCCCGGGAATTCTGGGAGTTGAAGTCCACAAGTCTTAAAAGTTGCCAAGTTTGGAGCCCTCTGGACTCTGAATGGTAGAGGGCTTCCTCAAGGAGGGTTGACTCTGCCATTTTGTCATTCCTGTTAAGACCGCCTCCTTTAACCATCTGGGTGTTCCGTTCCCAGCTCCGTGGAGCACATCCTGTTTGGATAGAGCAGCCCACAGATTTTCCCAGAGCCATAATTTGCATCCGGGGATGAACTGGAGATTAAACATCAAAGTGGTAGGATTGGCCTGGAGCAACGGATAACATGGAGACTGATTGACGTAAGTCATGAAATCTAGAAGCCGGTCACTAGTAGGGAGTAGCCTTTAAGGAGGTCCTGGATGGGAAGCTTTGTGCCCAGCCTGATTCACTGGAGGGAGGGAGGGAGGGAGGCTAAACACTCCACCTTCCGCCGCAGAAGGAGGGGTGAGAAATTCAACCGCAGGACAACAGAGCTGTGCACCTGGATGACGTTTGGTTTCCCACAGCCTTGAAGAGAGGGTGCCTGGACTTGGGGTCATGCAAACCCCATGGAGCCATGAAAGCTGTGGGGGTCCTGAGCTGGGTGGTTTTCTTGCAGAAGTTTCATGACCCAACTTGGGAACATCATCAGTACTGGAAGAGGGAGAGAGGTGTGTGGAGAGGAGGAAGAGGCAGAAGAAGAAGGCTGGAGGAGGAGGAGAACTAGGGTCTTGGGTGCTCTTTGAGCTTGGTGGTTTTCTTGTAGACGTTTCATGACCCAACTAGATAATATCATCAGTGTTAGAAGGGAGTGGGGTGTACAAGGGGGAGGAGAGGAGGAGGAGGAAGAGGACTGAGGGGTCATTGGTGCTCTCTGAGCTTGGTGGTTTTCTTGTAGATATTTCATGACCCAACTAGATAATATCATCATGCTAGGAGGAAGGAAGGAGAGGGAGGAGGAGGAGGTCTGTATGGTCCTCGGGATTCTCTGAGCTTGGTAGTTTCTTGTAGACCTAGGAGTGGGGTGTATAGGGAGGAGGGGGAGGAGGAAGAAGAGGAGGAGGAAGAAGAAGGAGAAGAGGAGGAGGAAAAGGAGGAGGAGGAGAAGAAGGAGGAGACACAGGAGGAGGGAGGAAGACACTGTGAGGTCCTTGGTAGTCTCTGACATTGGTGGTTTTCCTGCAGACATTTCATGACCCAACTAGATAATATCAGTGTTAGAGTGTAGGGAGGGGAGTGTACAGGGAGGAGGAGGAGGACAACTGTGGGGTCCTTAGTGCACTCTTGATTTGGTGGTTTTCTTGCAGACATTTCATGACCCAACTAGGTAACATCATCAGTGCTTGAAGGGAGAGAGGTTTGCGAGGAAGAGAAGGACGATGACAGTGGAGGGGGAGTGTCTTTGGTGCCCTCTGAGCTTGGCGGTTTTCTTTGCAGACCTTTTGTTACCAAACTAGGTAACATCATCAGTGTCTAAGGAGATTCTCAGTCATCCAGGTCACGGTCGTCCCAGAGGTGTGTTAGGGTTAGGGTTTGTGTTAAAAGACAGCTGTCTGGATTCCAGCGATTGCCCTAATTAAATCTTGAGCTTCGAGCCCAGCTTCAAAAGAATCCAGAAGATTTATTAAGAGCAACATGTCCGCCATTAGCCTGTAGGAAGCCAACTCTGGCCTACATTGTTTACAGTCCCCTGTGACCCCTCCCCTGGGTGTGTCATAAATCAGATTCTCCAATGAAGCACCTTCACAGGCCGGGTGTCATCAATCACATTCTCCAATGAAGGATTTTCAAAGATCCGGTAGCCTAGGCTACAATCTTTGTAAGATAAGTGTTGGAATGTACTTCTGGTGCTCCTTCAGATCCCCCCTTGTTTATGGCAACTCGAAAACAGGCATAGGAATGTTTTACGAGTTGACAGCACTTTTGGGACATCATCAGTGCAAAACCAAGCTCAGAAAGCAAGACAGACCCTGCAAACTCCTCTCCTTTCTAGCACTGATGGTATTACCTAGCTGGGTGAAGAAACAATCTGCAAGAAAACCACCAAGTTCAGAGAGCACCAAGGAGCCCACAGTTCAACTCTGAGCTACAAAAATTCCCTTCAATGCATCACACATACAAGCCACCTTCCCTTTTACTCTCTTATCTGGGTCAGTGACCATCACACCTTCTTTTCCGCCCCCCAAAAGGAAGACTGAGAGCTACAAAGGAAAAAAAGGAGGGTGGTACAAGCAGCAGACTGATGGTCCAAACCAACAGTCCATCATGACTTAGAATAACTTTATTGTCACTTTGAATGTACACTAATCAGCATACATTAAAATAAAATTTCATTGCACGCAGCTCTCAAAGGGTCTCCAATTCCAATATACACACACAAACACCTCAAAATAAAATAATAAACAAAATTATGCATATATCCACATACATGACACAGAGAAACAACAGTCTAATTTGGATGTATACATGTACATGGTGAAGAAAACAAATCCTGCGAGTTCGCCAGACGGATGGCCTAGGGTCTCCAACCTTGGCAACTTTAAGACTTGTGGACTTCAACTCCCAGAATTCCTCACCCAGCAAAGGATTCTGGGAGTAGAAGTCCACAAGTCTTAAAGTTGCCAAGGTTGGAGACCCCTGGCCAAGGGAACAAAGCAGTTCCAGAATCTGGAAGTACTATAAATACTTTGAATCCTCCTTCCAGAGGGGAGCAACAGAAACAGACCCTGAAGGGAGTGTGCGGGGTCTCTAACAAGCCTTCGAGCTCTAAGCACATAGAGCTTGTAAGCAGCATCCTGAATAACAGGAAGCGAGCTTTCTATGATCTTCACTGTCCTCACCACTCTCTGTAGGGTCTTTCTATTATCTGAGGCACTGCAACCACCGAACCAAACAGGGATGTGCTCCTCGTCGCGCTTCTGTAAAAAGTGGCCAGGACAGAAAGACATGATGTCCTCATCCAATGCAAGAAATGCAGACACCAGTTTGCATGCTTCCCTTCCACCAACTGGATGTGGGGCACGAAAGAACCTCAGGATCTCCCTGAGTGCTCGACCAGAAGGCACAGGAGAAAAGCTGGTCAATGCAAATATGGGTCATCCTCGACAACCACAACTGACCTCCAAATTGCTGTTGTTGGTCGAGACATCTGTCAAGTCAGTTTTGCCCTGTTTTTACAACCTTTCCTGACACCGTTATTAACTGAAACAATCTGGCTTTCCCGTGGACTTTGTTCATCAGAAGGTCAAAAAGGGGGTTCCCATGACCCCAAGACATTATGCATTGTTACAAAATGGAAACTAATCCAGGAGAGAAATTGGAACCTGGAATTAAGGAGAAACTTCCTAACATGGTGGACAATTAACCCGTGGAACAGCTTGCCACCAGAAGTTGGGGATGCTGCATAAAATGGAGGTTTTTAAGAAGGGACTGGACAGTCCCTTGCCTGAAATGATAGAGGGTCTCGTGCTTGAGCAGGGGGCTGGACTAGATGACCTCCAAGGTCCCTTCTATTTTAATCTATTCTATTATTTATTGAATTCTTATCCTGTCCTATATCTCTATATTAAATTCTATTTTAAATTTCTATTCGATTCTAAATATGAGTCAGTTGCCAAGCATCTGGATTTTGAACACGTGACGATGAGGATGCCACAACGGTCATGTGTGAAAAACAACCATAAATCACTTTTTTTAGTGCTGTTGTAACATCAAACAGTTACAACTGTTGTAAGTTGAGGACTACCTCCTCAACTTACCTCCCACAACTTAAGGATGGACAGCTGGCCCATTGTTGGGAAGAAAAGGCAGATCTCTCTCTCTCTTTGAATGAGCTTTGGGTTCTCTAGTTTTTAGTTTTTAGTTTTATTATTTATAAAAATACTTTATGAAACAAATTTATACAAATACAATAAAACCAAACATTCTGCTTGTCACAACATAAGCAGAGCAGTGTTCACTCAATCTGACATCTCTCAAATTATGTAGAATCATCATTCACACTTATTAATATATAACACAAAGTTTCATCTATATATTACAAACATAGTTGCATGTAATGTTGCTTATTTCCATCATGCCTTTTCATTTGTTCCTTTCATGTCTACCTTCCAGCCAACTGTACCAAAAATTCCAAATCTGATAGTATTCTGACTCCTCTTTGTTTTTAAGTTCCATTGACAACCTGTCCATTTCTGTGCATTCCAAAATTTTCTTTAATCATGAAGTAGTATTTAATATTTTTTTAAGTAATTAATTTATTATTGGTTTTTAGTTGTGAGCCGCCCCAAGTCCTTTTGGAGAGGGGGCGGCATACAAGTCCAAGTAATAAATAATAAATAAATAAAGTCGGGGGGAGTATTTTTGCATTTCCAATTTTGGGCGAAGGCACGCCTTGCTGCTGTTAATATGTGGAGTATAATATATCATAATTTTTTACTAATTTTTTGTTTAAAAATTCCTAATAAATATATCTATGGTTTCCATTCAATTTTAACTTTTGTAATTTCTTCTAGCTTCCAATTTCTAATTTTCCGCCAATATATATATATATATATTTCCTTTTGGGCAGGTCCACCACATATGATAGTAGGTTCCCTGCTCATAGCCACATTTCCAACAGCTTGCCGGATTATTGGGAAATATTTTTCCAAGTCTCCAGTTTTTACTTGGCCAATCCAACCAATTCCATATTCACGCTGACAGAAAAGCGAACTCTTGGCTCCTATAAAAAGAAAGGAAAATAACCTTGGTGGTGCAGGCTGTTAAACACCTAGTACTTAGTTCCAGCTGCCTGCAATTAGTGCAGGCTCGAATCCCACCAGGCTCAAGGTTGACTCAGCCTTCCATCCTCTCGGGGGAGGTAAATTGAGGACCCAAGATTGTTGGGGGCAATAAGCTGACTTTGTAAAAATGCCGCTTAGTAATAAGCAGGCATATACAATGGAATGAAGGCTATTGCGCATTGGGTTGTATGCCCAAAATTGTAAGCCCTGAGTCTCTGGAGAAGGGTGGCATATAAATATGAATTTAAAAAAAAGAAAAGAAAGATGGACACATCCAAAAAGCCTAGAAGTACCATTTTTCAGGACTCACCAATTTTATTCCAAACAGTTCACAAAAGCTCTGGGCTTGGAATACAAATTGTGCATCATAAAAATTCTGTGTCGTGGGCTGTTAACTGATGTTTTGCAGCCGTAATGGGGTGGAGTGTAGTCTGGAGTCCAGGAGGGATGGGCTCTTTCCCAGAAGGCAAAGTGGCAGTGAAGATAGGACTGTCCAGCAGGCAGGAAGGAAACAAGACCTTCCCTAGCAGATCACGGAGTAGTCCTTCGGTAGTCCTTGGTTTAGGACCACGCTTGAGTGTAAAATTGATGTGGCTAAGCAAGGCAGTTGTTAAGTGAGTTTGGTCCCATTTTACAATGTTTCACTGCCGTGGATCAGTGAATCTGTGATGACCCAAAGGGCATGGCAACAAGGTCACAAAAGTAGGTAAAGTTTTGAAAGGAAGAAATTCAGTGTGAACCCAAAGTACATCTAAATTATAAATAAAAAACAACACAAACCATGCTGCAGCAATTCACGAGACAGGGCAGGAGAAGGAATTGTAGACTTCAAAAAATAACGAAACACAGTTGGGAGGATGCTAGAACCCAGATAAGGCTTGACAAACAAAGAAAACGCACGCTTTGCTTCCAGCAAGGTGCTGTGCGCAAACACCCTTTTTAAATCCTGTTTTCCCAGCTGCAGCTAATGAAGGGAATCAGGGCCCTTTTCTCCCCCATAACCCACGTTGCTCCCTTCTCTGCTCCTCCCTGTGTGCCCTAGGATGAAGAGGGGGTGGCCCTGGGTCTTCCTCTGAATGCCCAGCCAGACTATGCCCTTCCCCAGTTTCCTCCACAGCCACCGGAGCCACACTCCCCCTCCCTGTCAGCTGCTTGACCTCCCCCTCAGAATCAGATTCCAACAGGGGCATGACAGAATCCTTGCAAATGTTAAGTGAGTAACCTGGTTGTTAAGTGAATCCAAGCCCGCTGACTTTGCTCATTGGAAGGTCAAAAAAGGGGAACACGTGACCCCCGAGACACTGTGACTGTCGTAAATGTGAACTAGTTGCCGAGCATCCAAATGTTGATCACATGGCCAGGGGGAGGCTGCAAAAGTTGTCAGTGTGAAAACACTCCTAAGTTGCGTTTTCAGTGCAGTTGTAACTTCAGCCACTAAATGAGGCGAGGAATACCTGCAATCACCTAGCATGCCTTGAGTAGTCTCCCATCCTGGGAGTGAAAAATAGTCCTAAATCACTTTTTTTTAGTGCCATTGTAACTTTGAAAGATTACAGATTGGAGTAAGTTGAGGACTGGCTGTATAGTTATACAGATAAGTTACTTTAGTCTGGCAAGATTCTGTCTGTAGGTGAACAGCAATAAGGAGACTACACAGAAGGAACTCCAGGGGTTCTTCTTGGCTCTTGGAGCCTCACCATAGACTAGCACAGCTCTCCCATGGCAAAGTTACCCCCAAACCTTCCTTGATTGAAAAATAACAGAAAGACGGAGTGTGAAGGGACCTTGGAGGTCTTCTAATCCAGCCCCCTGCCCAAGATCATAGAGTCACAGGGCCAGAAGGGACCTTGGAGGTCTTCTAATCCAGCCCCCTGCCCAAGATCATAGAATCACAGGGCCGGAAGGGACCTTGGAGGTCTTCTAGTCCAGCCCCCTGCCCAAGATCATAGAATCACAGGGCCGGAAGGGACCTCAGAGGTCTTCTAGTCCAGCCCTCTGCCCAAGATCATAGAATCACAGGACCGGAAGGGACCTCGGAGGTCTTCTAATCCAGCCCCCTGCCCAAGATCATAGAATCACAGGGCCAGAAGGGACCTTGGAGGTCTTCTAATCCAGCCCCCTGCCCAAGATCATAGAATCACAGGGCCGGAAGGGACCTTGGAGGTCTTCTAGTCCAGCCCCCTGCCCAAGATCATAGAATCACAGGGCCGGAAGGGACCTCAGAGGTCTTCTAGTCCAGCCCTCTGCCCAAGATCATAGAATCACAGGACCGGAAGGGACCTCGGAGGTCTTCTAATCCAGCCCCCTGCCCAAGATCATAGAATCACAGGGCTGGAAGGGACCTCGGAGGTCTTCTAGTCCAGCCCCCAGCCCAAGATCACAAATCCTAGGGCTGGAAGGGGCCTTGGAGGTCTTCTAGTCCAGCCCTCTGCCCAAGATCATAGAATCACAGGACCAGAAGGGACCTTGGAGGTCTTCTAGTCCAGCCCCCTGCCTAAGATCATAGAATGACAGGGCTGGAAGGGACCTCGGAGGTCTTCTAGTCCAGCCCCCAGCCCAAGATCACAAATCCTAGGGCTGGAAGGGGCCTTGGAGGTCTTCTAGTCCAGCCCCCCTGTCCAAGATCATAGAGTCACAGGGCCGGAAGGGACCTTGGAGGTCTTCTAGTGCAGCCCCTGCCCTAAGAGCATAGTATCCACATTATCAGTGAACGACATTTACCAGCTGCCTCTTCACCCCGTTTAGCTTCTTGGGATGCCTTGTTTTTCCAGCACCAACCCCTGGCACTCCCTGCTCCTACAAGGTTTGCCTATAGTGGCTGTCCTGCGGGCAAAGCCAGGCATTGAGCTTTTCTGGTCCTCCAGCCAACCCTCGCTCCAGTGCCATGTTTGGTCTTCAGGCTGGCATCTCTTGGAAGCCAACCAGCCAGCCCTCAGCCCTTGTGTGGAGCAACCGATGCCCTTAAGGGACCTACTGAGTGGTGAGAACTCACTAAAGACGGGGAGGGAGTTAACTCCTGCCTCGGGCGGTGACATCCATGCAATAAACGCTCCTGCAAAGCTTCTCTTGGGTTGGCAACGCCCAGGGTGTGCCAGGCAGGAGGCTTTGGCTTTCAGCACCAGGGTTCAGAAGAGCTGACAGGCAACATCGCCGCTGCCAAAACTTCAGAGCGGCAGGGAACAATGGGCTTCGTGCTCTCAACGAAAGGGTGCCTTGCAATGGCAGCTTGCCCCAGGCGGTGCCCGCAGGATGCCAACACGCCCAGATTCCTTTAGCCGCCATGAGTTTTAGACTTAATCCAGTTGGGGGTAGGCTGTGGGACACTTGGCTGCAAACCAGCAGCCCGGCCTGGGTTCACCGTACAGGCCAGACACGAAGGAGGACACTGGTAAAGGTGTCCCTGCAAGCTGTAGGGGAAGGAGGGGCAGAATCGGGGCAGGGGGGGCGGAGTCAAAAGAGGAATCGGCCTAGAATCTCCACATAGCCACAAGCCATCCAAACTCCCTTGAATTCTGTGTGGACCCTTCTCCCAGCAGGTGAGAAGTTAGTTGAGAAGATTCCTGTGCATAAATCAGTTTAATTGTACCTTCTTATGTGGGCCTGATCTTTTTGCAAGATGGGAAGGAGAGGAAGGAGATGGGAAGGAGGAAGGAAGCAAGGAGATGAAGGGAGGGAGGGAGAGAGGGAGGGAGGAAGGAAGGAAGGAAGGAAGGAAGGAAGGAAGGAAGGAAGGAAGAAGATGGGAAAGAACAATGAAGCAAGGAGGCAAGGAGATGAGAAAAGAGGAAGGAAGAAAGGAGATGTGCAAAGGAAGGAAGGAAAAAATGAGATGAAAGAGGGAGGAAAGGAAGGAAGGAAGGAGGAAGAAGATGGGAATGAGGAAGGGAGGGAGGAGATGAGGAAGGAAGGGAGGAAACAAGGGTAGGAGGGAGGGAGGAGGAAGGAGATGGGAATGAGGAAGGAAAGAAGGAAGAAAGAAGATGAGGAAAGGGAGGGAGGGGGGAAGGAAAGAGAGATGGGGAATGAGAGAAGGAAGGAAAGAAGGAAGGAAGGAAGGAAGGAGATGGGGGAAGGAAGGAAGAAGGAAGGAAGGAAGGAAGGAAGGAAGGAAGGAAGGAAGGAAGGAAGGAAGGAAGGAAGGAGAGATGGGGAATGAGAAGAATGAGAAGTGTAAGAGAAGAACCTGGGGAGGTGGAGTCAAAAGAGGAATCAGCCTGGAATTTCCACATAGCCACAAGCAAGCAAACTTAAATCCAACTTCCCTTGAATTCCGCTAACCCTTATCCTGAACAAGCCATAAGCTTTCAGCCATGAAGTGAACTGGACTTGTTACTTGTGGAGAGACCTGGTCTTTTGCGCCTGACACAAACTTAAAATAAACAAGAGAATGTATCAAACCCCTTCTGAATGGATGCAACCCGGGGGGGGTGAGATTATTCTGCCAGATGACCCCCACATGGGTGGATAAGAATAAAATGAGCAGAGGAAAAAACAGAGATCTCATCAGAATTAGTTCCTCTTTGAAGATTGTTGGGTGAGGGAAAAGGCGTGTTGTTGGTTTGCAAAACAGGGCTTAGGCGTAAATCTCCTGGTATGTGAACACAACAAAAGGAATAAATAAAGTCAACCCCCAAACCATGCCTGGTTCTGGTTTGGTTGGTTATGATGAAAGGCGGAGAGAATTAGTCAAGAATTGAAAGCTGGTGAGAAGTTCCAAGAAACCATTAGGGCAGGAGTCTCCAAACTTGGCCACTTGAAGACTGGTGGACTTCAACTCCCAGAATTCCCCAGCCGGCTCTGCTTCATCTCTTGAGATCCCTTCCTCTGCAATCTCTCCATTTTCATTAATCCTCTTCAATGCTGGGAGTTGAAGTCCACAGGTGAGAACACCCATGGAGCAGAAGTTGCCCTTGGAAGTTGTGGGAGCTTCATCCCTGGAGGCTTTCAAGAAGAGCCTGGACTGCCATCTGTCAGAAGTGGTGTAGGGTCTCCTGCTTGGGCGGCGGGTTGGACTAGATGACCTACAAGGTCCCTTCCAACTCTGTTATTCTATATTCAATGGAATGGCTCACATTCAGAAGTTGTGGGAGCTTCATCCCTGGAGGCTTTCAAGAACTGGACTCCCATTGGTTGGAAATGGTGCAGGGTGTCCTGCTTGGGCACGGGGTTGGACTAGATGACCTACAAGGTCCCTTCCAACTCTGTTATTCTATATTCAATGGAACAAAAGTTGCCTTTGGAAGTTGTGGGAGTTTCATCCCTGGAGGCTTTCAAGAAGAGACTGGGTTGCCCTCTGTCAGAAATGGTGTAGGGTCTCCTGCTTCGGCGCGGGGTTGGACTAGATGACCTACAAGCTCCCTTCCAACTCTGTTAATCTGTTGTCTGTTATCTGTTAAAAGTGGCCAAGGTTGGAGACCCCAGATCTGGATGACTGGAACAAGACTCTTGTCCTTCTCCAGCTGGCCCCCTTAGCCATGGCCAGCTCTCCTTCACCCTGTGGGGTTTCCCCAGAAGGCCCAGGGAGCCCCTTTGAGATCATGTGTGGGAGATCCCCACCCTCTGATGCCCACCACAAGGTCGAAGACACAAGGAGGCTGGACACCCCTTCCAGGACGGCTCCATTTTAATGTAGTTCTCTTCAATGCTGGGAGTTGAAGGCCACGAGTCTTAAAAGTGGCCAAGTTTGGAGACCTCTGCATTAGGGCAAACAGATTTTTGGTAGCAACTTTATAAAAAGATGGCTATGGGAGAAAGGAAGGGACAAAAAACAAACCCAGAAAGAGGATTGTAGAACTGTTTTTTTAAAAAACAACCAACCTGTTTTCATTCAAAAGCAAAAAGCATTCGATCCAATGAATGAAATGCATAGGCATTCAGCGCAGGAAAGTTTTTTTTTAAACTGAAATTAAATTTAAAAAGTCTAATTTGTGGAAAAAAGAGTGTTCGTTGAAAAGGGTGCTACCATATTCATCCTGATTTTTTTGGCCCCTAGACCAGGGTCTCCATCTTGGCCACTTTAAGGCTGGTGGACTTCAACTCCCAGAATTCCCCAGCCAGCTTTGCTGTTGAAGTTGAAGTCCCCCAGGCTTAAAGTAGCCAAGGTTGGAGACCCCTGGTCTAGACTACAGATAGTCCTCCACTTATGGTTTGTTTAGGGACCATTTTGAAGTCACAACATCACTGGGGGGGTGGGAAATGGCTGTTTTGACACTTACGACTGTTGGGGCATCCCACGTGATCAAAAATTCAGAGGCTTGGAAACTGGCATGTACTTATGACAGTTGCAGAGTCCCGAAGTCACATGAGCCCCTTTTGTGACCTTCCGACAAGCAACAGGGAAGGAGGATTTGCTTAACAACCATCTTACTTGCTTAACGACTGCAGTGATTCACTTAACAATTGGGGCAAGAAAGATCGTAAAATGGGGCAAAATTCACTTCTGTCTCACTTAGCCATCACTTGAGACCTTCAAGAAGAGACTGGACTGCCATTTGTCAGAAATGGTGTAGGGTCTCCCGCTTGGGTAGGGGTGGGGTTGGACTAGATGACCTATAAGGTCCCTTCCAACTCTGATTATCTGTTATTATCTGTTATCTGTTAGCCACAAAAATTTTAGGCTCCGTTAAAAGTTGTTCCAAAACATGTCCACCAAAAGTTGGAAATGCAATCAGACATTGGGCACATACTATCACATGTGGTGGACATGTCCAAAGGCAAAAAAAAAAACAATTGGATGAAAATGCATACGTGGTTAGAAAAAATGCTAAAGCAACACATAGATTACAAGCCAGAAATATTCTTTTTTATTCATTTTTTTATTTTTAATATCATAATTCCATCTTCAGTTGAACAGTATGTTGTCTGGGTACAAACATCTTTGTTGAGCAGTAATCAAAATTTGCAACGTCATTCATTACATTGGTATTGATTCAACAATATTAAAATAGTAATATTCAGTGGTGGAATTCAAAATTTTTTACTAGCGGTTCTGTGAGCGTGGCTTAGTGGGCGTGGCAGGGGAAGGATATACTGCAAAACCCCTCTTCCCTCCCCACCCCACTAGCCTGCTTTCCAGCTCCTTTCTCCTTTGCAGGGCAACCAAAGGAGACCCAGCCGATCAGCTGGGACTCGATGGGAGGCAGAGAAGAGATGGGGTTGGCAGGCCCAGTCAGAGGCAGGATTGGCTGGTTCTCCGAACCAGTCAAACTTTCCACTACTGGTTCTCCAGAAGTGGTCAGAACTGGCTGAAGGCCCCTCCCCTCTGCTTCCTTCCAGAGGTTGTGAGGGCTCTATGACTGGAAGTTTTTAAGAATGTCACTTGTGTCAGGGGCGTCTGTGGTGGTCTGAGAGCTCTGCCAGTGAAAATGGGCTCCCAAGCCCCATTTTCAGCTGCGATGGCCTCCTGCTGCTCTCTGCCAGTGAAAACAGAGTTGGAGGGGAGGACTGAACGTGGCTGCCAGAAGGTAGCAGGAGGCCATTGTGGCTGAAAACGGAGTTCTGTTTCTGCTGGCAGAGGTGCCATGGGCTGTTTCTTTGCCGTTTCTAGGGTGGCTCCGCAGGCCAGATTTAAGCACCCCATGGGCCGGATCTGCCCCCTGGGCCCTGAGTTTGATACCCCGGATGTAGGGTCTCCTGCTTGAGCAGGGGGCTGGACTAGAAGACCTCCAAGGTCCCTTCCAACTCTGTTATACTGTAGAGTAGAGTAGGGTAGGGTAGGGTAGAACAGAACAGAACAGAACAGAATAGAATTAGAATTAGAATTAGAATTAGAAAGAATAGAACCAAATGGAACAGAACAGAATAGAATAGAATGAGGTGAAAGGGACTTTGGAGGCCTTCTAGTCCAACCCTCACCTCAAGCAGGAAATCCTATTTTATTTCAGACCAGTGACTGTCCAGTCTCTTTTTGAAAACCTCCAGGGATGGAGCACCCACCACTTCTGGTGGCCAGCAGTCCCACTGGTTAATTGTTCTCCCTGTCAGGAAGTTTCTCCTTAGTTCCACGTTGCTTCTCTCCTTGATTTTTACCCTTGACATTAAGGGTTAAAAAAAGTCCAGACTGGAAAAACAGGAAGGCTCTGCTGTTATGACAAGCCAGTCAGCTTGGGCAAGCAGATTAGTTAAGAGTTTTAACCACGCAGCCCTAGTCAAGAGCGGAAAAATTAATCAACCGCTTGCTTCAATTTAGGTTTAGGTTTAGGTTTATTTGGACTTATAAGCCACCCTCTCTCCTGAGGGACTCAGGGTGGCGTACATAAAAGACAGAAAGTACAAAAGTTAAAACAAATTTAAAAAAAAATTAAATCAACGCCAAATAAACTTTCAATTAAAACCCCGATCCCTGTCAGTCCAGGCCGGATTGTAAGAATAGCCATGTTTTGAGGTCAGAAGAGATCAGGGCCAAGCGCAACTCAAGGGTAGTTGATTCCAGAGGGTCCCCACAGAGAAGGCCCTCCTAGGGGCAACAAGTTTGACACAAGAGCCACAATTTTAAACTGAGAGTCAGAGAGCCACACCACGCTGCTGGCCGTAGTTGTTTCCGAGGGATGGAGGCGGGATGAGCCCCACTACGAAATCTCTCCTAGATCCCTCCTCAGAAGGCATAACAAAATCCAAACTTGGCAAAGAGCCACATATACATAATAATAATATAGAGGCAAAGAGCCATTCATTTGGCCGGACAGCCTGAGAGCAGCGTGCGCCACCTGCCTAGGGCTGCCAGCCTCACTGTTTAGCTGATGGTACCCCGGTCCGTGTGGGATCTGGGCGATTGGTATTCAACGGAAGGAGACGTTCTTGCAAGTACCCGTCCCAAGCCATACAGGGCTTTGTAAGTTGATCCTGCAATTTATCTTGCTTCTGCTGCAAGGATCGTAAGGAAACAAGGAAACATAGGTTAAGAAATGTTTATTTTGAAGGTAATCTGGCAAAAAGGAGGACCTGCGCAAAAGGTGGGGAAAGAGATTAAGCAGGGGGAAATTCATGGAGAAACAGGGATGCTGTGAAGATTGCAACTAGGGGTGGCATTCGATCGGTTCAGACCAGTTCAAGTGAACCGGATGTTAAATTTACATCTGGTTCCCCAAAGCGGTAGTTGAAACGACCAGCTGGCCCCGCCCACCATGCCTCTCCCCTCCCCGGAGTCTCCACGCGGCCTATTTTCAATGGTGATCAGTGCAGGGTCAGTGTGGAGGCTCTGGGAGTGGGGGGGAAATGGGCCTTCCGGAAGCCCAGAAATGGGCCTGTTTCTGGCTTCTGGAGGGCCTGCAGAGCCCACCAGAGGCCGTTTTCATCCTCCCAGAGGCCTGAGGGAAGCCTCCGGACTCTGGGGAAGGTAAAAATTGGCCCTCCCGGAAGTTCTGGTAGGCCACGCCCACCATGGCCATGCCCACCCAGACACTGTCAGCCAGACAGTGTTGCCTGGTGACCCCCAGGGGGAGAGCCTTCTCTGTGGGCACACCCACCTTGTGGAACCAGTTGCCCGTGGAGCTGCGGATGGCCCCTGACCTACGATCCTTCTGTCGCGGCCTGAAGACATGGCTTTTCCAACAGGCCGACCTGGACTGAAGGGTTTTTTTTATTATTGTTTTATTATAATATGGGCTGTTTGCCACTTTTAATTAGAATTTTGGGATTTGATTTGATAATTTTTTAAAATTCTGAATTTTGTATTGTTTTTTTATGATTGTGAGCTGCCCTGAGGCCTTCGGGAGAGAGGGTGGCATATAAATCCCCAAAAAAAGAAAGAAAGAAACTGGGCAGCAAACGGGTTGTTGGGATTTTTTTTAATTACATTTATATGCCGCCCTTCTCTGAAGACTCAGGGCAGCTTACAATTTTTGGGATACAACCCAGTGTGCTCAGCAATAGCCTTCATTCCACTGTATAAATGCCTGCTTATTATTACTAAGCGGCATTTTTACAAAGTCAGCTTATTGCCCCAACAATCTTGGGGTCCTCAGTTTACCTACCCAAGAGGATGGAAGGCTGAGTCAACCTTGAGCCTGGTGGGATTTGAGCCTGCACTAATTGCAGGCAGCTGGAGCTAAGTGCTAGGCGTTTAACAGCCTGCACCACCAAGGCTCTTTTGAATCCCACCTTTGATTGCTACCCTGTGGTCTTTGTCAAAGGGGCTGCAGGTGGGGAGGATTTGTGGTGCAGCTGGAGGGAATAAAAAGCTGGAGAAATGTATTCCAGGAAGCAATTTGCTATCAGTCTTGCAATACTGGAGGGGCTGCCCCAGAGAGGAGGAGGGAGTCAAGCTAGTCTCCAAAGCCCCAGAAGGCAGGACAAGAAGTAAAGGATGGAAACTCATCCAGAAGAGAAGCAACCTGGAATTAAGGAGGAATTTCCTGACAGTGAGAACAATTAATCAGTGGAACTGCTTGCCACCAGAAGTTGTGAATGCTTCAATACTGGAAGATTTTAAGAAGAGATTGGAGAACCCTTTGTCTGAAATGGTGTAGGGTTTCCTGCCTGAGCAGGGGGCTGGACTAGAAGACCTCCAAGGTCCCTTCCAACTCTGTTATTCTGTTAATCACTCCTGCAAGAGCGTATTTTTCCATGCAATTAACTCCTTGCTCCTTCACTTCTCGACTGAGGAGCCTGTTTCCCACAATCCACAGCTCCTCTTTATGTCATCACTCCACCCCATTTTCTTCCCATGAGGGCAACACTTTGAGGTGTGTATCCGTTCGTCTTTTTTTGCAAACTCCTTCCACACACACACACACCTTTTTGTGTGTGTGTTCATCCTCTTGGGAGATGAATCTGCCTTTGCCTCTTTTTTTTTCTATTCCTGGAAAAACGGTTCTACTTTCGCTGGCATTTCTTTCACTTTCCTTTTCTCCCCGCAGGAAATAAATTGTGGGAGGGGCAGAGCCACTTACGGGGAGTCCTTGAGGTACAGCCACCATGGCGCCCAATTTTTTTAATTTTAATTTTATTTATTTATTTATTTATTTATGGGATTTTTATGCCGCCCTATCTCCCGAAGGACTCAGGGCGCTCACATAATAAAAAACAAAGAAGATAAAATTTTAAAAAACTATTAAATAAATCCCAATTGCAGAATTAAAACTGACAAACAAATTGATAACAAACCCCATCAGTCCAATTTTAATTTTTATATTTTATATTTTATATAAAATATTATATTTATATTATATTATATTTAAGAGCCTTGGTGGTGCAAGCTGTTAAATGCCTACCACTTAAGTTCCAGCTGCCTGCAATTAGTGCAGGCTCGAATCCCACCAGGCTCAAGGTTCACTCAGCCTTCCATCCTCCCGGGGTAGGTAAATTGAGGACCCAAGATTGTTGGGGGCAATAAGCTGACTTTGTAAAAATGCCGCTTAGTAATAAGCAGGCAGATACAATGGAATGAAGGCTATTGCTGAGCGCACTGGGTTGTACTCCAAACATTGTAAGCCGCCCTGAGTCTCTGGAGAAGGGCGGCATATAAATATGAATAAAAAATAAATAAAAATAAATAAATATTTTATATTTTACTAGCTGGATACCCGTGCTTCGCTACGAAACTATGTGGTTGGGCTTAGTTTTTGGGGAGGAAAATAAGGGGAAAAAATTGTACCTCTGCCTACATCCATCGGTATTCATCTGGCTAGCACCCTGTCAGTGTGTGAGAGAGTTGAGGGCTATTTGGAAACTGAAACAGTATTTGCTGTGTAAGCAAGAAGGAGACAGCAAGGAGCCTGGGTGTGGCTTAGCTCAACTGTTCTGTACTAAAGCTGGTTGCTGCTCTGAAACTAAAACTGAAACTGAAACTCCTCTGCTTGTGTTTTGCCTTTGGAAGAGATTTCTTTCCAGGTGGGGAGGCGGAGTAGAACTCCTTAGCATCAGAGCGTCATAATAATAATAATAATAATAATAATAATAATAATAATAATATATGAAATACTAATGTTCTGATGGTCGTTTCGAAAAATCCTTTCTTAGCGAGCCCCTAGAAGCCAAGAGGAACATACGTGTCCAATTTCAAGTTTATAGGCTTTACGGTTCTGGAGATTTTGTGATGATGCATGGGTGGTATTTTGCTTTTATATATATATTTTACATACATAAGTGCTTTGTGAATAGCCTGGATTAGTTTGCTTACCCATAGTAATATTTATCCAATTTCTAATCTCTATCTCTATTATCAAGCTATTGATAAAACAAGTTCCACGTTAAAAAAATATTCTGTATCTTCTTTATCCTTCATCTTTAATGTCAACCTGCACAATCTAGCTTTTTTTTTTAATTACACTCTCTTCTGTAGGTGTTTCCTCATTTTCCCAGTGCTGTGCAAATACAATGCTTGCTGCTGTTAAGATATGCAATATTAAGTATTGTAAATACAATTCATTCATCATACTTTTGTGGTACAATGCCCAACAAAAAATATTTCTGGCTTAATATTTCTATTGGGCATTCTACCCAAAAAATATATTAAGGAAAATGCATATTTAGTTATTCATATATTAACTGCTGCAAGAATTGTATTTCCTTATTGTACCCTATGACCACTATTAAGTATTGTTATGATTTTTGACTCTTGACAAATGTATTTTTTCTTTTATGTACACTGAGAGCATATACCTCAAGGTAAATTCCTTGTGTGTCTAATCTCATTTGGCCAATAAGGAATTCTATTCTATTCTATTTGCAAAAAGCTGGAAGAAGAGTGAAGAGATACCTACAGATGAGAATGTGATTAGGAAAATATGAGAATGTGCAGAAATGAACAGCTTGCAATTAAGGAGAAAAAGCAAACTGAATACTATATGACATGGGGTTTATTTTATGTGGTGAAATAACAAAAATGGAAGTTAGAAACAGGGAAATAGGGAAACAAAATAAAGATGATAATTTTAAAAAGATAAGCAAATATGATTAGTATGTTGAATATTATTATTTTAATATTGTAGAATTAATATGTGAAATATTACCAGAGGTGGTATTCAGCAGGTTCTGGAGAACTGGTAGTGGAAGTTTTGAGCAGTTCGGAGAACTGGCCAATCCCACCTCTGACTGGGCCCACTGGCCCACCAACCCCATCATCTCTTGCCTCACCTCACCAGAATCCCAGCTGATCAGCTGGGTCTCCTTTGGTTGCCCTGCACAGGAGAACAGAGCTGGAAAGCAGGTGAGTGGGATGGGGAGGCAATGGGGATTTTGCAGTATATCCTTCCCCTGCCACGCCCACTAAGCCATGCCCACCAAGCCACCAAGCCATGCCCACCAAGCCACACCCACAGCTGATCGGCTGAGTCTTCTTTGGTTGTCCTGCACAGGACAGCAGAGCTGGAAAGCAGGTCAGTGGGGTGGGAAAGGCATGGGGATGTTGCAGTATCTCCTTCCCCTGCCACGCCCACCAAGCCGCGCCCACCAAGCCAAGCCATGCCCACCAAGCTATGCCCACAGAACACCACTCCCACCAAGCCACCAAGCCATGCCCACAGCTGATCAGCTGGGTCTTCTTTGGTTGCCCTGCAGAGGAGAACAGAGCTGGAAAGCAGGTCAGTGGCCTGGGGAGGAAATGGGGTTTTTGCAGTACCCTTCCCCTGCCACGCCCACCAAGCCACGCCCGCAGAACCAATAGTAAAATATTTTGAATCCCACCACTGGAAGGGAAGGCATTGCACTGGTTAATTGTCACTGTCAAGATGTGGACAGATAGTGGACATGTCCACTCTCCATCTGTCTGGAGCTGTGCTCCTCAGTGACCACTTTGAATTGTGTGGACTGCAGCTGATATTTCTGAGACCCTGGAAATAGTTTCCGTTCTCCAAGGAAGCCCTATCCGAGTCAGGGAAGAGAAGACAACACAGCAACTAATGAAGAGTCTGATGAAGAGAAGGACTAGGGGAGACAGGAGAGCAGTCTTCCAGTATCTGAGGGCTGCCCCAAAGAAGAGGGAGTCAAGCTATGCTCCAAAGCACCAAAGAAGGCAGGACAAGAAGCAAAGGATGGAGACCAATCAAGGAAAGAAGCAACCAGGAATGAAGGAGGAATTTCCTGGCAGTCAAGATCATTAACCAGTGGAGCAGCTTTGTCTTCAGAAGCTGTGAATGCTTCAATACTGGAAGTTTTAAGAAGAGATTGGAGAACCCTTTGTCTGAAATGGTGTGGGTTTCCTGCCTGAGGAGGGGTTGGACTACCTGATCTCCAAGGTCCCTTCCAACTACCTGATCTCCAAGGTCCCTTCCAACTCTTTTATTCTGATTCTATTCTAAATACTGGCTGGGGTATGCCAAGGACTCCTGTCCCCTATAGCGATTGTGACTCAACACCCGAGGATTGTGCTGAAGTGTGGAAATCAGAACTGCATGCAGGAGGGGGCTCCGGTGCCCTTCCTTTGCCGGGGGAGTGGGGGGGGGGAGGTGACACAGACCCACAAATGCTCATATCGCACGCCTGATCTGACCTCATCCCGTCCAACTTCCAGAGATGCCTGATTAAGACACAGCGGTTTTGCTGGAGGGGGAAAGTGAGTAATTAAAAGGAGCTCAAAAACAGCCCCCCCCATATCTGTTGGGATCATCTCCCCAAGCAAGCTGCAGTTGGCAGATGCCAATCACTTTCCTGCACTGGGTGCCCTGCCAGGGCTGACACACCAGGACGCACAGCTCGGAGTCACCAATGACCTAATTCTGGCTTAAAAACAAAACAACCCCCACCTTTCCCCCATCTTCTCCAGAAACTCCTCCATCTCCCCAGAGTTGGAAGGGACCCTGGAGGTCTTCCAGTCCAACCCTGTGATGACCCAGGGTGGGATACAAAAGCAACCAAGTCACAAAAACAGGAGAAGCCCCTTTAATTTCTTCAACTTGGCTTCAAAGCTCCAATTATCATTGACTGGAGACAAAAAAAAACTCCCCCACAAACAGCTGCAAAAAGGAAGAAAGTCCGTTCAAACTCAAAATACATATAAATTATAAATAGAAAAAAACAACAACACAAACCACACTGAAGCAATTAAGGAGACCAGGCAGGATAAGGGCTTGAAGACGTCCACAGATATTGAAATACACACCCTGGGAAGGACGACAGAACTCAGATATGAAGTGACAGACTAGAATTATTTCAAGCTTTGCTTCCAGCAACATTGCCATGCGCAGTTTGTCCTTTTAAACAGTCCTCCCAGCTGCAGCCCATGAAGGGGATCAGGGCCCTTTCCTCCCCCGTAGACCACGCCATTCACTTTTCTCCCTTATCCTCTCCTCCCTGCGTGCCCTAGGATGGAGAGGGGATGGGCCTTTGTCTTCCTCTGAATGCCCAGCCGGCCTGTGCCCTTCCCCAGTTTCCTCCCCAACCTCCGGAGCCACACTCCCACTCCCTGTCTTGCTCCTCCTCTCCCTGGGAGTCAGATTCTAACAGGGGCATGACAAACCCCCTGCTCAGGCAGGAAACTCTGCACCATTTCAGACAAAGGGTTATCCAATCTCTTCTTAAAAACTTCCAGTGTTGGAGTGCCTACCACTTCTGGAGGCAAGTTGTTCCACTGGCTAATTGTCCTCACTGTTGGGAAATTCCTCCTTAATTCCAGGTTGCTTTTCTGCTTGATTAGTTTCCATCTGTTGCTTCTTCTCCTGCCTTCAGGTGCTTTGGAGAATAATTTGACCCCCCTCCTCTCTGTGGCAGCCCCTCAAATATTGGAAGGCTGCTATCATGTCACCCCTCGTCCTTCTTTTCTCTAGACTAGACATACCCTATTCCTGCAACCGTTCTTCCTTTTATTTCTAATCTTAATCCTGTTCCTTTAATATTTAATAAATTTATTTAAGCAATAATCCAGTCTCCAACCATCGTTTTTTAGCGAAGGTTGTTGAGAGTGTGGTGGCTCGGCAGTTTCCACTTTTCCTGGATGAAGCGGACTACCTGGATCCGTATCAATCGGGCTTCCGTCCTGGTTACAGCACAGAGACGGCATTGGTCGCACTGATGGATGATCTCTGGAGGGCCTGGGACAGGGGTTTTTCCTCCGTCCTGGTCCTATTAGACCTCTCAGCGGCTTTTGATACCATCGACCATGGTATCCTTCTGTGACCTCAGGGGTTGGGTATAGGGGGCACTGTACTTCAGTGGTTCACCTCCTACCTCTCGGGGCGGTCGCAGTCGGTACTGGCGGGGGGACAGAGGTCCACCTCGAGGGTGCTCTTGTGGGGTCCCTCAGGGGTCGGTCCTCTCCCCCCCTGCTATTTAACATCTATATGAAGCCACTGGGTGAGATCATCCGTGGTTTCGGGTGAGTTTTCATCAATATGCAGATGATACTCAGCTGTATATTTCCACCCCGAACCAGATCGGTGATGCCCTCTCCCTGATGACCCAGTGCTTGGATGCGGTACGGATCTGGATGAACGGAAACATGCTTCGTCTCAACCTGGCCAAGACTGAGTGGCTGTGCGTACCAGCATCGCGGCCCAGTCAGGATTATCCATCGTTAACCATAGGGGAGTGGTGTTGCCCCCTGTGGATAGGGGCGGAATCTGGGGGTCCTCCTGGATGCATGGCTTCGATTGGAGGAGCAGGTGGGGGCCGTCGCCAGGGGCTTTGCCCAGCTCCGTTTGGTTCACCAACTATGCCCTTTCCTGGACCGTGATGCCCTGCGCACAGTTACTCATGCCCTTGTTATCTCCAGACTTGACTACTGCAACGCTCTCTATTTATGACTACCCTTGCATACTATCCGGAGATTGCAGCTGGTGCAAAATGCGCGGCGCTGGTGATGGAGTTTCCAGTTCTCCCATGTTACCCCCTCCTGCGCTGTCTGCATTGGCTGCCGGTTGTTCGGTGAGATTCAAGGTGTTAACATTAACATACAAAGTTCTCCATGACATGGGTCCGCAATATTTAAGGGAGCGACTCCTGCCGACATCAAGTACTAACCGCCCTGTGCGATCACATAGGCAAGGACTCCTTGGGGTCCCGTTGGCTGGCCAATGCCGGTTGGCTGTCCCCCGACGACGAGCCTATTCTATTGCCCCTGACCTCTGGAATCAGCTTCCCCGGGGCTCCGTCTGGCCCCTGACCTCCAGCGCCTTCGCCGTGAATTGAAGACCTGGTTATTTAACCAAGCGGGCTGTGACCCTTTGGGGGGGGGATGGCTTTTATTATAGTTTTATTATGTATTTGTGTAATTGCATCTTAATGGGGCTTGTTAGTTTAATTCTTTTTTAATTATTTATTGTTTTCTTGTTTTATTTGTGAGCCGCCCCGAGTCTTCGGAGATGGGGCAGCATACAAGTCTCATTAATAAATAAATAAATTCCCAGGCACTAAATGTGGCAGCCTTGAAGCTTCCAAGTAAAACATGACCTCCAAGGGTGACCCCCTAGCCCTTTTCATTAATCTAAACCAGGGGTCCCCAAACTTGGCAACTTTAAGACTTGTGGACTTCAACTCCCAGAATTCCCCAGCCAGCATTGCTTACTCTCTTGCAATCCCTTCCTCTGCACTCTCTCCTTTTTGGAGGAGATAGGGGAAAAAGGAACAGACGCAGCTGGCTGGAGAATTCTGGGAGTTGAAGTCCACAAGTCTTAAAGTTGCCAAGTTTGGCTGGTTCGCCAGCTTTGCCCATTTCTGGACCGCGATGCCCTGTGTACGGTCACTCACTACTGCGCTCTCTTTTAGGACTGCCCTTGCATACCATCCGAGATTAACTGGTGCAAAATGCGGCGCTGGTGGTGATGGGAGTTTCCGGTTCTCCCATGTTGCCCCCTCCTGCGCTGCCTGCATTGGTTGCTGGTTGCGCTCGGTGAGATTCAAGGTTTTAACCTTAACATACAAAGTCCTTCATGACATGGGTCCTTATTATTTAAGGGAGCGACTGCTGCCGACATCGAACACTAACCGCCCTGTGCGAACCCACAGACAGGGGCTCCTTGGGGTCCCGTCGGCCGGGCAGTGCCGGCTGGCGGTCCCCGACGCGGGCCTACTCTGTTGCGGCCCCTGACCTCTGGAATCAACTTCCCCTGGAGCTCCGCCTGGCCCCTGACCTCCGCACCTTCCGTCGCGATCTGAAGACCTGGTTGTTTAATCAACCCGGGCTGTGACCCTGGGGTGGGGTGGTTTTTAGAGTTTTAATTCTGGGATTTTAGTGTTAATTCGGCTTGATTTGTTTAATCTGGTTTTATCTAATTTATTGTTGTGTTGTTTTTATATTGTAAGCCGCCCCGAGTCCTTCGGGAGAGGGGGCGGCATATAAGTCGAATAAATAAATAAATAAATAAATAAATAAATAAATAAATAAAGTTTGGAGACTTCAGATCTAGACACTCAAATCCTGCAATTGTTCTTTTTTTTTTTTAATTACATTTATATGCTGCCCTTCTCCGAAGACTCAGGGCGGCTTACAATTTCTGGGATACAACCCAGTGCGCTCAGCAATAGCCTTCATTCCATTGTATATGCCTGCTTATTACTAAGCGGCATTTTTACAAGGTCAGCTAATTGCCCCCAACAATCTTGGGTCCTCAGTTTACCTACCCCGAGAGGATGGAAGGCTGAGTCAACCTTGAGCCTGGTGGGATTCGAGCCTACAGTAATTGTAGACAGCTGGATCTTAAGAGCTTAAGAGCAGGCATTTACAGCCTGAGCCACCAAGGCTCTTTCATATGTTCTTCATATGTTTTAGCTCTTCATATGTTTTAGCCTCCAGTTCCCTAAAATCCTCTTGGTTGCTCTTCTCTGCACTCTTTCTAGAGTCTCAACATCTTTTTTTTTTACATCGTGGCGACCAAAACTGGATGCAAATATCTCAGGTGTGGCCTTACCAAGGCACCGTGAACAGGTTCTGAGCTCTTGCACAGCTTCGGGGTAGCTGATGTCCCAATGTTGGCACTGTTGCCAAGGAAGGTGTTGGTTGCCAAGAAGTCACAAGTCGTGCCCAACTGATCAATCAGGTGTGGTAGGTCTCCCGTCAGAGCTTTGCATGGAAAGCTTTTTGTAGGTCCGTCTTCCCCACGTTCAGATCCTCGTGGAACAGTCATCACAAGGAAGATGGGGTCATCTTATTCTCCAAAGCACCTGAAGGCAGGACAAGGTTGTAGGAATATCCCAATAAAGAGGAACAAAGACAAACAATAATTCTTACTTAAAGATCCAGAGGTTTGTTTCCTGAGCAATGTAAAACATGAATAGCATTAATAATATTACTTACTCCAATAATCCATTGCAATGAGGTCCAGAGACAATAGCTAGGTCCAGCAAGGAATAGCTACAGCCAGTGGCCCTGAACTCATCCCAAGACATTATTTTGATACTTTTCTGCACTCATTTCACAACTTATTTCCTTGTTCTTTCTTATTGGCAGTCTCCCCATATACCCGTGTGCATCTCAAACCGCTGCCCACCAGCTCCTTCCCGTTCCTTATTTCTCCTGGTTTCGTCCTTCTGTGTCCAAATACATTTATAAAGTAACATGCTTTGCAAAATCATGTTTCACAATTAGCAGTGGCTCAGCAGGATTGCAAATAGTTCTGGTACATTTTGAAATCATCCCATCTAAAACTTTAGTTCGTGGCTCTTTATTCTGGGGCCTGTGATCATCCAAAGGCCGTGTTGAATCTGATAGATCAGTAGCCTACATTTTTGCTTCCCACAACAACAAGCAACGGATGGAAACTAACCAAGGACAGAAGCAATAGAGGAGAAACTTCCTAACAGTATAACTAGTGGAACAGCTTGCTACCAGAAGTTGTGAATGCTCCAACAGTGGAGATTGGAGAGAGACTGAACAACCATTTGACCAGCAGCCAAAAAACCCTATGCAATCCTAAGTTGTATTAACAGAGGGATACAATGCATTAAACAGAGGGATACAATGCATTAAACAGAGGGATACAATCAAGATCAAGGGAAGTACTAATACCACTCTATAAAGCCTTAGTAAGGCCACACCTAGAATACTGCATCCAGTTTTGTTCACCACATTATAAAAAAGATGTTGAGACTCTAGAAAAAGTGCAGAGAAGAGCAACCAGGATGATGAGGGGACTGGAGGATAAAACACATGAAGAACGGTTGCAGGAACTGGGCCTGGCTAGTCTAGGGAAGAGAAGGACCAGGGGAGACAGGAGAGCATCTTCCAATATTTCAGGGGCTGCCCCAGAGAGGAGGAAGGGGTCAAGCTATTCTCCAAAGCCCCTGAAGGCCAGACAAGGAATAATGGATGGAAAATGAACCAGGAGAGATTCAACCTGGAAATAAGGAGAAACTTTCTGACAGTGACAACAATCAACCCATGGAACAGAAGTTGCCCTCAGAAGTTGTGGGAGCGCCATCACTTGAGACTTTCAAGAAGAAGGATGGTATAAGGTCTCCTGCTTGAGCAAGGGGTTGGACTAGAAGACCTCCAAGGTCCCTTCCAACTCGGTTATCTTGTTTTGGAAGGAAGACTGGGATATAAATATGTAGTGTATGTTTTTCAACTGTGCTCCAAAATTTAATTTAAAAGAAATAAACCAACTGACAGCAGTCTGCAGGGCAAGGAAGGCTGAAAGTCACACTTTGAAATCAGGGGTGGAAACCACACCCCTGTCTATGGAGTGTGGACTTCAACTCCCAGAATTCCTGAGTGAGCAGGTGAGGTCCACCATGGTTCCTCACCATGGTTCCTTGCTTTAAAGCAGTGCTTGTCAAACTTAGCAAGAGGCGTGGGCTTCAGTTCCCAGAATTCCCCAGCTAAGCTGGATTATGTCTATTTCCACTTCCCTTGATGCTTTTCTGCAGGGTTTGCAAGACTCGTGGCTTTTCATAACGTATTTGTTTTCCACGAATTTGCCCACAAGAAGCCCAGCATGAATGCAGTAATTGGTGAGGTTGCATTGGGCCTCTTTCTGACTGTAAACAGCCCTGCAAAGGAGGCCACTCCCATTACTGCGAAAACGATGCAGCCGGCCTCCTTCTTCAAAACGGTGATCCAAAACACAAATTATTAGACCCTTAAATATTAAGAGTCACATTTCTTGCTGCTTAACCATCCGGTCAGGGTGCAGCTCGGAGCGGAGACTCCGTTGGTTTCAAGCAGAGTTTCTCAAGCATGACAATTTAATAAATAAATAAATAAATAAATAAATAAATAAATAGTTGTCATGCTTGAGAAACTCTGCTTTAAACCAATGGATTATTTATTTATTTATTTACTTATTTTGATTTGTCAATCTCTTACAAGATAATAGGTATAAGTATAAACATGAGTAAAGAATACAGGAAATAGATACGAATAAATGGGGACAATAGGACAGGGATGGGAGGCACGATGGTGCGCTTATGCACGCCCCTTCCAGACCTCTTAGGAATGGGTATTCTCTTCCTTCTTTTCTCTCCTTCCTTCCTTCTCCTTCCCTGTTCTCCTTCCTTCCTTCTTTCCTTCCTTCCTTCCTTCCTCCCTTCCTCCCTCCCTTCCTTCCTTCTTTTATTTATTTATTTATTTTGATTTGCCAATTGCTTACAAGATAATAGGTACAAGTATAAGCATGAGTAAGAATACAGGAAACAGGTACAAATAAATGGGGACAATAGGACAGCAGCGGGAAGCACAATGGTGCACTTATGCACGTCCCTTGAAGATGGGTGGACTTCAACTCCCAGAATTCCCTAGCCAATTTAAAGCTGTGTTTTTCAGGCTTGGAAATTTGAAGTGCGAGCACCGGTCATAAGCAGAGGTGGGCTACTGCTGGTTCACACCGGTTCAGGCAAACCGCTGCTTAAGATTCTGTGCAGTTCAGCGAAGCGGCAAATCCCATCACTGGCTGGCCCTGCCCCTGCTCATTTTTGACCTGTTTTTGGGGCCATTTCCAGGCCATTTTCCAGACTGAAAACAGCCTGAAAATGGCCCCAAAATGGCCTGAAAACGGCTGAAAAACAACCTGAAAATGGCCCCCCCAAAATCCCATAAACAGGCTGTAAATGGCCTGAAAACAACTCAAAATGGCCAAAAGCGGGCAGGGTTGGGGCCAGCCAGTGGTGGGATTAGCCCCAACTGGCTGAATCCTACCTGTTCCTTTGAGACGAGTGGCCAGGAGGCGGGGCTGGGTGTGATGAGTGACATCACCCACCCAGTCACATGACCAACTGGCGACACCTACCGAGCCAGAGAACCGGTTGTTAAAAAATTTGCAGTCCACCACTGGTCATAAGTCATTTTTGTTCAGTGTCGTCGTAACATTGTCCTCGTTGAAGTTGAAGCATAGACAGATAAAGAGAGAGAGAAAGAGAGAGTGAGAGACAATAGGCAGATGTTAGATAGATAGATAGATAGTAGGTAGATGTAGATAGATAGATAGATGTAGATAGTTGTAGATAGATAGATAGATGTAGATAGATTGATGTAGATAGATAGATGTAGATAGATAGATAGATAGATAGATAGATAGATAGATAGATAGATGTAGATAGATAGATAGATTTAGATAGATTGATGTAGATAGATAGATGTAGATAGATAGATAGATAGATAGATAGATAGATAGATAGACAGACAGATAGACAGATAGAGATTGATATATATATGATGATAAATAGATGATAGACAGACAGATTGGTATATAGATGATGATGATAAATAGATGATGATGATAAATAGATGATAGATGATAGACAGACAGATTGGTATATAGATGATGATGATAAATAGATGATAAATAGATGATAGACAGATTGGTATATAGATGATGATGATAAATAGATGATGATGATAAATAGATGATAGATAGATGATAGACAGACAGATATAGTATATAGACAAATAGACAGACAGACCGATATATAGATAGATGGACAGGTAGGTGGGTGGATGGATGGAAAGATAATCATAGAGAGAGATATATATATAGTCATAGATAGTTGGTTTATATGAGAGATGTAGCTAGATGGATAGATAGATGATAGACAGAGATATTGTCTGACAACAGAGAGAGAGAAAGAGAAAGGACTCAGCTTGGCACCATTACACCCCACCCTCCGCAGCTGCTTGCCAGCTCTGGAGCGATCCCAGAGCTGCAAGGCAGACGTGCAAAAACAACAGCTGCCCTGCCCTCCTTCACACCCAAAGCAAAGCCGCCTTCTGGGGACCTCAGCCGAGGCCAACTCCACCAGCCCATCCAGGAGAGAACGGGGAAGCGTGGCCTCCGCCCAGGCAGCACCCAGTTTAATCTGTGCATCGGGACAAAGAAAAGCCCAGAGTTGGCACCGAGGAGGCAAGTCTTTGCCAGGGCTGCTCTCCTCCCCGCTTGCTGTGCCAAAGGCAGAAGGGAGGAAGCACAACTGGGGGGGGGGGAGAGAGAGAAGATACACTTGCCTAAATTCACAGCTAGGTTCCTCCCACGAGTTCTCTGGAATCAAGATAGGATCCAGGAGACTTCTGGGGAAACCTTGAGAGATGCCAAGTCTCAGAGGGATGGAATCAAGATCATGCGACGTGTTCATACTGCTTGAGAAGGCCTCAGTAAGACCAAACTTGGAATACGGCCCATCCAGTTTTGGTCGCCACGATGGGAAAAGAGAGGTTGAGACTTTAGGAAGAGTGTGGAGAAGAGCAACAAAGATGAGATGGAGAAAGAGCTTTAGAAGAAACCCTCTCTCTACTTTCTCCAACTCTAAAGGAGACAGTGGGCGTTTTGTACTTTCAAACCTACAAGATTCTGTTAATGGAGCTTTAGGGAAGAGTCAGATAAGAGACAGCTTAGCCCTCAGCTGCATAACGGATGGAGAAAAAGACTCAGAAGGAACCTACCCTACTTTCTCAGACCGTAAAAAAGGCAGTGTCACCATGCGGAATCTGACTAAAAGGGATTTATGTTATAATATAGCTATTAGGTGATGGGAATTATAATTGTTTAATGGCGTAATTTAGAAGTAGAATTTTTAATGTGATGTGAAAGGGAATCATCTATAAGATATGAAGGTGACACACTTGAATTGGCAACCATGAGGGGAACCTTGTTTTGTAATGTTTGAAATGTGGATATGGATTGAAATTGTACACAGGACAGATAAAAGTATAAGTATAATTATTTTGAAAATATGAAACCCTTGAAAAGGATATGTAATAGATTTAGATATTATTATTATTATTATTATTATTATTATTATTATTATTATTTGATTTATATGCAGCCCCATCTCGGGGGTTCAGGAGCTTATACTGAAATATATATACAAATAAATACAAAATTTATCAAATTTACTCTAATCCAAATATAATAAAATCAAATTAAAATACCCTTGAATTAAAATCCCCAACCCTGCTCAATCCAGGCCGGCCTGTGCAAACAGCCAAGTCTTGAGATCACGGCAGGAGCACAGGTCGGGGCCAAACGCAGCTCAGGGGTAGCTGGTTCCAAAGGGTGGGCACCCCACAGAGAAGCCCTCCCCAGGGGACCACCAACTGACACTGTCTGGCCGATAGCACCCCAGGAGGGCCTGCCTGTGGGAGGTGCATGCGGCGATGGACGATGCTGGTAGGAGGCGCCAAGTACCCTGGACCCAAGCCATGCAGGGCTTTATAGGTTAATACCAGCACCTTGAATCTTACAGGAGGGCAACTGCAACCAATGAAGATCGCGCAGAAGGGGTGTCACATGGGAGAATCAGGCCGCTCCCATTACTGCCTGCGCGGCTGCATTTTGTACCAGTTGAAGCCTCCGTATAGTCCGGAAGGGCAGTCCCAGGTAGAGAGCATTGCAGTAGTCAAGACGGGAGGCAACGAGCACATGAGTGACTGTGCGTAGGGAATCTCAGTCCAAGTAGGGGTGCAACTGGTGAACCAGGCAAACCTGGGTGAAAGCCCCCCCGGCGACAGCTCCCACCTGCTCCTCCATACTGAGCCGTACGTCCAGGAGGACACCCAAGTTGTCGCGCCTATCACGAGGGGCAACACCTCTCCCCCCATGACCAAAGATGGAAAAGCTATGAATGAGAGAGTTATAAAATAAGCCTGAGGGAAGTATTTGAGGGGAAAAATTAATAAAGAATATCTAAAGTAGTGATAAGATATGAAATTGAATATGAAAGATGAAAGATGGATATGTAACTGAGATTATATCTGTATGGAGATTTGAAAGCCTGGAACCAAGCTGTTCACTAAAAAAAAAAAGATGTTTTATTTTTCTTTGTTTTGTGAAAACCGAAATGAAATTGTTTAAAAAAGAAGACAGTGGGAGATTTGTACTTCCAGACTTATAAAATTCTATCAACGTAGCTTTAAGGGATGCAGTGGCTCAGTGGGTAAGACACTGAGCTTGTTGATCAGAAAGGTTGGCTTCGGTGGTTCAAATCCCCAGTGCCGTGTGACAGAGTGAGCTCCCATTACTTATCCCAGCTTCTGCCAACCTAGCAGTTCGAAAGCAGGTAAAAACATGCAAGTAGAAAAATAAGGACCCCTTTGGTGGGAAGGGAACAGCGTTCCATGCGTCTTGAAGGCATTTAGTCCTGCCGGCCACAGGACCACGGAGACGTCTTCGGACAGTGCTGGCTCTTTGGCTTTGTAACGGAGATGAGCACTGCCCCCTAGAGCAGGAAAAGGCTAGCATGGATGTGTGAGGGGAACCTTTAGCTTTAGCTTTAAGGAACAGTCAGATAAGAGATAGCTTAGCCCTCAGCTGCATAATAAGTGGAGAAGGAAGAACAGAAAGGATACTCCCACTTTCTCAGATAATAAAAGAGACTGTGGGCGTTTTGTACTTTCAAACCTACAAGATTCTGTTAATGTAGCTTTAGGGAAGAGTCAGATAAGAGACAGCTTAGCCCACAGGTGCATAATAGGTGGATAAAGAAGCTCAGAAGGGACCCACCCTAGTTTCTCAGTATGTAAAAGAGACAGGGGGAGATTTGTACTTTCAGACTTACAACATGTAAGTCGTTTGTTAATGTAGCTTTAGAGAACAGTCAGATAAGGGAGCACATAGCCCTCAGCTACATAAAAAGGCAGAGAAAGAGGATCTGGGAGGACCCTCCCTAGTTTCTCAGGATGTAAAAGAGACAGGGGGAGATTTGTACCTTCAAACTTGCAAGATTTTGTTAATGTAGCTTTAAAGAACAGTCAGATAAGAGAGTGCAAAGCCCACAGCTGCATAATGGGTGGAGGCTCAGAAGAAACCCTACCTAGTTTCTCCGGCTCTAAAAGAGATTGTAAAAGAGAATGGTACTTTCCAACTCACAAGATTCTATTAAACTTTAGAGAACAGTCAGTTAAGAGACAGCTGAGCCCAAAGCTGAATAATGGGTGGAGAGGACCAGAAGAAACCCTCTCTACTTTCTGAAGCTGTAAAAAAGATAGTGGGAGGTTTGTACTTTCAGACATGCAAAATCTAGCTTTAAAGAACAGCCCGATAAGAGACTGCACGACCCAGCGCTGCATAATGGATGGAGAAAGAGATTCAGAAGAGACGCTCCCTAACTTTTCCAGCTGCAAAGGAGACTGCGGAATAGACTGTTATTTTCAGACTTGCAAGATGCTTTCAATGTAGCTTTACACTAAGGTAGCATTAGCTCATCTGGTTGCGTTTCCTGTCTGGTCTACCTGGTGTTGTGGCCCGCCAGGGAGGAAGGAACATGGTCCAGTCCTGGAGTCTGGGGAAGGATCTGACGAGTGCTCTGCGTTGAAGGCAGAGATGGGGCCACTGACTCATACTTATGATGGGTGCCATGTCCCGTGAGGTGTGTGTGTCACATGTCCCCCTCTTTTGTGACTTAATGACAAGCAAAGTCAATAGGGAAGCCAGATTCACTTAACGACCAGTGTTTCTGACTTAACAACTGCAGTGATTCACTTAACATGGTGTAGAGAAGTTAAAAAGCGGGCAAACTGATGTCTTAACACATGTCTCACTTATCAACAGAAATGTTGGGCTCAATTGTGGTCATAAGTCAAGGGCTACTTAGGCAACCGGTTTATCCTTCCGATTTCTCAAGGCTCATGTCAAAAACTTTTTGCGTTTGTGGTAACTTGTGGTTGCATTCCTACAAGTTACCACAAGCTACCAGGCTTGAAATTTTGGACCTAGACAACTTAGAACTACGAGGCCTATGGTCTCACTTAAGCTTCCTACACAAAACTTATCTGCTACAATGTCCTACCAGTCAATGACTACTTCAGCTTCAATAGCAACAATACAAGAGCACACAACAGATGCAAACTCAATGTTAGCTGCTTCAAACTTGATTGCAGAAAGTACGACTTCAGCAACAGAGTGGTCAGTGCCTGGAATGCACTACCTGACTCTGCTGTTACACCCTTGAACCCCCACTGCTTTAACTTCAAACTATCCACCATTGACCTCACTCCATTCCTAAGAGCTCTGTAAGGAGGCGTGCATAAGCGCACCAGCGTGCCCACCGTCCCTGTCCTACTCTTCCCATTCATTTATCTATTATGGATATACTTGTACCTGTTTACACTTATATGTTTATATGTTGTGTTCATACTTATACTTGTTTTCTCATACATGCTTGAGAAACAAACAAATAAATAAATTCAATAAAAACATAAGTTTGCTTAAACTGATTTTTGACCAAGGGCAGAATTTGTCCAAACACAGAGATTGAGTTGGTTGAACTTGGCTTAGCTCAGTTCCTGGTTCAAAGTAGCTGTGAACTTCACCTGTTGGACTAGTTTACGGCCAACTGGATTGGATATGCTGACCAAATGTGCTACTTCTGCAGCCCGGAGAAGGGTGTGCAGGCATTAGAGCAGAACATGGACCATAAGCCGTAGATGCAGGACACCATCTGCCCAGGGGTGGGATTCAAAATTTTTAACAACTGGTTCTGTGGGCGTGGCTTAGGTGGTGGGTGTGGCTTGGTGGTCATGTGACTGGGTGGATGTGGCTTGTGGGTCATGTTATTGGCTGTGCGTGGCCAACTCAATATGACTCACATCGAGGCACGCATCTTCTCGCCTGGCCTCTCATGACTGTGGGATGCTGCAATAGTCGTAAGTGTGAAAAACGGTCATAAGTCACTTTTTTCAGTGCCATTGTAACTTTGAATGGTCACTCCACACAAGGAAAGTACCAATAAAGGAGGGGGGAAAAAAACCTCCAGCGACATTCCTGAGACAGGAAGTCTAGTCCTGCCAAGAACGTCATAAGGGTTAACGGAGAGGCAGTTTCTGTAAGCAACACCAGAGTGTTTCCTTCCTGCCTTCCTTACAGGATTAGCCCAGTAATTTCTTCTAACAACCGGTTCTCCAAACTGCTTAGAAGGTTAACAACCGGTTCTACAGAATAGGTGTGAACTGGTAGAATCCCTCCGCTGCATCTGCCTCTTCAGTGCCACTTTATAACGCCTTGGTAACAGAGTGATGGTATGCTACTGGTTCAAACTGGTTCGCCTGGTAGAATCCTCCGCTGCATCTGCCTCTTCAGTGCCACTTTATAACGCCTTGGTAACAGAGTGATGGTATGCTACTGGTTCAAACTGGTTCGCCTGAACCGGTAGTAAAAAAGCTGATGATCAGCTGAGAGGTGGGAAAAAAATCCTCCAACAATCAGCTGAGAGAAGAAGAAGAGAAAATCGCAGGATTCTCTGCGCTCAGCTAATTGGTGCTGCAGGTCTCAGCTGGTGTGGGGAAAGCTGCGTGCTGGCATTAGGCAAAGCATGCCCACCAAGCTACGCCCACCAAGCCACACCCACCTAACCGGTGGTAAAACATTTTGAATCCCACCACTGCTTGGTAAGGCCACACCTGGAATATTTGCATCCAGTTTTGGTCACCACACTATAAAGAAGATGTTGAGACTCTGGAAAGAGTGCAGAGAAGAGCAAGAAAGAGGATTAAGGGGACTGGAGGCCAAAACGTAAGAACGGTTGCAGGAATTGGGAATCTAATAAAGAGAAAGACTATTGTTTGTTTGTTTGTTTATTTATTTATTTATTTTTGGGATGGCTGTCACTTCTCCGGCGGACTCAGGGCGGCTCACAATAAAAATATACAGTACAAAATTTAAAAAGTATTAAATAACATCCCAATAAGCTAATTAAAATGAACAAACAACCACTAAACCCCTCCCCGCATCAGTCCAGGTCGGCCAGTTGAAAGAGCCATGTCTTCAGGTCTACGGAAGGATCAAGGTCAGGAGCCATCCTGCTCCAGGGCAGCTGATTCAAAGGGCGGGTGCACCCACAGAGAAGGCTCTCCCCCTGGGGGTCGACAGTCGATACTGTCTGACCAATGGCACCCTGAGGAGGCCCTGTCTGTGGGAGCGCACAGGGCGATGGGCCGTTGTTGCTGGCAGCAGATGTGCCTGCAAATACCGTGGCCCTAAGCCGTGCAAGGCTTTATAGGTAATTATCAGCACCTTGAATCTCACCTGGAGGGCAACTGGCAACCAATGCAGCTCACGAAGGAGGGGTGTAATATGGGAGTATCGGAACACTCCCACCACAACCTGTGCAGCTGCATTCTGTACCAGCTGAAGCCTCTGAGTGGTCTTCAAGGGCAGCCCCATGTAGAGAGCATTGCAGTAGTCCAAACGGGAGATAACGAGCGCATAGGGCAGCCCCATGTAGAGAGAGTATTGCAGTAGTCCAGCAAGGCTTTATAGGTAATTATCAGCACCTTGAATCTCACCTGGAGGGCAAATCGGCAACCAATGCAGCTCACTTAGAGGTGTAATATGGGAGTATCGGAACACTCCCACCACAACCTGTGCAGCTGCATTCTGTACCAGCTGAAGCCTCTGAGTGGTCTTCAAGGGCAGCCCCATGTAGAGAGCATTGCAGTAGTCCAAACGAGCACATGAGCAACCGTACGCAAGGCATCTCGGTCCAGATAGGGGCGCAACTGGCGCACCAGGCAAACCTGGGCAAATGGCCCCCTGGCCACGGCTCCTACCTGATTAAGGAGACTAGGGTCAACACAATAGCAGTCTTCCAATATTCGAGGGACTGCCACAAAGATGGGGTGTGTCTGTGTGTCAAGCTATTCTCCAAAGCCCCTGAAGGCAGGACAAGAAGCAACGGATGGAAAGTAATCCAGGAGAGAAGCAACCTGCAGCTAAGGAGGAATTTCCTAACCGTGAGGACAATTAAGCAGTGGAAAGGAAGTTGTGGGTGCTCCATCACTGGAGGTCTTCAAGAAGAGATGGGATACCTATTGGTTATTCTCCTCCTCGAGCCAGGAGGAGTTGGACTAGAAGACCTCCAAAGTCCCAGCCATCTCTGGGACAAAAGATGGGGTGGAAGGAAGGCCGCCTTTCAACACGAGGCCTTAAGAACCCGACAGATCCACCTCGATATTCAAGTTGGGTGAGGATTCAGCCTGCTGGAGGAGACCAGGAGAAAGCATTTTCTCACCAAGCTGGAATGGTTAGAAAGGAGGTTGCGACGCTCCTGATGGAAGTCGACCGACTGGTTTCCCTTGGCAACAAGTCAGGATCCATCCGCCCACCTTTCTTTTCAGAGCCATTTTTTTCCCCCTTCCGTCAAGGTATCCTCGCGTCCGCCTGGTTCTGACACCGAACGGAGATGGGCAAGGAAGGCCGGAGGTTTGGGGTTTCAATCAGAATAGAGCTGGAAGGGACCTGGGAGGTCTTCTAGTCCACCCCCGCGCTGCACAAGCAGGAGACCCTAGCCTAGACCATTTCAGACAAGTGACTGTCTAGTCTCTTAGAAACCTTCAGTGACGAAGCAACCTGGACTACTGGGATCAAGCTGTTCCACTGATTAATTGACCTCACTTTTAGAAAGTTGCTCCTTAGTTCCTGGTTGCTTTCAATCAGAATAGAGCTGGAAGGGGCCTTGGAGGTCATCTAGTCCAGCCCCCTGCTCAAGCAGGAGACCCTATACCACCCCAGACAAATGGTGGTCTAATCTCTTCTTAAAAACCTCCAATGTTGGAGCACTCACAACTTTTAGTGGCAGGCAGTTCCACTGGTTAATTGTCCTCCCTGTTAGGAAGTTTCTCCTTAGTTCTAAGTTGCTTCTCTCCTGGGTTAGTTTCCCTCCGTTGCTTCTTGTCCTGCCTTCAGGGGCTTTGGAGAATAGATGAGCCCCCTCTTCTTTGGGGCAGCCCCTCAAATGTTGGAAGATGCTCTCCTGTCTCCCCTGGTCCTTCTCTTCATTAAACTGGAGATACCTAATTCCTGCAGCCGTTCTGCTTATGTTTTAGTCTCCAGGCCTTTGATGACCTTGGTTGCTCTTCTCTGCACTTTTTCCAAAGCCCCACTATCTTTTTTGTAATGTGCTGACCAAAACTGGATGCAGGATTCCGGGTGTGACCTTACTAAGGCGTTGTGAAGCAGAACGAATGCTTCACCTGATGTTTGGTTCTATGCAAAGGCAGGTGTGCAAACCTTTTGGCCAGGGATCTGCAAAGGCCAAGGAAAGAGGGAGGCTTGGGAGGAGCCAGGTTCCGGCTGACGTCCGAAGGGTTCAGCCAGAGCGTCTTTGTGGGGCTCCTGAGTGCTCCCTGAGCTGCCTGGTTTCCTGGCAGGCGTTTCATGACCCAACTAGGCATCATCATCGTTATGAGAAGGAGGGGTGGGAGAGAAGAGGATTTCTCTGAGCTTGGTGATTTCCTTGCAGCCATTTCATGACCCAACTTTTGGGGGAGAAGGAGGAGGACTGGGGCTCTTAGTGCTCTCTGAGCTTGATTTCCTTGCAGGCGTTTCGTGACCCAACTAGGAAACATCATCAGTGCTAAAAGGGGGAGGGGTTTGTGGATGGGAGGAGGAGGGGGGAAATGGGGAGGCGGTAAGAGGAGGAGGATTGTGGGGGCCTTGGTCGAGTTTGGCTGTTTTCTTGCAAACTTTTCATGATCCAACTGGGTAACATCAGGGCTAGAAGGGAGTAGGTCGTGAGGAGGAGGAGGAGGAGGAGGAGGAGGAGGAGGAGGAGGAGGAAGACTGTGGGTCCTTAGTATTCATAATATCCAACAGGGAGGCTTAAGGAAAGTATCTTCATGTTCTTTCAGAATTTTAATTGATGCCTCCTCCTTTAATCTAAAAGACGTTTGGTAGCAGCCGCTATTTGTAGCTCAGGGTGTAACTGTGGGGCGCTTGGTGCTCTCTGAAGTTGCTGGGTTTTTTTTGCAGACATTTCATGACCCAACTAGGGAACCTCATCAGTGAATATAAGCAGGGATTAACCCCAGACAAACAATCAAGCAGAAAACAATGCCCTAATCCAGGAAATGCCAAAGGGGGAAACTACACCCTCATTAACACTGACAGGGTAAGCTGCTGTATATAAACAAAGAGCAAACCCCACTCCCTTCATGACTGAGGATGTTACCTAGTTGGGTCGTGAAAAGTCTGCAAGAAAACCAAGATCAGAGAGCACCAAGGACCCCCACAGTCCTCCTCCTCCTCCTCCTTCCCTCCTCTCTGCAAATTTCCCTCCCTTCTAGCACTGGTGATGTTCTAACACTCACACGCACCCCACAGTCCTCCTCCTATCCACCTATCTCCCTCCCTTCCAGCCCTGATGACGTTTCCTAGCTGGGTCGTGAAACGTCTGCAGGGAAACCACCCAGCTCAGAGCACCAAGGAACCTCACCGCTCAGCCCTGAGCTACTCAACCATCTTCCTTGGCAAAGGCCTACCAAGACTTGCTCGCTGGGAGGTTTTAAGAAGCGGTTGGACAAGCGTTTATCTGAAATGCTGTAGGCTTTCCTGCCTAAGCAGGGGTGGGGGGTTTGGACTAGAAGACCTCCATGGTCCCTTTCAAGAGCACAAGCCTTCGAAGGAAGCTGACCTCTTCTGGCTGCAGAAGATTCTCCAGCTTGCAGATGGGACCAGGGAACCTGCAAAAGCGAATGGCCCGGCTGTTTTCCTCCCCAGATCCTTCCTTCCTTCCCCTCCCATCTCCCTTCCCTTTGGGGGCAAAGGCAGCTGGCTTCCCACCCCCCCTGGAGCCTCCCCCAATGGGCTGCTTTCCCAGTAGCTGGGCGCTGCTGGGGTTGCCCAATTCCCTTCTGGGTCCCACCCTGCCCAGGGTGGGGCGGCGTGTGGGATAAAACTGGATTCCTGCAAGCGCTGGGGAGTCTACCTCCCAGGGATAGATTTAGTAATCCGTTGCCTTCCATCGCAAAGCTCCGCATTGTAAATAAATCTTTCATCCTGGCTAGGCGTGGCGGGGCGGGGTGGGGGAGAACGTTTGCAGGTTTCTCAACGCCAGCACAGCGAGGGCTGCGTTGCCCGTCCTGGACCTGCAGGGCCCAGGGAGGGGCCCCCACCACCCGGGGGGGTTGCATGGGGAGGGGGCCCCCTTCGCTAGGTAGACCCAGATCCTCCGATGCCATCCCAGGTTCAGCAACCGTTCTCCCCACCCACCTCATAACGGACACTAATACGACTGAGTGAGTCCAGAGTTATTTCACTCCTCTGCGCGCAATAGAATCCCGGATGCCTTCACCAGGCTCCAAATTTTGGACCTGGACAAGCTACAACTACGCCGCCCTACGGTCTGACCTAGGCTTCCTACACAAAATTGTCTGCTACAACGTCCTCCTTCAGCTTCCACCACACTAACACGCAGGCAAACAATAGGTGCAAACTCAAAGGAAAGCGCTCCAAACTCGATGGCAGAAAATACGACTTCAGCCACAGAGGGGTCAACGCCTGGAACTCACTCCCTGGCTCTTTCGACCTCAACACCCCCCCACCCAATTGTAACCCTCTGAACCGTCTACCTTGGACCTCACTCCATTCCTAAGAGGACCTTAAAGGGGGCATGCATAAGCACACCAGCGTGCCTATGGTCCCCGTCCTACTCCTCCCATTTACTCGTTTATTACGTAATACCTGTTTATACTCATATGTTTATATGTTATGTTCAGACTTATACTTGTTTTCTCCTCCATGCTTGACAAACTAAAATAAAACAAAATAGAACGAATGAATAAATAACCACCTCCCTGCACGAGGAATCCTGCCCTTCCTGCCATCAGAGATATGGGAACTGTCACAAGAGCGCCACCTTCTGGAGATTGGGGGGGGGAGGAACAATGCACCCCAAGGTCCCGTTGGGGCAGGGGTCTCCAACCTTGCCCCTTTAAGCATAGTGGTGGACCTCAACTATGCTTCATCTCTTGTGATCCCTTCCTCTGCAATCTCTCCGTTTTGATTTAACCCTCTTCAATTCTGGGGAGTTGAAGGCCATGAGTCTTAAAGGGGCCAAGTTTGGAGAGATTGAAGGGCTCACTTGCCCCAACCAAGAAAGCTGCAGCCTGGAGTCTAGGGGGGGATGTCTAGATCAGAAAAAACATGGAGTAAGTACAGGCAGTCCTTGACTTACGACCATGGACCTGTTTAGCAATGTTTTCTACTGCTAAACGGGACAGTTAAACAGCTGTTTTCCTGTGACTAAACGGGACTGTTCTCGAGTGAGTTTTGTCCCATTTTACGCCCTTTTCTTGCCCCAGTAGTTAAGCGAACCAGTTGTTCGGTTAGTAACCCGGTCGTTAAGCGAATCTGGCTTCCCCATTGGCTTTTGCTGGTCAGGAGGTCGCAAAAGAGGACCACGAAAGGGGATCACGCTACAACCATCATAAATACGAGCCAGTTGCTGGGCGTCTGAATGTTGATCCCGTGGCCGTGGGGATGCTGCAATGGTCGTTAAGTGTGAAAAACGGTCGTAAGCCACCTTCTTCGGTGCTGTTGTACACTTCAGCTTGTGTGGGTGGCACAGCAGGGGTGGGTCTTATCCAGGACGACAATGAAGGTGCGTATAGGGAAGAAGTGAAGGCTCTGGTGGACTGGTGCAATAAAAGGAACCTGGTTCTGAATATTAATCAGATGAAGCAGATCATCGTAGATTTTAGAAAGAGCCGGCATGCTCATACACCCCTCAGTATGCGGCCATAGAGGAGGTCAGCGTTATTAAGTATCTGGGGGTGCAGATAACTCACAACCTGGACTGGTCTCTACCCACGTCATCCTTTGGGAAGCCTGCAAACCGGCCTCTGCATTTCCTACGTCGGATGAGTGGAGCACATCTTTTCTCCTTCTGTCCTGGCCACTTTTTACAGAGGCACGACGGAGAGCGTTTTAACAAACTGCAACCCGTTTGCTTTGGTGGCCGCAGCGCCCCAGATAATAGAAAGTCCCTACAGAGAGTGGTGAGGACAACCGAGCAGATTGTAGGAAGCTCGCTTCCTGTCCTTCAGAATGCTGCTTACAAGCGCTGTGTGCTTAGAGCTCAAGCATTGTTAGAGACCCCGCACACCCACTTGATGGCCTATTTCCTGTTGCTCACCTCTGGGGGGGGGTTCAAAGTATTTCCAGCAGGACTACCAGATCCTGTAACAGCTTTCTTCCCTAGGCCATCCGCCTGGTAAACTCACAAGATTTGCTTCTCTTGCCCTGTACATGTATACATCGAACTAGACTGTGTTGTTTCTCTGTGTCAGATAATATATGTGGGTATATGCATAATTCTGTATTTATTTATTCTGTTATATTATGTAATCAGAGGTGGGATTCAAAAATCCCAGCAACCAGCTTGCTGCCCAGTTGCTGGGTGGGCGTGGCTTACCAGAACTTCCGAGAGAGCCATTTTTCGCCTTCCCCAGAGTCCGGAGGCTTCCCTCAGGCCCCTGGGAGGGAGAAAATGGCCTCCCCCGGGCTCTGGAAGCCGGAAACAGGCCTGTTTCCAGACTTCCAGAAGTCTGAAAAACGACCCTCCCAGAGCCTCCACACAAACCCTGCACTTACCTGCATCCAAAATGGGCTGCATGGAGACTCCTGGGAGGGGCAGGGTGGGGTAGGAGGGGCCAGCCGGTCAGTTCAACTATCAGTTAGGTGAACCAGGTGTAAATTTAACTTCCGGTTCACTCTGAACCGGCCCGAACCGGCTGAATCCCACCCCTGCCTGAAGTGTATATTGGAAGTGGTATCCCTTCTGAGAGATGTATGCAAGAAATTTCACTTTGATGTATGCTGGTTAGTGTGCATTTCAAGTGACAATAAACTACTACTACTACTACTATTACTACTACTTCTTGTTCTTGTTCTTCTTGTTCTTCCTTCTCCTCCTCCTCCTCCTCCTCCTTCATCTTCCCCTTCATCCTCTTCCTTTCATCCTCTCTTCTATTCCTCCTCCTCCTTCTTCATCTTCCCCTTCATCTTTCTCCTCCTCCTCTTCTTATTCTCCTCCTCCTCTTACTTCTTCATCTTCCCCTTCATCCTCCTCCTCCTCCTCCTCCTCCTCCTTCTGCTTCTCCTTCAGATGGTCACTAAACGAACTGTTGTAACCCAAGGATGACTTGTACTGATTGGATAAGAAGCAAGAGGAGGACATAATAACAGGAAGAAGTAAAACGCAGAGGCAGGTTAGTTTTCTGAGTTTAATTTATTCCTCCTGGGCTCAGACAAAGTTCAGTGGTTACCATCGATTTCCTCTAAGTTTCCTTTCTATGCAACGTAGAAGGTGCTCTCTCATTGCCCCAAATCTAGTTTATTTTATTTATTTAAAGGATTTACAGCCCACCCTGCTGAAAGTTCAAAGGTTTCTTCTGCTTTCAATCAAGAATGTGGATTCTCAGCACATTTGCACCCGAGACCGGTTCAGCACATGTGGGGTCTCTGGACTGAGTTGTGATTTCATCTGCAAGATTACATCATCAGGAAGGGAGTGAGGTCGGTGCTGGAAGGGAGTGAGGTTCGGTCTTTGTTTATATACAACTTAACCTCACTCCCTTCCAGCACTGATGATGTTCCCTCGTTGGGTCATGAAACGTCTGCAAGAAAACATCCAAGCTCAGAGAGCACCAAGGACCCACCACCACCACTCCTCCTCCTCCTCCTCCTCCTCCTCCTCCTCCTCCTCCTCCTCCTCCTCCTCCTCCTCCTCCTCCTCCTCTTTATGTTCCTAGACAGTGTTTCTCAACCCTGACATCTTTAAGATGCATGGACTTCAACTCCCAGAATTCTGGGACTTGAAGTCCACGCACCTTAAAAGTTTCCAAGGTTGAGAAATACTGGTTCAGAAAATTAGCACTTGTCTGCATGGGCAGCATTGTTACATTGGGCAGAAGGTGATGGGCATACAATATATGTATGCCAGCACGTTCTTCCTTTTCTCCCAGAGGGAAGACCATTGGGAAACATGGTAAATCCAAAATTTCATTTCTCTGTGTTATGCTTGAGCCACGGTGGCGCAGTGGTGAGAGTGCAGTACTGCAGGCGACTTCTGCTGACTGCCGGCTGCCTGCAATTTGGCAGTTCGAATCTCACCAGGCTCAAGGTTGACTCAGCCTCTTCCATCCTTCCGAGGTGGGTCAAAGGAGGGCCCAGGTTGTTGGAGGGCAATAGGCTGACTCTGTAAAACCGCTTAGAGAGGGCTGTAAAGCACTGTAAAGCGGTATATAAATCTAAGTACTATTGCTATTGAAGGAGGTTAGCCAGCTCTTTTCATTCTACAGGAGCCGTTCCCAGTCTTGGCAATTTCCCTCCAGCTTCGGAGTGGGACACCATCCAACAAGAGAGCCTTGGTGGTGCAGGCTATTAAACGCCTAGCGCTTAAGTTCCAGCTGCCTGCAATTACTGCAGGCTCGAATCCCACCAGGCTCAAGGTTGATTCAGCCTTCCATCCTCTCAGGGTAGGTAAATTGAGGACCCAAAGATTTTTTTTTTTAAATTCATATTTATATCCCGCCCTTCTCTGGAGACTCAGGGCGGCTTACAATTTTGGGACAACCCATGTGCTCAGCAATAGCCTTCCTTCCATTGTATATGCCTGCTTACTAAGCGGCATTTTTACAAAGTCAGCTTATTGCCCCCAACAATCTTGGGTCCTCAGTTTACCTACCCCGAGAGGATGGAAGGCTGAGTCAACCTTGAGCCTGGTCTTCTAGTCCAACACGCCCCCTGTTCAAGCAGGAGAGGCCATTCCAGACAAGGGACTGTCCTTAAAAGCCTCCATTGATGGAGGACCTACAACAACTGGAGGGAAGCTGTTCCGTGGATTTATTGTCCTCACTTTTAGGAAGTTTCTCCTTAATTCCAAGTTGCTTCTCTCAACGACTTCAACCAGAATAGAGCTGGTTAGAAGTTGGAGGACTTCTAATCCAACCCCCTGCTGTAGCGGGAGACCCTACATTATTCTGGACAAAGGGCCGTCCAATCTCAAAAACCTCAAGTAATGGAGCACCCACGATTTCTGGTGGGAAGCCTTCCTGTCCAATTTTTGGAAACTGATCAAGAAGAGAAGCAACTTGGAATTAAGGTGGAATTTCCTAGCTGTGAGGACAATTAACCAGTGGAACAGAAGTTGCCACCAGAAAGTTGTGGCTGCTCCATCACTGAATGATTTTTAAGAAGAGATTGGACAACCATTTATCTGGAATGGTGTAGGGTCCAGTGGTGGGATTCAGCCGGTTCGCACCGGTTCCCAAGAACCGGTTGTTCACTTTCTGAGCAGTTTGGTGAACTGGTTGTTGGAAGAAATCATGAGGGCAGAGAACCGGTTATTACCGGGCCTTGGTGGTGCAGGCTGTTAAATGCCTGCACTTAGTTCCAGCTGCCTGTAATTATTGCAGGCTCGAATCCCACCAGGCTCAAGGTTGACTCAGCCTTCCATCCTCTCGGGTAGGTAAAGTGAGGACCCAAGATTGTTGGGGGCAATTAGCTGACTTTGTAAAAATGCCGCTTAGTAATAAGCAGGCATATACCGTGTTTCCTAAAATAAGACCTACCCCAAAGTAAGACCTAGCACTATTTTCTAAACCTGCCCTAATATAAGACCTACCCCAAAAATAAGACCTAGTGTAAATCTCCAGTTCCAGGAAGACTTTTCAGGGAGCAACCGTGCACCCATGAAACACCCCCCCCACACACTCACACCCACTATTTGGCACCATAAATATATAAGACCACCCCAAAATAAGACCTAGTGTGTTTTGGGAGCCAAAAAATATATAAGACAGTGTCTTATTTTTGGGGAAACACGGTACAATGGAATGAAGGCTATTGCTGAGTGCACTGGGTTGCGCCTCCAAAATTGTAAGCCGCCCTGAGTCTCCGGAGAAGGGCGGCATATAAATGTAATTAAAAAAAAATGATTTGAATCCCACCACTGGTAGGGTCTCCTGCTTGAGCGGGAGGCTGGACTGGACTAGAAGACCTCCAAGGTCCCTTCAAACTCTGTTAATAAGGGAGAAGCAACCTAGAACTAAGGAGGAATTCCCTGACAGTGAGGACAATTAACCAGTGGAACTGCTTGCCATGAGAAGATGCGGCTGCACCAACACTGGAAGTTTTTAAGAAAGACTGGACAGTCACTTATCTGGAATGGGATAGGGTCTCCTGCTTGAGCAGGGGGCTGGACTAGAAGACCTGCAAGGTCCCTTCTAGCTCATTCATTCATTCACATTCATCTCTTCTTAAAATCCTCCAGTGATGGAGCAGCCACAACTTCTGAAGGGAAGCTCACGGAGGAAACAAAATGGCCTCTTTGGGCTACTGCTGAGGAAGTTCTGGAGAACTTCCTGGAGGAGGAGATGGAGGAGGTAAACCCAGAAGAGCCCCACTGCCCTTCCCACGTCACCCCATCTTTAAATTATTACCAAGGCTCTGTACAAAAATAAAAAGGGTTCTCATAAGATTTACAACCAATATTATTAAATAAATATTTGGAGTAGACAGTTCCTTTTGCTTGGTTCATAGCTCATCTTTGGGGTTGATGTCCTGCTCGGTGGGACCGGAGGGTTGGTGGCCCAACAAGGCGATGATCTCGTCGGCCTGGATTCGCTCCTGAAGGGCAAAGAGAAGGGAGAAGAGGTGAAGGGCTGACCAAAAGGAGGAAGGGCAGCCCCACCGTTCTCAAAAGTCTGATCCGGTCTGGAAGACCGTTTATTATTCGTTAAAATTTATTTTTCCCCGTGGGCTCACTCCAGTTTACAATAACAAAAAGGAAAAGGAAAAGAAAAAGAACAGAGCGTAAAGAGCGCACAGGCAGGGTCTCCTCGGGTGCCGCTGACACAATGTCGCGGCGGCGACCGAGAGGGCCTACTCTGTATGGCTCCACTTTGTGGAATCTTCTTCCGCCGGAGCTTCGTTTGGCTCCCGATCTTCGCACCTTCCGCCATGATTTGAAAACTTGGCTCTTTCTACAATCTGGGTTGTGCTGATTCTCCTGGGTTGGGGTTATTTAATTGGGGTTTTAAACGTTAATTCGGCTTAAATGTTTAATATCTTTTAATTAATTTAATTTATTTACTGTTGTATTTTAATGTCCGAGTCTTCGGAGAGGGAGCGGCATATAAGTCGAATAAATAAATAAATAAATAAATAAATAAAGAGGACAGAAGTAAAATAAAAGAGCGATAAAATACAGGTATCTCTATTTGTCAAGGAAATCTGCATTAGTTAGCTCAGAATATTATTTATTTATTTTTATTTTTAATTACATTTATATGCCAGCCTTCTCTGAAGACTCAGGGCTGCTTACAATTTTTGGAGCACAACCCAATGCTCCAATAGCCTTCATTACTAAGCGCATTTTACAAGGTCAGCTAATTGCCCCCAACAATCTTGGGTCCTCAGTTTACCTACCCCGAGAGGATGGAAGGCTGAGTCAACCTTGAGCCTGGTGGGATTCGAGCCTACACTAATTGTAGGCAGCTGGATCTTAAGAACAGGCATTTAACAGCCTGAGCCACCAAAGCTTAATGAACTGGCAGAGCCATGGTAACAAGGTCAGCCAATAAAAGCTGAATTAGAAACTGAAGGAGCCTGGCTGTGGCCCTGCAGCTCTGAGTGCTGTGCTGAGAATTGGAAACTCGTCTGCTCTGAGCTCTGAAGCTGCTTGTAACTACTACCACGTTGGAAGAAACTACCATTGGTATTGTACATTTTACTCATATGTCATTACGTATATAAAGAAGTTGATGAATCCTGCTGAATCAGTCATCTCTGTGTGCTCTCTGGATTTGATTTCTGCAATAAACTCTAACAAGTTATCATGAAATTAGGATATTGTAAATTAGTTATAATTACATTTAGCGTAGGGTGATGCAGCCCAGGGGTGGGGGGAGGTCACCTCCTGCTGCTGCCTTGTGAACCTTTTAGCCTTCTGAATTTTTTTTACTTTGCTGTTTATTTTTACCCGGATGTTTTAAACTTGCTCTTCCTTCCATTTCTAACATCTGCTTTCTCCAAAGGTTTCTTTCTTTTTCAAGAGACAACTGGACTGTCTGTTTTTTTCCCTTTGAAGACATTTTGCTTCTGGTCCAAGAAGTTTCTTCAGCTTGGACTGGATGGTGGGGAAGGGAAGGATTGATATTCCTTGCAGACAGCTGGTCATTTGCATCCTTTTAGAGGGCCGTTGAGGCCGCTTGGAGGTTTCTCTGTGTCCTCAGGGTCACCTGAGTGGTGCAAATGGGTGTGGAGCCTTCTTGGAACTGCTGAAAGGACGGTGTTGTGGACTCAATGCCCATTTGCATTACTTAGGTGTTCCTGAGGACACAGATAAACCTCCAAGTGGCCTCAATGATTCTCTAAAAGGACACAAATGACCAGCTGTCTGCAAGGAGTATAAAGGGTCACCTCATTAGTGAAATGGTTCCTGAAGTCTTCAAATTTTTCCTCTGGAAATCCAGAGTTGATCAAAGAAAGAAACACAAATTACTTTTGTCCCAAAGGTGCTTTTTATCCCAAGAGGCTCCTGGACTCTCTGGTTTTTCTCTGAAGACGTTTCTCTTCTCATCCCAGAAGTTTCTTCATCTCTGACTGGATGGTGGGGATTGGAAGGACTGATACTCCTTGCAGGCAGCTGGTCATTTGCACCCTTTCAGAGGGTCCTTGAGGCCACTTGGAGGTGTGTCTGTGTCATCTAAGTGGTGCAAATGGGTGTGGAGCCTTCTGACTGGATGGTGGGGATTGGAAGGATTGATGCTCCTTGCAGGCAGCTGGACATTTGCATCCTTTTTAGAGGGTCCTTGAGGCTGCTTGGATGTTGATCTGTATCCAGTCAGAGCTGGAGAAGCTTCTCGGATAAGAAGCGAAACATCTTCAAAGAAAACACCCCAGAAAGTCCAGGGCCTCTTGAAAACAAAAGCAGCTTTGGGACAATCCTGGCCTGGATGACTGAGAAGCTCCAGAGACAAATCTCTGCTTTTAATCCCTGTTCTTAACGTTCCTGATTTATGGGCTGACAGGCATTAATTAGGAATATTAATTATTCCTCATTCCTAATGATGCAGTGGATGTCTCCTTCTACAACTGTAGCCTCAAACTGAGCTTCGCGGTGAAAAGGAAGTCCAGGCAAACTTCTGCATCTTAGGAGCCCCAGCAGGAATGCAGGAAGGAAGGAATGCAGGAATGCAGGAATGCAGGAAGGAAGGAAGGAAGGAAGGAAGGAAGGAAGGAAGGAAGGAAGGAAGGAAGGAAAGAAGGAAGGAAGGAAGAAAGGAGGGAGGGAGGGAAAGAAGGAAGGAAGGAAGGGAGGAAGGAAGGGGAAGGAGGGAGGAGGAGGGAGGAGGAGGAGGGAAGGAAGGAAGGAAGGAAGGAAGGAAGGAAGGAAGGAAGGAAGGAAGGAAGGAAGGGAGAGGCTGACTCTGTAAACTGCTTAGAGTGCTGGAAAGCCCTGTGAAGCGGCATATAAATCTAAGTGGGATGGATGGATGGATGGATGGATGGATGGAAAGAAGGAAGGAAGGAAGGAAGGAAGGAAGGAAGGAAGGAAGGAAGGAAGGAAGGAAGGAAGGAAGGAAGGAAGGAAGGAAGGCACCCTGGTTTTTTTCCCACTGGTTCACTCAGTGTGGGTTCTCAGCCACTTGGGGGCGCCCTTCGACAACTAATATTCTCAGGTTGTAGTTAGGTGGGAAGGAGTGGGAGGCTGCAGCTGCGGATGAATCCCCTATAAGTGGAGGTTACCCTCCGAAGGAGTTTGGGTGCAACAGAGAAGGAGTTAGACAAACAGATGCCCCCCACCCTCCCAGGCAGCTGCCAGGCACTTTGCTGGATGCAAAAAACTCTGACCTGAAAGGAAACAGGTTGGCCTGCAAAGGTGTGCCTGGACTCCAGATTCTGGGCTAACATCGACCAACTCC
>CM019151.1:188946957-188976400 GCA_009733165.1 Naja naja
AAGGAGGGACAGATAGTGAGAGAGAGAGTTGAAGACAGGAGGGAGGGAGGTAGATAATAGATAGCTAGATGATAGAGGAGGAGGATGAGAGAAAGAGATATAGATAGGTAAGCAGACAGGCAGGCAGTAGATTGTCAGGTGTGACCAAGCAGGTCCACCCATGAAGAATTCAATTAGCTGATTTATTGCTGAAGCCCAAACACAAGAATCTTTTCAAAGTGATGCTTTGTACTTGGGTGTCATAAAAATGCTCCAGTAAAAGAGGAACATGGGCAAACCACAAACGAATATTCTTACTTTAAGATCAGAGGTTTATTTCATGATCAATTTGGAACATGAATAGCCATCATAACACAACTTATATCAATAACTCATTGCAATGAAGTCCGCTGACATGACTGAGTCTGGCAAGGAATGTGTACAGTCCTGAACACACCCCAAGGCATTTTTTTTATACTTTTCTGCATGCATCTCACAACTTCCTTCCTTGTTCCTGCTTACTGACAGGCAGTCTCCACATATATACCCGTGTGCACCTCAAATCTCTATCCATCAGCTACTTTCATTTCCTCATTTCTCGTGGTTTCATCCTTCTATGTCCAAATATATTTATATTATGTATAAAGTTACATACTTTATACATACCCTAAGATGGACACCTAACATCAAAAACGTCATCCAAAAAGCACAGCAAAGAATGTTCTTTCTGCGCCAACTCAGGAAGCTCAAACTGCCCAAGGAGCTGCTGATCCAGTTCTACAGAGGAATGACTGAGTCTGCCATCTGCACCTCTATAACTGTCTGGTTTGGTTCTGCAACCCAACAGGACAGACAAGAGACTGTAATTAGGACTGCAGAAAAAAACAATTACTACCAACCTGCCTTCCATGGAGGACTTGCATATTGCACATGTCAAAAAGAGGGCTGTGAAAATATCTACACACCCCTCACATCCCGGACAGAAACTGTTTCAACTCCTTCCCTCAAAACCACACTATAGAGCCCTGCACACCAGAACAACTAGACACAAGGGGAGTTTTTTCGTGAACGCCATCACTCAACACTGTCCAACTGTTTACTAAGTCTGCATTACTATTACTATTAATCTTCTCATGACTCCTTATCACCCATCCCTTCCCACTTGTGACTGTATGATGGTAACTTTGTCGCTTGTATCCTTGACTGTTTCCTAGTATGTTTTGATTGCTTATTGTGCCCTATGACTATCATTAAGTGTTGTATGTGATGATTCTTGACTCTTGATGAATGTATCTTTTCTTTTATGCACACTGAGAGCATTTGCACCAAGACAAATTCCTTGTGTGTCCAATCACACTTGGCCAATAAAGAATTCTATTCTATTCTATTCTACTTTGCAAAATCATGTTTCACAATTAGCAACAGCTGAGCAGGATTGCAAATAGTTCTGGTACATTTTAAAATCATCCTATCTAAAACTTTGGTTCTTGTCTCTTTATTCTGGGGCCTTTTATCATCCAAAGGCCTTGTTGAATCTGATAGATCAGTAGCCTATATTTTTTGTTTCCCACAGGTGAAACAGATGAGGCTCAACAACATTCAAGGGAGGTTGGACTCTTATGACTACACAGAGACTCTGAACTAGTGCCCCACTTGACTCTTCCAACTGGCTCTGCCAGTCTCTCTCCAACCCAGGCAGAGGCAAGGGGCCAGCCGCCTCTGCACCGTTGTGGGGGGGAAAGCCACCTGGGGTCAATTGGATGGATTCCTACTGAGCCACAAGGTGCCTCCACTTGTAAACCAGGCTTAACAGCTCCAAATGAGTGAAGCCAAACAGATGCACTGGAAGGAAGCCACAATGGTGCCGCATGTGTGACAACACCATCGCACAAATGAGGCCGGCTCCATCATCCGCTCAAGTGGCTTCAACAAAGGAGGGCTCCTTTGGAAAAGGCTGAGCCCAGGAGGTGGGCCGATCGGAAGATGCCCAAAGGGCAGAACCGTTTGCCAGAGCCGTGCCTAGAAATGGGTTGCTTACCCCCACCCTTCCACCCCGGTGGGATTCGCTTCTCCTTCTCCCAGGTCTCCACCCCCCCTCCCCAAACAGCTCAGCCGTGAATGGTTTTCCCATTTTCCCAGCCGCAGGTCTGATTCCCTCTGCGTGCCATCCCGTGGCCAAAGCAGCAGCCGTGGCACGTGGCCAGCTCCTCCATCCCAGCGAGACGCTTTCTCCTCTAATCCGCCTCCAGGGCACAGGCAGCAGATGGCATCGCCCTGCGGGCTGCACGGATGGCAGAAGGCTGAAGAAATGAGACCGGCCGGGGAGAGGCGATGCCAGGCCACCCAGAAAGACAACCTGCAAGCCCCGGGTCCCAAAGGGGCTTTTCCCAACACAGGTTCTGAACACGTTTCTCTTCTCATCCAACAAGCTTCCTCAAGTTCTAACTGAATAGTGCAGAAGGGAAGGATTTAGGAAGATAGATAGATATAAATGATTTATATCTATATTCATAAATGATAAATTTATAATAAAATTATAATTTAATAAAATTATAATTTAAAATTATAATAAATTGCCCACAGAGAGCAGCAGGGGCCCAAAGTTCCCTGTGGATGAGCTACAGGAAGAGTCCAAAAGCTTGCAAGATTAAACCTCCGGTCCTGGGGATCAACCCAGGTTGGATCCTGCAACATTATCCCGGGGCACATAGATTCTCCTTCACCGGCGAGATAGGAATCCTTCCATTCCCCACTGTTCTGCCAGAACTGAAGAGGCTTCTTGGAAGAAAAGCGAAAGGTTTTCGGAGAAAAAGAACAAGAACAAAACAAGAAAATCCAGTTGCCTTTTGGGGAATTTGCAGGAAACCCTGCTTCCGATAACAGCTTCCCGACGCCCAGTGCACTCCCACCGGCAGGGCCTGCTCAGGGTGCCGTCAGCCAGGCAATGCCGGCTGGCAGCTCCCAGGGGCAGGGCCTTCTCTGTGGGGCCACCCACTCTTTGGAACCAGCTACCCCTGGAGCTCCGGGTGGCCCCTGACCTCCGATCCTTCCGCCGTGGCCTAAAAACTTGGCTGTTCCAACAAGCCTACCTGGACTGAAGGGGGGGGGGTATTTTAGTGGTTGTTTTAAATTTTTAACCGATTTATGAGGTTCTGGTTTAATTGATTTTTAATGTTTATATTGTGGTGTTTTTTAGTATTGTAAGGCGCCCTGAGCCCTTAGGGAGATGGGGCAGCATATAAATCTCATAATAATCTCATAATAAAAAGACCTTTGGAGACAACCCTGACCTGGATGAGGGAGAATCTCAAGACCTCCATTTTCATGAATGGGGAAAATGCGGGGGGGGGCCCTCCAGGTGGCCCAGATGCCGAAACCCATGGGTGCTGAGTTCAAGTTCACGTTTGCATCAGCCTGGGCCACCCAGTCAGGCAGGGAAGTTACGTTGCAGACCCTGTTAGTTCCCACTGGGGGAACCCAGCAAAAGAGCCTTTTCGGCCATTGTCCCATCCTGTGGAATATCACACACACCACAACAGACACACACACACACCACACACACAAGGCTTAGAGCCCCAGCCTCCAGACCTTCTGAAGAGAAGTTGAAAGGGGGCTCCTGAAAGCCCCCCCTTCGCCTTTGAACTAATTGTCATCTTTTGCCTCCTCTTCTAATTTTTAACTTTTATATACATTCTTTTATATTTTCACATTTTATTGCACAGGCAGTCCTCAACTTACAACTGTTCGTTTAGTGACCGTTCAAAGTTCATTTATTTATTTAATTAAACTTATATGCCGCCCGGAGTCCTTTGGGAGTTGGGTGGCATGCAAGTTTAATTAAATAAATAAATAATAAATAAATAAAGGTGCAACGGCACTGAAAAAGTGACTTATAACCGGTTTTCACAGTTAACGACTGTTGCATCGTCCCCAGGGTCACATGATCTAACTTCAGCCAGTTGGCCACTGACTCGTATTTATGACGGTTGTCGTGTCCTGGGATCACTTGATCTCCTTTTGCGACCTTCTGGCAAGCAACGTCAATGGGGAAGCCAGACTCACTTAATGACTGTGTGACTGACTCAGCCACGGCAGTGATTCCCTTAGCAAGAGTGGCAAGATAGGTCGCAAAATGGGGCAAAACTCCCTTAACAACTGTCTCGCTTAGCAACAGAAATTTCAAGCTCAATTGCGGTCGTAAGTGGAGGAATACCTGTCTACTGTTTTTATATTTTAGCGTTTGATTGTGGACCCTCCAGAGTTCCCCTTGAGGGAGGCGCCTGGGACAGGAATGCGGAAAATAAAGCAACTGCTCTGGCCTCTAACCCAGGAACCTTCCCCAGTCGGGCAGCCTCCCTCTGCTTGGGAAGAGGCAGGGCTTGAACGAGGCCTCCTTCCGTCATGAAATGCCTGCAAGAAAACCCCCAAGCTCAGACAGCACCAAGGACCCCACAGTTGTCCTCCTCCTCCTCCTCCCCCTCCCTTCTAGCACTGATGATGTCCCCTAGTTGGGTCATGAAAGGTCTTCAAGAAAACCACTAAGGTCTGAGAGGGCCAAGGACCACACAATTATTCCTCCTCCTCCTCCTCCGAAGTTCTCTTCTTCCGAAGCAGTGCTGAGCAAGCACCCAGTCACCCAGAATCGATTACAGGTTGGCCAGCATTTCCCACCGTTTCCAAACTTGGCAGGTTATACTTCCAAACCAGGCTCTGCTTTGAAGGTAACCCAATCTTCCCCCATAGGTATCAATGATCCCCCAGGGTTCATGAAGGTCAAACCCAAAGGTAATTTTCTGGGCCACGATATTGTTCCCCCTGGAGAGGAGATCAGCCAAACCTGGCCAGGCAGTGCCCCTTCCCGAGACTCCGTCGCTCTGACCCCGGGCTAAAATCAATGTCGCTTGCCAGTGATTTGCTATGAGAAGTTTAAGAGCTCCAAGCTGCTCCCAAGTCTGAAGAAGTCCCACTGAGCCAGACGGACTTACACAGGGGTGGGATTCAAATTTTTTAACAACCAGTTCTGTGGGCGTGGCTTAGGTGGTGGGCATGGCTTGGTGGTCATGCGACTGGGTGGGTGTAGCTTGGTGGTCATGTGATTGGCTGGGCGTGACCAACTCAGTATCACTCACAGCGAGGCACGCATCTCTTTGCCTGGCCTCTCATGACTGTGGGGATGCTGCAACAGTCGTAAGTGTGAAAAATGGTCATAAGTCACTTCTTTCAGTGCCATTGTAACTTTGAATGGTCACTCCACACAAGCAAAGTACCAGCAAAGGAGGGAAAGAAAACTCCAGAGTGGTTCCAGAGACAGGAAGTCTAGTCCTGCCAAGAACGTAAGAAGGGTTAACGGAGAGGCAGTTTCTGTAAGCAACACCAGAATGTTTCCTTCCTGCCTTCCTTACAGGATTAGCCCAGTAATTTCTTCTAACAACTGGTTCCCCGAACTGCTTAGAGTGTTAAAAACCAGTTCTAGCGAATAGGTGCGAACTGGTAGAATCCCAGCCCTGGACTTGCGCCTGAGGAGGGAGGGAGTCTGCCTCTCCTGTGACCTTTCTGGAGCCTGGAAGGAGGGCCAGGGGTCAGCTCAGGGGCCAGGGAAGGCCAGGCAGGATGGCCAGGGCCTCACCCGGAGGGGTAGGGAATGGGGCGGGGGGGCTGCACAGAATAACAATTGTGGGGAAGCCTTCCAGAGCCACAGGAGCAAAGCCAGAGAAAGACTCTGGGGGGGGGGGGAGGGGGAGGGAAGCAGCTTTTCAAAGGGGACACTTTCTGCTCCGCAAAGCAGATAAATCTTCCATCAAGCAACAAGGAGAAAACTGCGCTCTCTCCGATTCCCCCCCCCCCAAGCCTTTATTCTCTGCCCTCCGAGAGCAAGAGCAGAAGGAAGGGTGTGGGGGGGAGTCTCTCCCTCTCCCCAGATTGGCAGACTCTGCCCAAGAAGGGCTGTGCATCCACTTAAACAGATTGTGGGGAGCCTGGTGTGTCCCCCCCCCCTCTTTCAGTGTGTGTGGGGGGGAGGCACAATATTAAAAAGACGTTGAGACTCTGGGAAGAGGGCAGAGAAGAGCATCAGGGGCTGGAGGGTCTAAAACACACGAGGAAGGGTTGCAGGGACGGGGCATGGCCAGTTTAATGAAAAGAAGGACTTGGGGAGACATGTTAGCATCTTCCAGTATTTGAGGGGCTGCCCCAGAGAAGAAGAGGGGGGGGTCAAAGCACCAGGAGGCAGGACAAAAAGCAACAGGTGGAAACTAACCAAGGAGAGAAACAACCTGGAATTAAGGAAGAATTTCCTGTCAGTGAGGACAATTGACCAGTGGAACTGCTTGCCACCAGAAGTTGTGGGTGCTCCATCACTGGAGGCTTTTAAGAAGAGACTGGACAGCCACTTGTCTGAGATGGTAGAGGGTCTCCTGCTTGAGCAGGGGGCTGGACTAGAAGACCTCCAAGGTCCCTTCCAACTCTGTTATTCTGTTCTGTTCTTCTGCTGTTCTTTGTATGATCACATGCATCCAGTTCACGAAGCCCAAATGAAGTCCAGAATGGTATATAGGATCTCCTGCCATGCAGAGGGGCTGGACTAGAAGACCTTCAAGGTCCCTTCCAACTCTCCTATTCTATGTTCTACTGTAATCTACTGCAGGGGTTTTCCCCAGCACCCCACCATGGCTCAGCTCTTCAGGCTGCTGTTCTCCTGGGGGGGGAGGGGTCTCAGCAGACCCTCTCTCCAAAGGGAGGGGCAGGCGCTGGATTGAGGAAAGGTGTTAAATTGGCACCTGCCACCCCGCTGACTTCCCAGGAGAGCCCCACGCTCCAGCAGGCTTCTGCGCCCGAGGGCCCCCCTGGGAGACGAGCAGGGCCAGTCCAGAAGCATCCGTGGACTCCCATGCATGCCAGGCCCTCGCCACCAGCACGGACAACGGGCAGCAGACCAGCCAGAAGGCCGGGCACGTCACGAGGGCACAAGGCCGGAGAGAGGAGAAGATATCTCTGCAGGCACCGGCTGCAGCTGCCCACGGGTGGCTCAGGCAGGGCTGCCCTGGCAGCAGAGCAGAACATCTGGAATCTAAGGGGGGAGGGGGGATTAATGCACAGATGCAAGGACCACGTGCAACAGCAGGAAGGCCAGGCTGCAAGCCCACTGCTCCTGTGAGACTGCCCCACCTGGCAACCCTGCCCTGGGAAAAGGCCTCTTGACCCCTTGGGAGGCAGGAAAAACAGGGACCCCCTCCCCAAAGACAAAGGTTAGGAACAAACAATACCATTCCTGGAGGGGGGAGGGGTATTGGGGGGGAGGGAGGAATTCTGCCAGCCTCTCTCTGTGCACCTGCAAAGGAAGGTATTTGCCCAGGACGGGGTCAGGTCTTCTGCCATGGGCAAGGGGTTGGACTAGAAGACCTCCAAGGTCCCCTTCCAGCCCTAGGGCTCTCTTTCAGCACACTGAGCCAAGTCAGAGGAAGTTGCAGCCGCCTGTTGAGCTTGGCTAATGCATGAACCCTGATTTGTTTGCACGCTGCATTCGGACAATCCAAACACGGGGCCAAAGATCCAGGCCAGAGCTGGGTTTCAAGCAGGGGAGGTCTTGGCTGCTCCCCTCCTACGCCTGTAGCCCAGGGGCCTCTGGGTGAGCGTGTGTGCGTGTGTGTGTGAGAGAGATACACAGAAAGAGGGGAAAGAAACAAGAGTGACAGAAAATTAGAGAGTGAATGAGAAAGAGGGAGAGAGAACAAAACACCGAGAGAGAGAGAAAGGGAAGGAAAGAGAGAGAAAAGAGAGGAGACCAAGAGAGTGAGTGATAGAGAGAGAGAAAACAGAAAGAGAGAGAAAGGGAAGAGACAGAGAAAGAAAAGAGTGAAAAGAGATCGAGACCCCAAGAGAGTGAGGCAGAGAAAGAGAGAGAGAGAAAGCTGCCTTCTCAACTCCCTCCCCCTCCATGCCCTCTTTGCGTGTTGTGGCTCCACCGCCTGGCAATCATTTACCTGCCTTTCCGCACAGAGGTTGCAGGTGTGTGGCTGGCAGCGGCTTCCTCTCTGGCTGGTGGGGAGGGTGGGGGCAGCCTGCCAAACTGGGAGGGAAGGAGGCTTTCCTTGGCCGGAAGCAACTGGATTACTCAGGGGGAGGGGGAGGGGGAGCAAAGGGCTGTAATCCAAGCACAGCCCTGAGCCAGGATTAGCCCGGAGGCAGCCGGAGGGAGGGAGGGAGGGAGGGAGGCAGGAGAGCCAGCAGCCACCCCCCCCCCTCCCACCAGGCTGAGGGTGGGATTCGGACAACATTCGTAGTGCTTTGGTGGGAACGGCCATCTGGGGGGAGGTCCCAAGGCAGGCGAAGGCCCTCCGGATTGCATAACTGTGGCATTTATTTGAATGGCTCACCGCTTTGCACCGCCCGTCTCCACCCGAGCGGACAGGAACATACCAAAATAGAACCACAGTGTACTGAGTCCCCGACATACGGCCACAATTCAGCCCTACACTTCTGTTGCTAAGCGAGGCCACGGTTAAGTGAGTTTTGCCCCATTTTACACGAGCTTTCTTGCCGCAGCCATTAAGTGAATCCCTGCAGGTGCTGAAATAGTAAGACGGTCGTTAAGTGAACTGTCACAAGTAGGAGCCTGTTACCAAATGGCTGGATTTGGATCACGTGACCCTGGGGATGCAGCCACCGTCGTGTGAAAAATGGTCCTTTGTCCAGTGCTCTTGTCACTTCAAACGGTCGCTAAACGAATGACTGTAAACGTTTTGTTTGAAAAACAGAAAAAGGCAAGGAGGATTAAACGCTGTTAAAAGTAGTGTCAAGGCAAAGGGTGGGGCGGCTTTCAGGGCACCAGCCACCACCCCCCCGGGCTATGGGCTGCTCTGGGCTCCCCATGCCAGGAGGAAGGGGGCCTGCCTCACTCAGGAAGGGGGGCTGAGGGCCAGAGTATTGCAGAGGCTGGGCCATTGCCTTCATGCCTGAGCTGGGGTCCCTCCTGAGCTGCTGCCCACCCGCCCCCCGGCTGCAGAGGTGCATGGTTGGGGGGTGGGGGGTGGGGACGGCTTCCTCCTCTGCTAGGACCCCGCTTGCCCGGGAAGGGGGCTTCTCTGGGGCAGCCTCATTGTGCCACCTGCTTCCCAGGGCCAGAGGAAGCCCCGGCACTGGACTCTCTCGTTCAGGGGCAGAGCTGCCGTGGCTGGCTGGGCCGAGTTTCCTTTGGCCGAGAGTTGTGCCTTGTGAGGGTTGTTCTGCACTTATGGCTCTCTAAACCGTTAACAAGGTTTATTTAATCTTAACGAATTAATAGAATAAGAATAAGAACAGAATCCTTTATTGGCCAAGTGTGCTTGGACACCCAAGGACACATCTGTCTTTGGTGTGCAGGCTCTCTCTTATGGATTACATCTCACACGTGCCCCGTTTCCTGGCTGAGCACCTTCTGAGTGCCACTCCTTCTGCTCCTCCATTCAACGGCTGATTCGGCGGCCACTCTCAAGCACGATACGGATACTGCTTACCTCCCGCCCACCTGGCCCACTCCCCCAATTTCATTTTCGCCGGAGCTTTTGCAAGGACAGCCTCTAACGTTGCCCAGGTATCTTGGTTCTGCAGCAACTCAGCTCTCCCTTTCATGAACTGGCTCTCCCAGATCAGGTGACAGAGAGAACCACACACACACACACACACACATGTGGGCTATGCAGATGTTGTGCAGCTGGAGTCCAAGAAGAAACTGCTCTAGGAGCGCAGATCACACCCAGAGATCAACCCTGCGCATGTACACAATCAGCCAAAAGAGTGACTCGGTGAACAGCCAGTTTGGCCTAGTGGTGAAGGCACCAGGCTAGAAAGCAGGAAAGTGTGAGTTCTAGTCCAGCCTTAGCCAGGAAAGCCAGCAGGGTGACTTTGAGCCAATCACCAGGAGCCAGGGAGTTCTAGTTCTGCCTTAGCCATGAAAGCCACCATAAGCATGTAAGGCAAGCAGGGGACTTTGGGCCAATCACCAGGAGACAGTGAGTTCTAGTCCCTCCTTAGGCATGCAAGGGGGCTGGGTGACTTTGGGCTACTCCCTCCCTCTCAGTCCACCTCACAGGGTTGTTGTAGTGGGGAAAACAGAAAGAGGATGACTTTAGGGTGTGTTCAGAGCCTTCGGATATTTGGAAAAGTATCAAAGGCAGCATCTCAATAAAAAATAAAGTGAATAAACAAGCCCCCCCTCATCAGCCCCCCTGTACCACCCCTCAGGAGATGAAGTCGTCTGCCAGAACCCACCTTTTCAAACAAACCCCAAGGCCTCCAACCCAACGGAGACGTTAAGGCAGCTCACCAAATGGTCCCGAGATGCCCCCTGCCCTTCTAGGATTTGGCTGCCCTGGCTGGCTCCTCTTGAGGTCAAAGCGTTGGAAGACCGGAAACTTCCTGGCACCACAGACCTGCCGATGAGACGAGCTGAAAGGCCATTAGAGGGCATCAAGCTCACCCCCTTGTGCCCAAGTCCAGGGGGCGGCCATTCCTGACCGGGGAATGTCCGGCCTCGCTGGGGAAAATCCTGCAGGGAAGACAAACAACCCCCCTCCCCACTTTTGCAGGCACCTGGGAATATTTTTACAGCCCAGTTGTGACCTGGAGGATCCGTCCCGGGATGAGACTTTCAGGCGAACCCTCTCTAGCCCTTGCGGAGGCTTCCAAATTTTCCTCTGGGTGGATGGGTGGGGGAACCCCCACAAGCCCCCCCCCAAAGGAATTCCATAGTAATGGAGCTTTCTGGCCATAGCCGAGGCCTCTGGCAAGCTCCCAACTCCAGGAAGGCAGCTTTGGATTGCAGTGGGAGCTCTCCAAGACCCATCGATTTTCTCCCTTTCGGCCCCAAAACAGGCAACTTTCCCTGAAATGCTCAGACATGGCGTGAAGATTCAGAAGGAAGGGAACCTGGGAGGATCCGGAGGGATTCCCAACAGAGCAGGAGGAGGGCCGGGTTCATTGGGGGAGTCCAGAAGAGCCTCCCCAACCGCTAAAAAGTGGCTATTTCTGAATATGCAGGTCATTCTTGACTTCCGCAGCTAACCTGGCCTGCACCACGTTGGGCTTCACAGCTGATGATCAACACCTTGAATTGGAAGCAAGCAGGTAGCAGAGCAAAGGTGTTCTACAGGTACTCCTCAACTTACAGCCGTTCGTTTAGCGACTGTTCAAAGTTACAACAGCACTGAAAAAAATGACTTCTGACCTGTTTTTCACACCTGTGACGGCTGCAGCATCCCCATGTGTCACCTGATCAAAGTCCAGGCATTTGGCAACTGACTCGTATTTATGATGCTCACTGTTTTCGGGGGGGGGGGGTCATGATCCCTTGTGGCGACCTTCTGACGAGCAAAGTCCACTGGGAAGCCGGATTCACTTAAGGACCGTGTGTGACTAAATTAACAACTGCAGTGATTCACTTAACAATGATGGCAAGGAAGGGCATCCAATGCCACAAACGCTTCACTTAGCAATGGAAATTTTGGGCTTGATTTTGGTCACAAGTGGGAGGACTGCAGCCAAAGTGGCAGCTGCCAAAAAAGCCAACACAATCTTGGGCTGCATCAACAGGGGGAGAGAATCAAGATCACAAGAGATACTAATCCCACTTTACAAGGCCTTGGTAATGAGGCCACGCTTGGAATATTTGCATCCAGTTTTGGTCCCCACAATGTAAAAAAGACCTTGAGACTCTGGAAAGAGTGCAGAGAAGAGCAACCAGGGTGATGTGGGGACTGGAGGCTGAAACATGCGATGAACGGTTGCAGGAACAGGGCCTGGCTAGTTGAGGGAAGAGAAGGACCAGGGGAGACAGGAAAGCATCTTCCAGTATTTGAGGGGCTGCCACAGAGAGGAGGGTGGGGCCAAGCTATTCTCCAAAGCACAAGAAAGAAAGAAAGAAAGAAAGAAAGAAAGAAAGAAAGAAAGAAAGAAAGAAAGAAAGAAAGAAAGACATCTAAGCGAACCATGGATGGACAGAAGATATGTCTATTTTAAGGAAAAGAAGGATGGGGTGACATGATAGCATCTTCCAATATCTCAGGGCTTCCCACAAAGAAGAGAGGTAAAAGAGATGTTGAGACTCTGGGAAAAGTGCAGAGAAGAGCAACCAGGATGATGAGGGGACTGGAGGCTAAAACATACGATGAACGGTTGCAGGAAGTGGGTCTGGCTAGTCTACTAAAGAGAAGGACCAGGGGAGATAGGAGAGCAGCCTTCCAAGATTTGAGGGGTTGCCACAGAGGAGGAGGAGGGGGGTCAAGCTATTCTCCAAAGCATCTAAAAGGAAGGACAAGAAGAAAGGGATCATTAAAGAGAGATCCAACCTAGAATTAAGGAGGAGTTTCCTTAACAGCGATGACAATTAACCAGTGGAACAGAAGTTGCCCCCAGAAGTTGTGGGGGCTCCATCACTGGAGGCTTTCAAGAAGAGATTAGACCACCATTTGTCAGTAATGGCATAGGGTCTCCTGCTTGAGCAGGGGGCTGGACTAGAAGACCTCCAAGGTCCCTTCCAACTCCATTGTTCCATTTTCCTGACTACCTGTAGTTGGTTCATTGGAATGAATCAATGATTCACTGGAATCAATCTTTAGGAAACTCTGGACAGACACACACAGGCGCACATACAGAGAGTTTGGAAAGGCTGGAGGACACGGAAAACCTCCCCCTGCCAGGTGCCAGGGCGAACCCCCTGGCTGCCAGCTGAGGTGAGCCAGGATTCTTTTAATCGGCAGCTGCCTTGGGAAGCACACCTGGCAAAGCCAAGCATCACCTCCAACACCTGAGAATATTCCTGGGTCCTCAGGGCCCGAGACTTCTCTGCAGGAGGGCCCATCATGCCAGCACAACTGGTCAGCAGCAACTCCCCCTTCTGCTAGCTGGAGAATTCTGGGACTTGACGTCCATAGGCCTTAAAACTTCCCAAGGTTCAATCATCAGGGTGGGTTTTACAGGGAGGAGAAGAGGAGGAGAAGCTGTGGGGTCCTTGGTGCTCTCTGAGCTGGGTGGTTTTCTTCCAGACATTTCATGACCCACCTGGGGAACATCATCAGTGCTCTGAGAGCACCAAGGTGGCCAGATAAAGAGACCCAAGAATGACTGAACCTGGCCGTCCAATTCACACAACCTGCTCCATGAAAGCTGGGCCACCAATGGACCCAGACCCGGCCAGCATCTCCACACCCTCCGACCCCGCAGTGGAGGGACAGAATCAACCAAGCCCTCCCTCACCTTCCTGAGAGGGCAGCATGCCAGGCCCACCCACCCAGGAGTCTCTCCCACCAGAATTCCCCCAAAGCCACTCGAGCCAAATGGTCCGTGGTTTCCAGTTCAGCGGGTAACCATCAGACAGACACACCGGCTGCCCCTGCAAACTCTGCCAGGCTTCCCTCCTCTTCCAATTGGGAGCTTATTCCGAACTGGAAGCCACAGTTGATCCGGGATGAGAATCCGCCCACCTTCTTTCAACTACCGCAGATTAAAGCGCTTCCCTCCCCCGCCGCCCCATTTTGGGAAACAGGACCGACGGCAGCCAACTCCACGACCCCAAATGCTGGCGATCCAAGCCGGGGAGGCAGCAGCTCCACTCCGCACCGCGCGTGGCACGGACACAGGGGCTGCTTCGCTTCCCGCCCCAACGCAGCCACTTGCACAGACCTCCAACACCCGGGCGACGCGGCAGGTTTCGCAGAGTCCACGCAGGGCCCGGCGGGGGGGAGCGGGGAAGGAGATCGCGAGGAACCGGGCGGCGCCGCTCACCCTGCCGCTGCCTCCCCACGCGAGTCCCCGCCGCGCCCCGCCACCCGGGAAGCCGCCTCGCAATGAAAGCGAGGGCGGGGCCGGAGTCCTCCCCGCCCCCCCGCGTGTAGCCGGGGGTCTCCACCGCCCCCCGACCCCCCTCAGGTCAGGCGGGGACCTGTTTGAAGTGCAGGAATGTCCCCTCTCCCCCCTCCCTCCCGCCGCGGCTCTGCCTTTGTCTGCGGCGCATCGGGCGAGCCGGGCGGGGCGGAGGCGGCCCCGACCATCGCAGCCCGGGGGTGGGGTGGGGGGTGCAGGCAGGGACTGGGGCTGCCGGGCGCCCCTGGCAGAAGCGGAGCCTCCCGGCTCGCGGAGCCATGCGAGAAAAGACCCCCAAGAAAGGCTTCCCTGGCTTCTGGGGGCCCCGCCTGCCGCCGCCCCCCCCCGGCGACCCCGGCCCTCCAGGCGGCGGCCCGGACGGAGGGCAGGGCTCGGGACTCGGCGCAACAGGCCGGCGAGAGCCTCTCCGGGGCGGCACCGGCCGGGCGATGGCGCCGGGGCTGGGCGGGCGGACGCCGCCCCGGGAAGCCCCGCCGCAGCCCGGCTGGCGCGGGGCGTGCCGAGCGAGCGAGCGAGCGAGCGAGCGCGGCTGCTCACCCAGCATGGAGAAGACGAAGTCCTTGGCGGTGTGGATCTCCAGGGCGCGCTGGTCGTCGTACTCGCGCTGGTCCTGCCGGGCGAAGTCGTGGATCAGCCGGTTCAGCTCCTCGATGCGGGCGCCCGAGCGGAAGTCCAGCTCCGGGAAGGCGGCGGCGGGCGGGCGCGACGGGCCCAGCGCTGCCCCGGCCCCGCTGCTGGCCGCGGTGGCGGCGGCGGTGGCGGCCGAGCAGCCGGCCTTGGAGGCGATAGGCGGAGCGGCCATCTTCGCGCGAAGCCAGCCGCCGCCGCCGCCCCGGAGCCGCCTCCAGCGCCGCTCCGCCCGCCCGGCCTCCCTCCCGCCTCCGCTGGCGAGGGCGGCGCCGCCGGGCGGGGAGGAGGGAGGGCGCAGCCGGCCCAGCCCCTCGCCCGCCCGCCCGCTCGCTCGCTCGCTCAGCCCGGCCGGTCGGCAGCCGGCAAGCGGCTCGGGCAGCGCGCAGCTCCCGCGGCCGGAGCCTCCTGGGAAGCGCGCGGCTGCGGCGGGGCGGGGATGCTTTGTCCGCGCTCTCCGCCTCGCCCGACCCACTTCCCAGCCGCAGGGCGAGCCCGTCCCGGGAGCCGCTTCCTCCGGCCTGCTGCCCCGGAGATGCCCGGCTGCGCGCAGCGGTCTTGGCCGGCTGGCGCGGAGCGACGCCCCCGGCGCAGAGACTCGCCGGCTGGGAGTGGGAGGCGGGGGCGGCGGCAGCGGAGGTCTCACCTGGCCCGGCAGCCGAGAGCGGAGCGCCCACCCGGAATCGCGGCCCACCTGGGCAGCTCAGCCTCCCAAGTGGTGTGAGAATGGAGGAGGGGGGCTCCTTCGCTCACAGGTGGGCCGTTGGGAGGTCTTGTGAGACCCCCCCCTTCTTTCTTTTGAGCCAGCCTCCCCTGGTCCCCCGAGGGAGTTTCTGGCTCCGGCACGCAGTTCCGCCTTTTCATAGATTCATAGGATTCATAGAGTTGGAAGGGGTCTCGGAGGTCATCTAGTCCAACCCCTGCCCGAGCAGGAGAGTCTATTCCAAATATTAGCCTCTAGCTAGGATCGAACTCACAGCCTCCTGGTTGTGAGGTGAGGCTAGAGGTGGGTGCCAGGCAGATTAACAGATTAACAGTTGGAAGAGACCTTGGAGGTCATCTAGTCCCCCCTGCCCAAGCAGGAGACCCTGCACCATTTCTGACAAATGGCAGTCCAGTCTCTTCCTGAAGGTCTCAAGGGCAGAAGCCCACTCCCCTGCGACCCCTGATGTGCAGCCCCCCCCAGGTCAGTTCCTATGGTCTCGGACCTGGCGGTGGATACAGAGTGCAAAGCAGTTGGACACCGAAGAGCCAGGCAGGGCTGGCCCACCCTGGAGATGGGTCTGCCCGCCGGAGGGGGGGCTTCAGTGGTCTCCAGGTGAGGAGCATCCTTCAAAAGGTCCCCTTGGGAGGACTCACCGGTCATAAACACAGGCGCTTCCTGTGTTGGTCGTTGTTAAGCAGGGCTGACAAGCTACAAAGTGGGAAAGGCCTGCTTAGTGTCAGATGGAAGACCCACCGAGAAGCCCACCTGACTGGACTGGGGGGGTCAAAAGAGCATCCCTGGGAGTCTCCAACCTTGGCCGCTTTAAGCCTGGAGGACTTCAACTCCCAGAATTCCCCAACTTTGGCCACTTTAAGCCTGGAGGACTTCAACTCCCAGAATCCCCCAACCTTGGCCCCTTTAAGCCTGGAGGATTTCAACTCAGCAAAGCTGGCTGGGGAATTCTGGGAGTTGAAGTCCTCCAGGCTTAAAGTAGCCAAGGTTGGAGATGGTGCATCGTCAAGGAAACCGCATGAAACTGGGTATCCATAGTTATTTTTATTTCTTTTCTTTATTGTTAAATTGTTAAACCCGGCCATCTTGCCATATGGTAACTCTGGGCAGCTTGAAATATTAAAAAAATAAAACTCTACAATCTGTAATAAAATCAACGCAATAGAGGTTCTCGTTGACGTACCACAGTTCGTTTAATGACCGTTCAAAGTTACGATGGCACTGAAAAGAAGTGACATGGGACCGTTTTTCACCCTTACGACCGTCGCAGCCTCCCCAATGGTCACGTGATCCAAATTCAGAGGCTTGGCCACTGACTCATACTTATGATGGTCGCAGTGTCTTGGGATCACGTGATTCCCTTTTGCGACCGTCTGATCAGCCAAGTCCATGGGGGTAAGCCAGATCCACTTAATGACCGTGGGACTAACCTAACTGCAGGGATTCACGTAACATATTATTTTATTTATTTATGTGTTTGTTATTTGTTTATTTGTTGATTGATTGATTGATTGATTGGAATTTGTCAAACAAAAGGAACAAGAGTAAGAATAAAAATACAATGACAGGCATGACAGGCACCTTAGTGCACTTATGCACATACCCCTATACTTACCCCCTAAGTATGACGTAAGGTCCACAGAAGTCCATTCGTGACTGAAACTCTGAAACTCTGTAGCTGAGACAACTGAATCAGGCTGGGCCTTCCAGACTTCGACAACTCTGCTACAGAGGAATCATATTCCTTGTGTGTCTAATCACACTTGGCCATTAAATCATTCATTCATTCATATTTTTTACCGTCCGGTTTAGAATGATTGACGTTGAGCTTAAAGCGGTTGTTTGCAATTGTGGCAAGGAAGTTCATAAAATGGGCCAAACCTCACTTAACAATTGTCTCATTTAGCAGGAAAAAAATGGGCTCAATTGTGGTCGTAAGTCGAGGACGGCCTCTGTTTATCTCTGGTGCCTGGTTTGCGTGTGGCTTTTTAGTTGTTGGTTGGGGTGTTGATGGCCGGCTCTTAAGTTCTTGGCTGTTATTTCCTCACTTCCCAAGTACTTGATAAGCCTGGTGGTAAATCAGCACACTGTTGACTCACAGGGTTTGTAAGGGTCTTCTGGCAGTGCCCTTGTAAATCGCCAACCCAGAAAGCTCAAACTGCCCAGGGAGTTGCTGATACAGAGGGTGGGGGTTGGACTAGATGACCTACAAGGTCCCTTCCAACTCTGTTAAGTTCTACAGAGGAATTATGGAGTCTGTCATCTGCACCTCTATCACTGTCTGGTTTGGTTCTGCAACCCAACAAGACAGACACAGAGAATAATTAGGACTGCAGAAAAAACAACCCTAACCTAACCCTGACCCTTCCATGGAGGACCTGGATCCTGCACCCTGAGTCAAAAAGAGGGCTGTGAAAATATCTACACACCCCTCACATCCCGGACATAAACTGTTTCAACTCCTGCCCTCAAAACGACGCTATAGAGCCCTGCACACCAGAACAGTTTTTCCTGAACACCATCACTTTGCTAAACAAATAATTCCCTCAACACTGTCCAACTGTTTACTAAGTCTTCATTACTATTAATCTTCTCATCACTCCTTATCACCCATCCTCTCCCACTTCTGACTGTATGACTGTAACTTTGTCGCTTGTATCCTTATGATTTATATTGACTGTTTCCTAATATGATTTGATTGCTTATTGTACGCTCTGACTATCATTAAGTGTTGCACCTGATGATTCTTGACTCTTGACGAATGCATCTTTTCTTTTATGTACACAAATGTATTTTATGTATTTGTACCAAAGACAAATTCCTTGTGTGTCCAACCACACTTGGCCAATAAAGAATTCTATTCTATTCTTCATTCCAATATTCTATTCTATTCTAAGTCAGAGAATACCTGTAGGCCATCTGCCTTAATTCTGAGGTCACCTGAGACTTTGCCAAACCTGAAGCCAGGTGCACTAAGAAGCAGTGAAAAAACCAATGCTTTATGTTTCCATTGGGGTGAGACGCAATTACCTTCATTAATTTTGAGATTTAATGTTTTCAGATGCTCATGTTCTTTTGAAGTTTATCACCTGGGGCCTCTGTGCAGAGAAAATGGATTTTCTGCACCCTGCTAATAACCAAAAGGCATGCTCTCTTCAGCCCTGGAAAGGCACACCTGCTGCTTCAGGTATTCCATGCTCTGAAGAAGTGATTCCTGTAAATTGGCTATGGATGAATATAATCAATTATGGCTTAACATTTATTAATGTATGCAGATCTATGAGTGTGTGTGTATTTAAAAATAAATTTGTGTATTTGTTTTCTTTCCCTTTTGTTCTTCATTCATTAAAAAAAATAAGGCTCAGGAGAAGTCAGACACTATTTTTCTCTGGCCAAAGAAAGCAGACAAGAGACAAGAGACTGTGTCAAGTTCTCTGGAGTGCAAAAGAATTAAAACAGCAGGAGGAGGAATGGGGTGGGGGCGGGGGGGTGTGTGGAAATACAGACAATAAGGATGACTTCAAAGGCTTCTGGCTGTTTCCTTCCTGGGGGTCTCCAGATTTGTTCCAAGCTCCGGAGAATGTGGAACTGTTTTCTCTTTGGATCGTGGCTTGTTTACTTCTGCGATAGTTAAAATGGGCTGGCTGGATGCCCAGTGCCAGCCCCCTCTCCTCCTCCTCCTCCTCCTCCTCCTCCTCCTCCTCCTCCTCCTCCTCCTCCTCCTCCTCGCCCGGCAGAACAAAGGCCGCTGGGTGGCCCAGCCTGAGATGCAAAGGATCCACTCCTGAAGCCCTGGCTTTCTCAGGGATCCTCTTGATTCCCTTCCCTTCCCCCTCCCTCCATTCCTCCCTCTCTCCTCTTTCCTTCCTTTCTTCCTCTCTCCTTTATCTTTCCTCCCTCCCTCCGTCCTTCCTTCATTCCTCCCATTCTCATTATTTCTTCCTTCCTTCCTCTTTCTTTCTCTTTCTTCCTCCCATTCACTGTTTCTCCCTTCCCCTTCCTTCCTTCTTTTCTTTCTTTCTGCCCTCTCTCTCCCTCCTTTCTATCCTCCCCTCCCTCCCTCCCTCATCTTTTCCCTTTCTTCATTCCCCCCTCCGTCCTTTCCTTCCTTCCTTTCCCTCCTTCCCTCCCTCCTTTCCTTCCTGGACTGAGGTTGAGGCCTGTGTGTTGGGGAGAAAGGAGTGAGGGCACAGGATGTTTTGGGGGAGGGGAGCCCTGCTGGGGGTCTCTTGAAAGCCAAACAGGGATTCTGCCATCAGCTAATGACTTTGGAGAGGAACGCAAAAGCCATGCAGGCTTTGAGCCACTTGCACACACAACAGCCCTGCCTGAACACACACACCCTGCCCTTGGCTGCTCCGGGCCCTCGCTTGTTCCCCCCCCCCTCAACTCTGCTTGGGAGGCTGCCTTGATCTGCTGCCAACCCTTCCCAGTGCCTGGTGCTCCTCCTGCCAGCCGGCCTTTTAAAGCGGCTGCGCACCTATAAATAATAAAGCAGATTTTCCCACTCCTGGGAGCCATGAATCCGCCCTTCCTTTCACCAAGGAGGAGGCCTGGCTCTCCCTCCCTCCCTCCCTCCCTCCCTGCTCCCCCCCCCCACTCTGAAAGGAGGGTCAGTCTTGGAGGTTCAAAGGATCTGCTGATGTGCTCCAAAATAAAGGTTTCCTTTTCCTCTTCTTTAAGCCAACCGCTAAAAATATCTTTGGGCGTTTTCTGTCCATCTATCCTGCTCTTCCTCCCAATATCCAGATTTCTGAGTCTAAACAGGGAGGGGGATGCTTCAGACCTTGGCAACTTCTTGACTTCGACTCCCAGAATCCCCCAGCCAGCCATGGGACCCCCACACAAATCATTTTCAACCAAACCCTGAGACAGGACAGGCTCTTTGCCATACACAGAGACCCAGTGAATTTAGAGCATAGAAGGTGGAATAATAGGATTAGAAGGGACCCTGGAGGTCCCCTAGACCAGTGGTTCTTAACCTGGGCGATATCGCCCCCCAAGGGGCAATTTTGTTTTTCAGGGGGGCGATGGAACGAAAAGGGGTGACGTGGGGGTGAAGGAACGGAAGGGGTGATATGGGGGCGATGGAGCGAGATATATTGGGAGAGAGAGAGAGAGGGGGATCTATATTGGTAGTTAGATAGGTAGGTAGGTAGACAAAAAGACAGACAGGTAGGTAGATAGGCAGGAAGACAGGCAGGCAAACAGGCAGACCTTTTGGATGGATGGACAGGCGCCGGTTCAGGTGTGGTACAACAGTCAATGGGGTGAGCCTGCAGGGCCGGCGCCTTGAACGCCCTCCTGCCGCCTCTTAGCGTCCCCAAGGGAGCCGGCAAAGGGGTGCTAAGAGGCGACAGGGGGGCGTTTGAGGTGCCAGCCGGCCCTGCAGGTTCACCCATTGACTAGCACTGCTCCGGAGCTGGCGCCTCCAATGCGGAAGCAGTGGCACGTTACATGCTGCCGCGGCCGCATTCAATGCACCGCCCCCTGCCGCCTCTTAGTGCCCCTCTGCTGGCCCCCTGGGGACGCTAAGAGGCGGTGGGGGGGGCGGTTATGTTGGGGGAAGGGGGCGATGACAACTTCCTCAATGGCTCAAGGGGGTGATTCTTTCAAAAATGTTAAGAACCACTGCTCTAGACCAACCCACTGCTGGAGCAGGAGACCCTCTCCGGCTCTTCTTTTAAAAAAAACCTCCAGTGATGGAGCAGCCACAACTTCAGCAAAACTTCTGGTTACAATGTTCATTTGGGTGCTCCGTCTCTCAGTCTGTCTCTCTCTCTGTCTCTCTCTCTCTCACACACACACTCCTCCACACTAACCCCACCCAATCTTTGCCCACATCCTTCCGAACTAGCCTGCCAGATTATCCTGTCTGGGTCCAAAGTCAACTCAAAGAGTGGGGTACATCAGGGGCCCTTTTATCCCCCAAACTGGGCTCAGCAGACTCCTGCTTCGTTAACTGACAAATCTGGTGGCTGTTGGTGGGATTTGGGGAAGGGGCTGCTTCCTGTGCCCCTTGGGCCCACCTTCCTTTATCTGGTTTAGCTGACGTGCTTCCTTTATTTCCTTAACAAGTCCTCCCTCCCCTTCCTTCCTTCCCTTCCCTTCCTCTCCTTCCTTCCTTCCTCCCTTCCTTCCTATTAAATTTATATACAGCCCATCTCACTCTGCAAAGCTAGTTCCCCTCCCTTCTTTTCTTCCTCCCTGAAGAGTCCCCAGAGTTCTGCCTGCCTGCTTCAGTCTTGCTGGACCCCCAAGAGGGGCTTTGCAGACCTTTGTGGCAGAAAGGAGGAGGATAATGTTCATACCCAATTAATTGATTTTTACTTTAATTAACAAAAACTCTCATCTGGCGAGTGTAGGCCTCGTTTTACATGAAAAATTAAATCTCCTTAAAATATCCAATTATTTTACATGTTTCTGTACAGCGCCGTTAGTGAAGCATTTTATTCTTGCCCCAAAACTATTTGCGTGACTGATTTTTTAGATGTAGTTCGGCATTTTGCACAAGGTATAAATGAGTTGTGCAGTGTGTGTGTGTGTGTGTGTGTGTGTTGCATATTTATTTTTATTTATTTATTTATTTATTGTTTGGACTTATATGCTGCCCTATCTCCCGAAGGACTCAGGGCGGCTCACATCATGAAAACACACAATACAAAATTTAAAAATTATTAAAAATTATTATTAAACCACAAGCCAAACAATTATCTAAAACCCATAAAAAACTAGGCATAAGAACGAATTTTAAAAACCCATCCCCCCTCAGTCCAGGCCAGCCTGTTGGAAAAGCCACGTCTTCAGGTCGCGACAGAAGGAACGGAGGTCAGGGGCCAACCGCAGCTCCAAGGGCAACTGGTTCCACAGGGTGGGCGCTCCCACCGATAAGGCCCTACCCTGGGGGTCACCAGCCAACATTGTCTAGCCGACGGCACCCCAAGGAGTCCCTGTCTGTGGGAGCGCACAGGGCGATGGGCAGCCAATGCTGGCAAGAGACGCTCCCGCAAGTACCCCGGCCCCAAGCCATGTAGGGCTTTATAGGTAATTACCAGCACCTTGAATCTCACCTGGAGGGCAACCAGAAACCAATGCAGTTCGCGCAGGAGGGGTGTAATATGGGAGTATCAGGATACTCCCATCACAACCCGCGTGGCCGCATTCTGCACCAGTTATAATAACTTGATGCAATTGTTACCTGAACTGCTAGACTCCAGAGCAAGGAAACAACATTTACTCCAGAGCAAAAATACTACAGAGGGAGGGAAGTGCAGCAGATACTTTTCCACTCTGGTTGCAATGAGCTTACTCAGCAGATGGTCCTCGGGTAGCAATCCTCCTTTACAGAGGAAGGACTGCAGCCCCAAAAGTCTCGCCTCTGCTGAACAGCCAAGAAAGGCTCTTCGTAATGGTTCCTGCCACATCTTATTTATTTATTTATTTATTTATTTATTTATTTATTTATTTATTTATTTGACTTGTATGCCGCTCCCTCTCCGAAAGGACTCAGGGCAGCTCACAGATAAAAACAATACAATAAGTTAAATTAGCTAAAATAGAATTAAATTACAACAAGCCAAATTAAACTAAAAATCCCTTAATGAATATAAGATAAAACCCATTCCCCAAGGAGTCAGCACAGCCCAGCCTGTTCGAACAACCAGGTTTTTAGGTCGTGACGGAAGGTGCGGAGATCGGGGGCCAGGCAGAGCCCCAGAGGTAGTTGCTTCCAGAGAGTGGGAGCTGCTATAGAGTTGGCCCTTCCCAGGGATACCGCCAACCGACACTGAGTTGCAGACGGCACCTCGAGAAGTCCCTGCCTGGCTCGTGCAGTTGGTATTCGATGCCGGCAGTAGACGCTCCCGCAAATAACCCGGACCCATGTCTCATAGGACTTTGAATGTTAACACTAGAACCTTGAATCTCATCCGGAGGGCAACCAGTAACCAATGCAGCTCGCGCAGGAGGGGTGTAACATGGGAGTATCGGGAGACTCCCATCACAACCAGCGCAGCCGCATTCTGCACCAGCTGAAGCCTCGGATGGTATGCAGGGCAGTCCTAAATAGAGAGCCAGTAGGTAGCACAGCTGGCGAACCAGCTGAACCTGGGAAAATGTCCCCCTGGCCACGGCCCCCACCTGCTCCTCCATCCTGAGCCATGAGTCCAGGAGGACCCCCAAGTTCTGTGCCCTGTCCACGGGGGCACACCTCTCCCCATGACCAAAGATGGAAATTCCTGACTGGACCAAGATGTCGGTATGCACAACCACTCTGTCTTGGCCAGATTGAGCCGAAGCATGTTCCTGTCCATCCAGATCCATACCGCATCCAGACAACGGGATACCACGGAGAGGGCATCACTGATGTGGCCTGGGGTGGAGATGTACAACTGCGTATCATCAGCATACTGATGATACTTCACCCCAAAGCCACGGATGATCTCACCCAATGGCTTCATGTAGATGTTGAACAAGAAGGGTGAGAGGACCAACCCCTGGGGGACCCTACAAGAGAGAGCCCTCAGAGTTGACCTCTGCCCCCCTGCCAACACCGATTGTGAGCATCCTGAGAGGAAGGAGGAGAACCACTGCAATACAGTGCCTCCCACTCTCAACCCCGAGATGCAGAGATACCATGGTCGATGGTATCAGCAGCGCTGAGAGGTCTAACAGGACCAGGACAGAGGAAAATCCCCTGTCCTGCGCCCTCAGGAGATCATCCACCAGTGCGACCAATGCCGTCTCCGTGCTATACCTGGGCTGGAAGCCTGATTGGTACGGATCCAGGTAGTCTGTTTCCTCCAGGAAAAGCAGAAACTGCTGAGACACCACCTCTCAACAACCTTCACTAAAAGCGAAGGTTGGAGACGGATGAAAGTTGTTCAACGGCTGGGTCCAGGGCAGGCTTCTTCAGGAGGGGCGCACCACTGCCTCTTTCAGGGGCAGGAAGGCACCCTCCCTTAATGAAGTGTTGACCACTGCCCGGAACCAGCCACTCGTGACCTCCCTGGAGGCATAAACCAACCAGGAAGGGCACGGGTCCAACAAACATGTGGTGGAACTCAGTCGTCGCATAATCCTGTCCACTTCATCCTCAGAAACAGGATTGAACTCAGTCCAGATTACATTGGCCAGACGACTTGCACCCCCAGGGTCAGGCCCCTGCACACTAGAGTTCAGCCCTTCCCGGATCCAAGCGATCTTATCCTGCAGGTATTGTCCACATTCCTTAGCTCTGCCCTGCAAGCGATCCACCACTGCCCCCGGATGTAATAGGGAGCGGGTGACCCCAAACAGGGCGGCTGGGCGGTTACCTGTGGATGCTATTTGAGCAGAGAAGTAAGCCCTCCTCGCCGCTCTCACAGCTACCAGGTAAGTCCTAATATAGGCTCTTAGCTTGAACCTCACCTTGCAAAATAGGCCCAGGCAGAATTCCCAGCCATCCGGGAGGACTTCTGACTGGTGCCTAATTGGGTGCAAAGGTTGCTGTAGAAGTTTGGTCAACTGGTGAAGGCACCAGGCTAGAAACCAGGAGGCCGTGAGTTCTAGTCCCGCCTTAGGCATGAAAGCCAGCTGGATCATTTTGTGCCAGTCACCAGGAGATGGGGAGGTCTAGTCCCGCCTTAGGCATGAAAGCCAGCTGGGTTGCCTTCGGTCAACCACTCTCGCTCAGCCCAACTTTCCTCACGGGGTTGTTGTGGGGGGGAAAATAGGAGGAGGAACATAGTTGGATATAGTCCTGTGCCCTGAGATGTTTATAGGAATAATAAAAGGCGGGATCTAGAACACCATTATAAGTCCTGCCCCGAGGAAGGAAGCCCCTTCCCCTCTTCCCAGGAGGCCTCACAATAGTCCTGGGGAAGTCCAGCCCAAACCAGACCAGGATTGCAGGCCGGGGATGCCGTCAAGTCTCTGAAAGCAGAATTATTGCCCCCAAGTAGATATCAAGGATGCCACAAGGAGCCTTCAGATGAAAATTAGACCTCCAAAGATGGACTCTGTAATGGGAGGGAGTCTAACTGGCATCAGCTGCAAACTCCCCCTTCCCTCCCCACCCCACCAACCTGCTTTCCAGCTCCCTTCTCCTGGGCAGGGCAACCAAAGGAGACCCAGCCGATCAGCTGGGACTCAATGGGAGGCAGAGAAGAGATGGGGTTGGCGGGGCCAGTCAGAGGAGGCCTTTGCCAGTTCTCCCAACTACTCAACATTTCCACTACTGGTTCGTGAGAACCGGTCCAAACCAGCTGACTCTCACCTCTGGTCGCCACCTCTTTTCCTTTGTGTCCCAGGCAGGGGCCTCTCCAGCCTCCCTGGGCAGCCAGCCAGCACAGGGAGCCCTCCACTTCAGCCTTTCCACTGCTATGCCAAAGTGCAGGGAGTCCTCCACGTACGACTGAAATTGGGCCCCAGATTTCTGTCGCTAAGGAAGGCAGTTGTCAAGTGAGCTTTGCCCCATTTTATGACCTTTCTTGCCACAGTTCTTAAGCGAATCACTGCAGTTGTTCAGTGAGCAGCACGGCTGTTAAGTGGATCAGGCTCCCCCCGCCTTGACTTTTGATCTTGGGACCATCCGGATGTTGCAATAGTTGTAAGTGTGAAAAGCGGCCAGCGCCCTTTTTGCCTCCAGTGCCGTTGGATCTTCAAACGGTCACTGAACGATTAGTTATCATATATTACCCTATCATAAGCCAAGGGTCACCTTAGTGTGGACGATTTTTCCTCCCATGCATTGGGAGCCTCTCTTCCACTAGCACAGAGGTCCCCAAACTTGGCCACTTTAAGCCTTGGTGGCTCAGGCTGTTAATTGCCTGCACTTAAGTTCCAGCTGCCTACAACTGCTGTAGGCTCGAACCCCACCAGGCTCAAGGTTGACTCAGCCTTCCATCCTCTCGGGGTGAGTAAGTGAGGACCCAAGATTGTTGGGGCAAAAGCTGACCTTGTAAAATGCAGCAGTAATAAGCAGGCATACAATGGAATGAAGGCTATTGCTGAGCACACTGGGTTGTATCCCCAAAATTGTAAGCTGCCCTGAGTCTCCAGAGAAGGGCGGCATATAAATGTAATTAAATAAATAATAATAAATAAATTAATTTGGTAACTTTTGGCTGCCCAGGGCGGACTGAGAAGTTGCTGCCTGCCCACAAGAAAAAAGAAAATTAAGCTTTGGAAGGAAATAATAACGATTTCTTCCATTTTTGGGGGACAAGTTGCATTTACTCTTTCCACGAAGTAGCTAAATTACATGCTTTTTGTTTGGCAGCCAACCCGGATTTGGCTGAAAGATGTCTGGCAGTATAAATATTTTAAATGGGTAAATGAAAATAAACAAAGTTAAAAGTGAGTTTCTTGTTTGCCGTTTGCCTTGTTCACAGCTGTGTTGAATGATGTAACCAGGGTGGAAAAATTTAGACCTTCCCCCGGAAGCGACCCCAAACTCCAGGAAAGTTTCAGAGCCGGCAGAAATACGGCATGGAAGGGGAACCCCTCACGTCCTGGAGAGAGAGAGAGAGAGAGAGGGAGGGAGGAGGGAGGGAGGGGGGAGGGAGAGAGAGAAGCTCCCTGAGGATCAGCTCCAGGACGAGTCCAAAAGCTCAGAAGACTAAACTTCTGCTCCCGGATGCGATCCTGAAACCAACAAGCCTGGTCACCCTTGTTTATCCCAGCCTGGCCTCTGTGTGTGTGTGTGTGTGTGTGTGTGTGTGTGTGTGTGTGTGTCTGTTCCTCCCTCTTGCCTTTCCACTCAGCCCTGGTGTGCCAAATTTGGAAGTGCGTGGTAAAAAGAAACTCCTGTGGGGTTCTTGGTGTTGTTTTCTTGCAGACGTTTCATAACCCAACTAGGTATCATCATCAGTGTTAGAAGGGAGTGGAGTGAGGTTTGCGGAGAGGAGGAGGAGGAGGAGGAGGAGGAGGAGGAGGAGGAGGGGATCGACTGTAGGGTTTCTTGGGGCTGTCAGAGCTTAGTTGCTTTCTTGCAGACGTTTCATGACCCAACTAAGTAACGTCATCAGTGTTGGTAAGGAGTGAGCTTCGCTCTTATTGTGATATCCTAGTGGCTTGCCCTGCCAGTGTTGGTGGGAGTGGTCTGGGAGGTTCCTTGATTGGGCTGCCCAGAAAAGCTGTAAAGGTCTAAGCATTACAGCTCGAAAGACCCTCCCTCCCTCGCTCCCTCCCGCTAGGGCCCTGCGTTCAGGTTCTCCCGTTCCTGGTGGCTGAGACTGGATCATGTAGCAGTCAAGCTCCTCCCAGGATCTCCCCGGCTTTGCTTTGGGATAATTCCCTTCCGTCCCCAGCCTTCTGAACCATTCCTGAACAAAGGGGACTCTTGTGAAGAGCCTCTTTTGCTGCTCCTGCCCCAGACAGGCCCTAATTATTCTGTTCTTCTTTCTATGATGACATTCATCCATCCCAGCAACCCAAACTCACTCCAGGGTGAGTCGCATAGATTCTCCTCCCGTGTGCAGCGGGTGGACTAGTGTATTCTGAAAGGCCAATGATGACTTTACCTGTGCTTCATTTGCTCCTCTTCCTTCTGAAATAAGTTGGTTTAATTCTTCTTCTGATTCAATCTCTTCTCCAAAGCACCAAAAGGCAGGACGAGAAGCAACGGATGGAAACTCGTCAAGGAGAGAAGCAACCCAGAACTAAGGAGGCATTTCCTGAGAATAGTTAACCAGGGGAACGACCTGCCTTCAGAAAGTGCAGGTGCTCCAATACTTGGAGGTTTTTGAGAAGGGATTGCACAATAATTTGTCCAGAAAGTAGTGTCAGGGATCCAGCAGTTACTCCAATTAAATCATGAGCCTCGAGCCACGCTCCCAAAACTAAAAAAGATTTATTTGAAGGTAACATTCTACGTCAGGCATTTACCTGGGCGTAGCCAACCCTGAGATACGTAATTCAGTGTCACCCTTGATCCTGCTTTCCCCCCCACCCCCCACCCCTCTGGGTGTATCATCCAACGAAACACATCCATAGCCCAGAGTCATCAATCATGCTCTCCAATTAGATTTTTGCAGGGCAGAAGCTTCAGTCATCTAATCAGTCTTTGAAGAAAATATGGATGGAATGTACTTTCAATTCCACACTGCCGCCTACTTTTTGAAACTCCCCCTCTTCTTTCTGTTGTCAACTATAAAAGGTGTATACAAAATGTTTTATGAGTTGACAAGTAGATTCTCCTGCTTGAACAGGGGGTTGGACTAGAAGGCCTCCAAGGTCCCTTCCACTCTGTTATTCTCTTATTCTGTTATCATTTAGAATCAGCTTTAGAATAGGGGTGTCCATGCTGGCTGGGAAATTCTGGGAGTTGAAGACCACGAGTCTGGCCGAATTTGGACATCCTGACTTTAGAGCAATGCCTGCCATGGAGAATATAATCAGCTTTACTCAGAGAGTAGGGAGCTGGTGCTATTACAATTCTGAGCAATTTTCAGAGGCTAGTTTCTGGGTGATCTGTTGCAGTCATTGGGATCTCAGGAGGCTGATATTGCCTTAGGAAATAATTGGGAATATCTTCCTCTGGGAATTTGATAATATCCCCCCTGCGGAACCAAATCTTTGCTTACTTTGAATGCTTCCATTTAGTGTAACGGCCTGTCTTGCTGGTACAGAGAGAATGCACAGCAGGGAGGCACAATCTAAGGTGTCATATTTAGACAGAAGAAGAAGAGCAAAAGTAACATTTATTACTCCACTTTCAAAGGTCAGCCGAAATTTGCATTGTCCTAAATTTAATTCAGCCTGGAGAAAGTCAAACGTCAGCTGACTGTTTTAAGCCGAACAATAAATGTTATTTTTGTTATTCTTGCTTCTAAACATGACACCTCAGACTGCTATTTTAGTAAACAATCTTGCTGACGATAAACCTCGTGTTTCTGAGCTCTATTTAGACAAGAGAAATGCAAAATCATGATAACCTTAGGAAGATCCACAGACTTGGCTTAGGGAATAATTGCTAAGATTACAATGGTTTAGGGATCTGATTGAAGTGAATGTTCAGAGAATGTTCAGAGCTACTGGACACCTAGTAATTTCAAAAGATTACGCTTCTATTGTTTCCTTTCTGCACCAGCTGTGACTGTTGTTTCCAAAGTCTCTTGGAGGCCTGGAAGAAGATCCAGAACTTCACCCAGGCTTCCTCCTGTGTCCAACCCCCCCTTCTGGCATTTGGTCTAGTGGTTAAGGCAGGGGTCCCCAAACTTAGCAACTTTAAGACTTGTGGACTTCAACTCCCAGAAGTCCCCACCCAGCTTATTCTGGGGCTGA
>CM019151.1:188977400-189005519 GCA_009733165.1 Naja naja
GGGAAGGGCCTGGAAAGAGGCGACTGCTCCCGTGATCAGGGACCATGGCAGAGGGGGCTGATCCCAGGCGAAGGAAGGAAGGAAGGAAGGAAGGAAGGAAGGAAGGAAGGAAGGAAGGAAGGGACACTCAGAGGAAACGTCATGGGACCCTGCCCAGTTTGGAAGCACATTCAGACTAGCCAAATTCTGTGACTATGATGGCTATCATCATCATCATCATCATCATCAGATACAGATACAGATTAAGAGAGTTGGAAGGGACCTTGCAGGTCATCTAGCCCTACCTTCCACCAAGCAGGAGACCCTACACCATTTCTGACAGGTGGCAGTCCAGCCTCTTCTTGAAAGCCTCCAGGGATGAAGCTCCCACAACTTCCGAAGGCAACTTCTGTCCCATTTAGTTGACTCTCCCTGTCAGAAAATTCCTCCTTATCTCCAGGCTGAATCTCTCCTGGATCAGTTTCCATCCATTGTTCCTTGTCTGGCCTTCAGGTGCCGTGGAAAATAGCTTTGATATCTATTTATTTAGATATTAGATATATTATTAAGATATTAATAGAACACCTATTGCTATGAATCAGCGTATTTTAAAATGTAAACTAGAACTGACATATAATTTCTTGAATTCCTCAAACCTTACAAAATTGCCCCCTGTTTTCCTATGCTAAGTGGGGGCTGCCACAGCCTCTGAACTGTTTAGCTGTGCGCCCCCCACACTTTCCTTCACTTCCAGCTCCACAATCTTTTTCCAAAGTGCTGGGACCTGAACTAGAGAGAGAGGTCAAAGAAAACTGGACAAAAAATGGCTACAGGTAGTCCTTGACTTACCACCACAACTGTGGCCAGAGTTTCCGTAGCCAAGCAAAGCAGATGTTGAGTCGCACCCAATTTTATGACCTTTTTCCAATGTTCATTAAGTGAATCACACAGACATTAAGCAAATCCAGCTCCCCCCATGGACTTTGCTTTTCAAAAGGTCACACACAGCAATCACCAGAATGCTGCAACCATCATAAATATATGCCGGTTGCCAAGTGCCTGAATTTTGATCACATGACGGTCGGGATGCTGCAATGGTCGTAAATGTGAGGATAGGTTGCCCGTCAGTTTTTTTCAGTGCTATTGTAATTGAATGATCGCAAAAAGTATGGTCATAAGCCAACGATTCTCTCTAACAATATTGGTACCCTCATTTTTAGTTCTCCTTTTTTTCTCATGGGATGTAGCTCTCCAGGCCCAGTGTCAGACCTGCCACAATCTGATCCCTTTGGAAAGAAAGACCCTCGACTCCATTGGGTTGAAGCCAAAGGCTCTTTCGCTAAAAAGATGCTGGCTGCAGAAAAGTCAGGCTTGATCTGGGTTTCCCTTGCTCCAAAGATACAAAAAGTTTTCCCCTCATCCCAGCCCTCCTTCATCACCACCAGTCCGTCTTCAGCCAATCAGAAATCACTGAAGTGTTTTGAGAATGCGGAGATGTTTGGAGGTAATCCACATTCTTTCTCTGGGTGCCTGGCCTTGGATTCCAGTGCAAACTAGTCCCGAGCTTCTCTGAACTTCATCTCCTGTCATTCCCCACTCCCTATTTCCCATCACATGCACACACAGAGATTTATTGCCCATCTGTCCCCCCACCCCTTCTAGCCTTTGATGGCAGGATGCCTGTGAGGCGCCAACCCAAGCCTGGCAGAGCTGACACGTCCCCTGAGCTCTCCTCTGGGGATGGGCGGGGTGTGTGTGTGTGCCAATTCCAGAGAGGTCCCTCCAGGTGCAGGTGAAGCTCTGCCTGGTTTAATGTGCTTTTATGTGCAACACAATGAGGAATATCCTGGGCCTTTTAGCTTTTGTGTGGTTTTTATCTTTTTATCTCTTGCAAGATTGCAAGCCACCCAGAATCTCCCTGTGGTCAGATGGGCAGCCCATAAATTTTGCAAATAAAAAAATAAAAACTGGGGAAGCTCCAACTGCACCGTCGTGGCTGCCCTGTTGACTTTTTTGACCATACCCTGTGGGCAACCCCCCCTCCCACTTGCTGGCATGACCATTAGAGACCGCTGGACAGGTGACCAATGGTCCATGGGGTGGACATGCTTTGGAGTGGGGAAGGCCACATATTTGGACATGCAAATGTCTGTGGAGGGAAAAAAAGGAAAAGGAAAACATTACCAAAAGTATTTTATCAAATGGCAGAAGAATTAGGATTAAAAGATATGTGGAGAGAAAGAAACCCAGAGAAAAAACAATACACCTCCTATTCAGCACCACACACATCATGGTCAAGACTGGATATGTTATGGACAAATTGAACGTAATATAAAAGAAATAGAAATTGAAACTAACACATGGGCGGACCTTAATCCTATTAAAATAATTTGGAAAGGATTGAAAAAGAACAGAAGATGGATGCTAAATAAGGAGATCCTAAAAGAAAAAGAATGTATCAAGATGATGGGAAAAGAATTGGAGTTCTTTCTGAAAGAAAATAAAAAACAACAAGCATCAATTCCAAACCTATGGGACACAACTAAAGCGTACATCAGGGGCTTAGCATTTCATATAATACATGTAGATGCAAGGGAAAAAAAGGTGAACAATCTAAATTACTAGATACCCTTAAGGAGTTATAAAAAACATTAGAAAAAACACCACATAATAAGACAGCAATTACGGAAAAGATAATGATTAGACACAAATTAAATATGTTAGCACAAGAGGAATGGTTACAGGACATGAAAATGATAAAACAGAATTATTTTGAACACGCGAACAAGCCGGGAAGGTGGCTAGCCTACAGACTTAAGAAAGAAAAGGAAAAAAGATCAATCCAACAATTGAAGGATGCTGATGGTACATTACAACCTCAAACTGAAAAGAAAAATCATATTGTTAAAAGTTTTTTTGAGGAACCATATAGTAGGGAAGACGTACCAGAGGAAAATATCCAACATTATTTAGAAGGGAAAGGGCTACCTGTGATCCTGAAAGAGAATAAAGAAGAGATAAACAGGGAAATAACACGAAAAGAACTCCAAGAAGCAATCCTGAAACAGAAAAACAATAAGACACCAGGACTGGATGGTCTCCTAGGGGAACTGTATAAAATGCTCCAAGAAAAATTAGAAATGCAATTGTTAGAACTCTACAATGAGGTACTGACAACAGTTACCCAAGTCATGGGAGGAGACATACATAACATTGATCCCAAAAGAAGATTCGGACCATCAATTAATTCAAAATTATAGGCCCATGTCCCTTTTAAATGTTGACTATAAAATGTTTATGTCCATAATGGCAGAAAGATTGAAAAAAATTCTTAATCAGATCATTCATAGTGACCAAAACGGATTCTTACTGAATAGATAAATCAAAAATAATACCAGAATGAATATAATAGAATACTATGAAGCAAACCCAGGAAAACAATTGGCAATAGTCTTCCTCAATGCGCAAAAGGCATTCGACAATGTTAATTGGCAGTTCATAATACAACAATTAAAAAGCATGCAATTTGGCAATAAATTTATCAAACTGATTTCGACAATTTATACGACACAGATGGCCAGTGTAATACTGAACGGTGACAGAACGGAAACGTTTAAGATCAACAAGGGACTAAGACAGGGATACCCACTGTCACCCCTCCTCTTCATGCTTACCTTAGAAAACTTATTGGAAAACACTAGGAAAAATGAAGAAATCAAAGGGGCTCTAATTAAAAAGGAGCATTATAAGGTACAGGCATTTGCCGATGATATAGTATTTTTTCTGGAAGATCCAGAGGATACGGGAGTAAAATTAATAAAGGAAATAGAGGAATTCAGCAAGGTGGCAGGCCTTAAGATAAATAAAAACAAAACAAAATTATTGACTAAAAATTTAAAAGTTAAGCAACAAAAAGCATTAGAAGGAAAATTGGGAATGGAAAGTGTGAAAATGGTAAAATATTTAGGCATTTGGTTAACAGCAAGATGCTCTTCAATCAAAAAAGATAATTATGACAAATTAATAATACAAATTAAAAAAGAATTAGAAATGTGGGGGGGAAATTACAGCTATCGTTACGGGGGGAAATCGCGGCAATCAAAATGTCTACTCTACCAAAAATACTGTATCTTTTTCAAACTGTACCAATAAGATTGGATAAAACCTTTTTTAGAGAATTAGACTGAATAAGAAGTAAATTTGTTTGGGATGGGAAAAAGCCAGGAAAAAAATGAAACTATTACAGGACAGAAGAGAAAGGGGTGGCTTTGGACTCCCTGACGGAAATGTATTACCAGGCTGTGGCTATGGTATGGATTAAAGATTGGATCAATCTGGAAAATAGAAGAGTATTGTCGATAGAGGGTCACGACTTGCAGAGAGGGTGGCATAGTTTTCTATGGGATGGGAAATGTAAACAGCATGCATATTTTCAGAGACACATGATTAGAGATTCATTAATTCGGACATGGAACAAGATTAAAAAGAATCATTATACTAAAATACCGAACTGGTTGTCAACTATGGAAGCACAAATCTACCCAAACGCAATGGATCTGGGGAAAAAAAGGAATTATAAAGACCTATTAGACACACAAGAAAGATTAAAAACGAGACAAGAATTACAGCAACAAAATATAAAGATAGATTGGTGGCCACACATGCAAATTCAGGCAAGATACAAGAAGGACAAAGAACAATTTGGTTTCTGCATGGAAAAGCATCAATTAGATAAAATTCTACAAGAAATGGAAAAGAAAATGATCTCAAGAATATATAACTTTCTACTAGACTTTAAAATGGAAGAGGAGGTGGTCAAAGAGATGATGGTGGTATGGGTGAAAAATGTTGGCCATAATATAGACCTGGAAAATTGGGAGAGAATGTGTGGATTAAATTACAAACTAATTACATCTACAGCATACAGGGAAAATCAATATAAAATGTTCTACGGATGGCACCTTCCTCCCACTAGACTGGCAAAAATGTTTAACTCAGACCCAAACTGTTGGAAGTGTGGAAAAGAAAAAGGCACTTATTTCCATACCTGGTGGACATGCCAGGAGGTGAAAAAATATTGGAATACAATTAGGCAATGGCTAGAAGAAATCATGAATCAGAAAACTGAATTTAATCTGGAAACATTCTTATTAGGTATAATAACACAAAAATGCAATAAAACAGATAGGTATATCATGTTACACATATTAACAGCTGCAAAGATTTTGTATGCACAACTCTGGAAAGAAAACAGGGTTCCAACGGAAGGCATGGTTATAAAAAAAATAATAGACTGTATAGAGATGGACAGGCTAATGATGAAAATAAAAGACAGAGAAGATTCAATTTATTACAGGGCCTGGGATGCCTGGGATGAGTGGTTTAGAAATAAAAAGAAAATAAAATGGCAATTAGGAAAAGAATGAGGGAATATGTAAATATGTAAATACACCATAGAGAAGATTGATGTGTAAGGATAAAAGATATTGATTTATAGCAGGAGTAAGATGTAATGGTAAAGGAATAAGTAAGTGCATATACTGAAAAATGTAAGGAGATGCAAAAGATGTCTTGATGTTGATAACAATGTATAAAGTTTTATTTTATGTTTTTAAAATTTGAAAGCTTAATAAAATTTATTTTAAAAAAAAGAATGCTGAGATGTTTGGAGGTAATCCACATTCTTTCACATTCATACCCTGTGGGAACACACACACACACACACACACACACCCCGCTTGCTGGCATGACCATTAGAGACCACTGGACAGGTGACCAGTGCAGTCCATGGGGTGGACATGCTTTGGAGTGAGGAAGGCTGCATATTTGGACACGCAAATGTCTGTGGAGTTTCTCGGTCGTCCAGCTCACAGCTGCCCCAAAGGGGCTTTTTCGAAAGGCAGCTGGACGTTTCGCTTCTTCTCATCCAAGCAGCTGATGCAGAACTGAAGAGGCTTCTTGGGTGAGAAGAAGTGAAACATCTTCAAGGGGAAAACAAAGCCCAGCTGCCTCTTGAAAAAGCACCTTTGGGACAGACGCGCACAGTGAACGAAAGGCCGACAAGGCACAGAGGCCTCCTTGCTGGGAAGAAATCACAGCTGGGCTCTCGGAGTCGTCTTCTTCCTTCTTTCCCGCTTGCTCAGGGGTTTCCCCTTGCCGAAGCCGGCCGTGCCCAGAGTCCTCAGGGAGAGCTCGTGATTTCAGGGCCGTTTGGGGCTGGTGCCCCACGGGGAGCTGTTTGCTCTGGATCCATAAAAGGCAATAAAGCTGGGCGGCCCCTGGCGGTTGATCGAAGGCGCTCTTCCGGTGCCACGCTTGTCCTAGTAGGGATCTTGCGTGATTTGGAGGTGACTCACCAGCCCAATTCATCAGGATTCCTCTGGGTTTGACTTGATGATTCAGAAGCTGCACACACCCCGTTTTTTTCCATCACCTATTGAGACGGGCAGAGTCTGAACTCTGCTCTTGCTCAGAGGACTTGGAAACCATCAAGAGAAATAGAGGAAGTTCCTTCAAAGAGCTGTGAACCTGGCATGCATGTCAGTGGAGCGTAATGGGTAGCTTTGCCTGCCAATCACAAGGGAGGAATGGACAAACGTTTCCAGTTTCTCTCTCCCTCCCTCTTTCTCTCTCTCTCCTCTCCTCCTCCCTCCCTCCCCCCACAATGGCTGAGAAAAGAGGGGCATTGGGTTGGACTTGAGGGCTCCTTGGTGCTCTCTGAGCTTGGTCGTTTCCTTGCAGACATTTCATTACCCAACTAGGTAACATCCTCCATGCTAGAAGGGAACGAGGTTTGCGGAGAGGAGGGGGGAAAGGAGGAGGAGGATTGTGGGGTCTTGTTTTTACATAATTAGAATTAGAACAACAGAGTTGGAAGGGACCTTGGAGGTCTTCTAGTCCAACCCCCTGCTTAGGTAGAAAACCCTACACCACTTCAGACAAAGGGCTGCCCAATCTGGGTGGGCTCTGGCCTTGGTTGCTTCCTTGCAAATGTTTCACAACCCAACTAGGCAACATCATCAGTGCTAGTAACTACCTGGTGATGTTACCTAGTTTGGGTAATGAAATGCTTGCAAAAAGACAAAAAAGCTCAGAGAGCACCAAGGGCCCCACAGTCCCCCCCCTCCTCCTCCCCGCTCTTCCCCCTCCTGTCCACAAACCCTTCTCCCTTCTAGCACTGATTATATTACTTGATATGACAACGAAAGGTCTTCAAGAAAAAACCCCAAGCTCAAAGAGCACAAGGACCCCTCATTTCAACCCAGAGCTACAAATATTCTCCTCTCTTGGGTTGGGCTGGCTTACCCTGCCTCTCTGTAGACCACCATGGAAGCCAGAAGAGGGAGAGGTTTTCTGAGGAGGGGCTCTCCCTCCTAAGGGCTCTCCCCAGAACCGTTCACAGATTTGAATTTTTTCACCCCTCTCTGCGTGAAAGTTAGTTAAAAGCTGTTGGAGTGACCAGAAGAGAGAAAAACCAGAAATGAGACTGTAGGAGAAAGTACTGGCATAGAACCAGTCATAAACTACACCCCAGAACAGCAAATAAAGTGGTTTGCTCAGGATGTTGTAGATTCCAGACCATACAAGGCATCTACAAAAAGAGGAGAAGGTCAGAGAACAGGAGGCAAACCCAGAAGAAGATGGAGGGACAACCTCAAAGACACAACACCAGCAACATCCATTAACAAAGTTTAGGCTGCCAGAAGTAAAGGAACCAGGAGTTTCTCCCTTGACCTCCAAGGCACTTTTAGAAGACATCTCTTGTGAAACAGGAAGTCACTAAGAAGATCTGAGCTGGTGCTCCTGTCCCTTCCATCTCTCCTTGAAGGCCACGCAGATCATCTGGAGAGGTCTTTATCGGAAGGAATGTTTGGAAGGTGAAGAAGATGCAGTCTAAGAAGAGCTCCACTGGAGGGAAGTCCCCTGAAGCTCATGTCTTGTGGTGGGATGTTCCCAGGGAACCAGAAGGGAGGGTCACCTACAAGCAAGTGGACTCTTGACCAGATGAACCTTGTTTCCAGTGTGGCCTCAGGCTTTGGGGCTTGAGCACCTTCGCAGCTACTGAAGCTGAAGCTCAAATACTTTGGCCACCAAATGAGAAGAGAGGAACCTTGGGAAGACTGGAGGCCAAAGGAGAAAGGGACGGCAGAGGGTGAGATGGTTGGTTAGAGAGGGTCATCCATGCAACGAACATGAATTTGGGCAAACTCCGGGAGGCAGTGGAGGATGGGGGGGGAGGGCTAGCCTGCTATGGTCCACGGGGTCCACAAAGAGTTGGGCACAACTTAGCAACTGAACAAAAACAGCAAACTATAGGAATGGAGCGGCCAGACGTTGCAAGGCTAGTAGATTTGCATGGGCAGCAACTTCACTGCCTCTGTGATTTAGCTACAGTTGCCGGGGGGAAAGATGCACAAAATAATAGAATAACAGAGTTGGAAGGGACCTTGGAGGTCTTCTAGTCCAGTCACAAACCTTTGAAGGGCGTGTGTAGGTATGTGTCACCTACAATATTTATTCTCATAAACATGCAGTTCCGTTGGGAGAAAGTTTTAATTCGCTCTATTTGTGTTTATAGACTTTCTTCTTTGATGTATGGATTAAGTCTGGGTAACTTATCTGGGCGTTCAAGGAAGTTTGAGTCAAATATTTTTTCCTCCACATTTGCTATTTTTATTTAACTTAGTTTCACCTGGACTATCAAATATCCAGCGGAGACGCTGATTCTCAATCCAGGGTGGGTGGAAACAGTATAAGGATTAAAATAAGCTGCTCAAAAAAATAAAGGGAACATTTACGCAACACAATGTAAGCTGCTGAAAAAAACTAAAGGGAGCATTTAAACAACACAATGTACAGTAGTTGAATGTGCTGACAACAAAATCACACAAAACTTAACAATGGAAATCAAATGCATCAACCCATGGAGGTCTGGATTTGGAGGTACACTCAAAACTAAAGTGGAAGAAAACACTACAGGCTGATCCAGCTGTGATGTAATGTCCTTAACACAAGTCAAAATGAGGCTCAGTAGTGTGTGTGGCCTCCACGTGCCTGTATGACCTCCCTACAACACCTGGGCATGCTCCTGATGAGGTGGCGGATGGTCTCCTGAGGGATCTCCTCCCACACCTGGACTAAAGCATCCCCAACTCCTGGACAGTCTGTGGTGCAACGTGGCATTGGTGGATGGAGCGAGACATGATGTCCCAGATGTGCTCAATTGGATTCAGGTCTGGGGAACGGGCAGGCCAGTCCATAGCATCAATGCCTTCATCTTGCAGGAACTGCTGACACACTCCAGCCACATGAGGTCTAGCATTGTGCATTAGGAGGAACCCAGGGCCAACCGCACCAGCATATGGTCTCACAAGGGGTCGGAGGATCTCATCTCGGTACCTAATGGCAGTCAGGCTACCTCTGGTGAGCACATGGAGGGCTGTGCGGCCCTCCAAAGAAATGCCACCCCACACCATTACTGACCCACTGCCAAACTGGTCATGCTGGAGGATGTTGCAGGCAGCAGAACGTTCTCCACGGTGTCTCCAGACCCTGTCACGTCCGTCACATGTGCTCAGTGTGAACCTGCTTTCCTCTGTGAATGGCACAGGGCGCCAGTGGCAAATTTGCCAATCTTGGTGTTCTCTGGCAAATGCCAAACGTCCTGCATGGTGTTGGGCTGTAAGCACAACCCCCACCTGTGGACGTCAGGCCCTCATACCACCCTCATGGAGTCTGTTTCTGACCATTTGAGCAGACACATGCACATTTGTTGCCCACTGGCCTGTCTCCTGGTAGCACCTCCATGCTCTACGCTGACAGACAAAGCAAACCTTCTTGCCACAGCTCGCATTGATGTGCCATCCTGGATGAGCTGCACTACCTGAGCCACTTGTGTGGGTTGTAGACTCCGTCTCATGCTACCACTAGAGTGAACGCACCGCCAGCATTCAAAAGTGACCAAACCATCAGCCAGAAAGCATAGGAACTGAGAAGTGGTCTGTGGTCACCACCTGCAGAACCACACCTTTATTGGGGATGTCTTGTTAATTGCCTATAATTTCCACCTGTTGTCTCTTCCATTTGCACAACAGCATGTGGAATTGATTGTTAATCAGTGTTGCTACCTAAGTGGACAGTTTGATTTCACAGAAGTGTGATTGACTTGGAGTTACATTGTGTTGTTTAAGTGTTCCCTTAATTTTTTTTGAGCAGTGTTTATTTTGATATTAAATTTCCCACAGTCGCTTTTTTCAGTGTCATCATAAGCTTGAGCAGAGACTAAACAAACAGCCATAAGTTGTGGATTACCTGTAATAAAACTGTTGGTAAGCCATGTTTCTGCTAAGTAGATTTGAGTTAATTTCTGGATTTTTCCAGCAAACATCAACGTTTTGCTCTGATTTTTTTAATGAGAAATATAACAACATTCCTCTCTGCTATAGGCATACAGCTTAATTTCATTCTCCTCCAACCGCCATGATGGTTGGGGCTGATGGGGACTGCAGTCCAATGGAAATGCTGGCAAAAAGGATGATAGGTTTATAGGGTTACTACTGTCCACCCTGGAGCTGGCCTGGGGGGGCCATTTTGGGGCTTCAGTGCTGCCACAACCGGAGCTGAGGGAAATAGAGCGGGGAGTAGAGGTAGTTGGGGGGCTGTAGCCAAAATAAAATACTTTCTTTTGGGAACCAAGGACCTTCCCACCAGCTGTTCTGTAGATTATATCAACTTGTTTACAATGATAAACCCTCTTCTATAGTTAATCCATACATAACAATCTTCTTTCTTTGCCTATTTTCTACCTCTTATCTCCAACCGCTCATAAAACCTATTCCTATATCCTGACTGGACCATGGGACGGGTTGTTGGGAGAAAGTGAAAGGACTTTTACCTTTTAATTAGGGGAAAACCTCAAGAACTATTAGGTTTTAAGACATGTGGAGTCGGTTTTCACCAGCCTGTGCCAGGATGATCCCTCTCATCAAGCCATTCTTTGGGGAATCCAACTGCCTCAGCGTTTTGATAGGTGACTTGGAACCATAAGAATTGCAAATTCTGGGGGATTCAGTAGATTTTCCATTTTCCTACAATGAGCGCAAGAAGTCCGGGATTTACAACAATTCATTTAGTGACTGAAGTCATGATGCTACTGGAAGAAGCGAGTTAGGGTCATGTTTCACACTTACAATGGTTGCAGCATCTCTGGCAACTGACTCATAATTATGATGGTCACAGCGTCCTGGGGTCACATGAGGGAAGCCGGATTCACTTAATGACCGTGTGACTAATTTCACAACTGCAGTGATTCACTTAACAACGGTGGCAGGAAAGGTCCTGAGATGAGGCAAAATTCACTTAACAACAACTTAGCAACAGAAATTTTGGGCTCAATTGTGATCACAAGTCAAGGACTACCTGTACTTATCCAATATAACTTTAGCATTTTAAGCTTATTTTTTATATTTGCTGGATGGGCGAGGGGTTACCTCTTTTTTCCCCAAAAAGATGTATGGCAGCCTTTATAAACAGTATATATATTTATTTAAAAAACTCCAAATAACTATGCCTTTCGGTTTTATAACACCTGCTGGTTTTGTAGGCCCAGTTATGGACTAAAATACTTTTGCTGTAACTGAACTTTACTCTTCATGCTATAAAAAGATATATTACAATTACCTGGGAGTACAGTATGCCCATAGGTGCCCACTTTGTTCATAAAACGGATGGAAACAAGATAACTCAGAAGGCTTTGTAAAAAAAAAAGGCTATAAAATGCTGGGTTCAAATATCTAATAGTGAGACAAAGAATTTTAAAGATTAACATTCAGTTGAAACCAGAAGTTTTGGGAGGGTTGGGAAAAGTTAGCTTTCCTATTTCACTTACAGACAGTCAACTGGGAAAGACAAATGGAAGAGAGTTTTCATATATGTTAATTTATTTTATTTATTTATTTTTGTCAAACTTGCATTTATTTATTTATTTATTTATTTATTTATTTATTTATTTGTTTATTTTATTTGACTTGTATGCCACCCCCTCTCCAAAGGGACTCGGGGCGGCTAACACCTAAAAACCCACAATAAATTAAATTACCTAAAAATAACATTAAACATTACAAGCCAAATTGCGCTAAAACCCACCAATCCTAACTAAATTTAAAACCCCTCCCCGGAGGTCAGCACAGCCCAGCCTGTTCAAAGAGCCAGGTTTTCAGATCATGGCAGAAGGTACGGAGGTCAGGGGCCAAACAGAGTCCCAGAGGCAGTTTGTTCCATAGGGCGGGGGCTGCCACAGAATAGGCCCTTCCCCGGGGCACCGCCAAGTGACATTGAGTTGCAGACGGCACCCCAAGGAGCCCCCGCCTGTGGGCCCGCACAGGGCGGTTGGCATTCGATGCCGGCAGGAGGCGCTCCCGTAAATATCCCGGACCCATGCCTTGAAGGACTTTGTATGTCAACACCAGAACCTTGAACCTCACCCGGAGGGCAACCGGTAACCAATGCAGGTCGCGCAGGAGGGATATAACAGATAGAATTAGAACTGATTATGATTACATGAAATGGGTACAAATAAAAGGAGGACATTAGGACAGGGACAGTAGGCACAATGATGCGCTTATGCACTCCCCTTACCGACCTCTTAGGAATGGGGTGAGGTCAATGGTGGATAGTTTGAGGTTAAAGGAGTGGGGGGGGGGTTAGTGGATGTAACTACAGAGTCAGGTAGTGCATTCCAGGCATTGACCACTCGGTTGCTGAAGTCGTACTTTCTGCAATCAAGTTTGGAGTGGTTTACTTTGAGTTTGTATCTGTTGTGTGCTCTTGTATTGTTGCGGTTGAACCTGAAGTAGTCATTGACAGGTAGGACATTGTAGCAGACAATTTTATGTACTATGTTTAGGTCAGACCGAAGGCAGCGTAGTTCTAAGTTATCTAAGCCCAAAATTTCAAGTCTGGTGGTATAAGGCCATGATGGTGAACCTATGGCAGGTGTGCCAGGAGTAGCACACACAGCCATCTCTTTGGGCACACCAGCTGTTGCCCGTTGCTCTTCTGGGTTTGGCACGTGCATGTGCACCAGCCAGCTGGTCTTGGCACACGTGGGAGTGCTGGAAACTGGAAGAGAAACTCCCTGGCGCACATATGTGCACAAGCCAGCTGTTCTTCACATGCACAGGAGCACCAGAAACCGGAAGAGCCAGCTGGTCTTCACAAGTGCATGCACATTAAAAACCAGAAGACCTGTGGTGGCTGGCATGCATGCATGTGCTGGGAAGCTGAGTTTCCAGTTTCTGGTGCTCCCTCATGGCACGCCAGGTAGCTGCTCTTCCGGTTTCCAGTGCACACGCTCCCATTTTGGCACTTGGTGCTGAAAAGGTTCGCCACCACTGGTATAATGTATTCCGTGGCAAGTAGAGGAGTGGAGCACTCTTCTCATGAAATATCTTTGGACTCTCTCGATTGTATTAATGTCCGATATGCAATGCGGGTTCCAGACGGATGAGCTGTATTCGAGAATAGGTCTAGCAAATGTTTTGTATGCTCTAGTTAGTTGTGCAATATTACCGGAGAAAAAGCTATGCAGGACTAGGTTAACAACTCTTAATGCCTTTTTGGCTATGTAGTTACAGTGGGCTCTAGCACTTAGATCATGAGAGATGAGCACTCCAAGGTCCTTGACAGAGTTTGGATCATCAACAAGGTCTTGACTATTCAGCTTGTATTTTATTTTCTGATTTTTTTTTTGCCAATATGTAAGACAGAGCATTTATTTGTTGAGATTTGAAATTGCCATTTGTTTGACCATTCTGACACATAGCTGAGGTCTTTTTGAAGGGTAGCAGCATTGTCGGTGGTGTTGAATAGTTTTACATCACCAGCGAAGAGAATGCAGTTGCTCTTAATGTGATTGCAAAGGTCATTTATCTACAGTATAAAGATAGTTGTCCTAAAACACTGCCTTGAGGGACTCAGCTGATAACAGGTACAGAATTTGATAGGGCGCTCCCTATTTTGACCACTTGTTGCCTGTTTGATAGGAACACAGCTATCCAATTATACAGGGGTCCAGAAAAAGTATAAGATTTTTTAAATTTTATTTATTTTCAAAATACATATGAAAAATTACATTTTAACAGTTCTGTGTCAAGCGTTACTTATATTTATAATTCCTCTTCATATCAAACCATAATTCTCTTATCTAACCATATATATAACATTTCCCAGACCTCATGAAATTCAGACTCCTCTTTACCTTTCAGTTTCCTTGTAAGCCTGTCCATCTCAGCACAATCAAGTATTTTGTTTATTACCAGACTTCCGGTTTGTTCCTTGTCGGAGGTGAGCAGAATCCACGATCCTGCGCGGTTTTGGCCAAGTACACTTGCTGGAGGGTCCCGATCGGGACCAGAACCACCCTGGTGGGGTGGTGAAGAAGGGGGAAATCACCTGGAGGGTCGAGGGGAGTCACAACTCCTCCCTGACAGGAAAATCCCTCCCAAACGCAAGCTGCAGTGGTGGTCTTAAAATGGCCACCATGAAGAGAAAGAACATTCCTGGAAACTGAGTTTTGCGCTGGAGCAGAGAAGTAGCGAGCAGAGTGTGAACCAGGCAAAGGACATTGCTTTTAAAATAAAGGGCTATCTTGGAGGGGAGTGTGTGGAAGCAGTGACCAAAGAAAGTGAGAAAGAAATTGGATCCTATAAAACTTGGATTGGATTAATTTGCAAGAGAAAATTTAAAGGAAAATACTTTAACACAACAAAGGTTTAGAAATTAAACTGGATAACTATTGAATTATGGGCATTTAAAGGGCATAATTAAATGCTGAAATTGAGTGTGTTGAAAAGAAAAGAAATAATAGCTAATGACTGAAATTAGCGAACTTAATAAAAGTATTATATTCAATAAAGAAAGTTAAAGGTAAAAAGACACCACCTCATGGTACAGGAAAACTTCAATACGTTTTAAAAAGTGTCTGGTCTTCTCAAGAGTTTGGATTTTGGAACTTAAAAGAAAATAAAAGAAACTTTATTATTGTTATAGGACCATCTGAACAAAGACTAAAGTATGGATTGTTGAAAATAAATCCAAAAGATATTGGCTGAAATAATATACTGGACTCTGAGATTGAATATATCTATTAAAGAAGAGGATTTCAATATTAAGGAAGAGGAAAGAAAAATTAAAAAAGGAGAAGATAAAATGGAGAAACTATTTGTTGATATAAGACTGGATTTACAAGAGTCAAGATTGGATTTGCAAGATATAAGGGACATGATAAAAATTAAACTTGAAATGTGCAATTACGTACTACAGAAATTAGAAATGGTGACTCAGCATACACAAGAACAGGACAAAACGAACAACAAATATTTAAGCAGGGGGAAAAGGAATTAGAATTAAAAATTTGTGGTCTGATGGGATGATAAAAGGAGAATGGTTGGAAAATGGATAAAGGGAGAGGGAAAAGCAGAAAAGGAAGGGCAAAAGAAAATCAAAAGAAGGAGAGAGAAAAGTTTAATAACTGGAATGAGAAATGGAGGAATAAGAATGGGAAAAATGGGGATTAAGAGAAATGACCAGAAAACAAAGAGGAATAGGAAACAAACAAGGATGAAAAGAAAGTACATTGTCCAAAGAGTGAGAGATAATGGGTAAAAAAGGATAAGGAAGGAGATTCCAAGGTAATATGTTGTGATGTATAAGAATTTATTGAAAATAGTATTTTGTAATGTATAGATGATTCATAAGGTGCTTGAGAAAATATAATGTGGAATCTGAGGAAAATATATATATTTGTGTTATATACTAGATAGGGAGATTGATATTAAGGTAAAATGAAGGTGTTTAGCTCGAATTATTAAGCGGAGGGGACAATTATATTTACAGATAAGGATTGATAAAATGACAATTGTGACAGAAAAAAGTAATATGAGAAATGACAACAGAAATGAGATGAGAATTTTGGATAACATTGTAAAATAAGATATGAGAATTATTAATATAACATGAATTGGAATTGGATAAGATAAGCTTAGTATTTAACAATAATAAGGATGATGCAATATGAAACTAAACAAATATAATGAACAGGTAACTATGGTCATGTTTGTATTGAGTTGTGAAACCTGGAACCACACTGCTTGCCAAACGAGAATTTTTTATTTTAAAAAATAAAAATAAAAGCAGGGAGAAAATTGAATAATGGAATTACTAGGTATGTTTAACTGATATGGTGGTAGGCATTTGGAGAGAGTTTTGAAAGGTTGAAAATAAGCATTGAACGATTATGAATTAATGTGAAATATATGCATTGAGAGATATGATTGATATTATTAATTTTGCCTATACTAAAATGTATGATATATTGATGCCACACTCTTAATGTATTATTGTGCATATGCAGATTGAAATAAAAAAAATTGGGAAAAAAGGATTTTGTTTATTACCATATTTTCGGAAGGTAATTTGGAAGGTCATCTATTTTCCAGCTTTGGGCATAAGCAATTCTTGCCACTGTTAATATGTATTGAACAATGTATTGGATATGTTTCTTCATGTTTCCTTTGATCATCCCCAATAAGAAAGTTTCTGGCTTAAATTCAATATCATAACCTGTAATTTCTCTTATCCATTTCTTCAATTTTTCCCAGTATTTTTTAACTTTGGGGCATTGCCACCACATATGATAGTATGTTCCGTCTGTGTCAATGTGGTTTCATATTCAGGTATATTTTGGCCAATCTCTCCGGTGTCAAATGCCATCTATAAAACATCTTAATTAGATTTTCTTTATACGCTGTTGATAACGTTAATTTGCAGTTCTTGGTCCAAATTTTCTCCCAATCTTCTAACTGTATGCTATGACCTACATTTTGTGCCCAAGCAATCATTGATCCCTTAAGTACTTCTTCCTCCATTTCTACTTGAAGTGAATAATTATATGTTCTAGTAATAAATTTTTCTTTACCAGTTAAAATTTGGTCTATTTTGTTGGGGTTTCCTTTCTATTCCAAATTCCTCAATATCTTTTTTATGCCTGGTTTTTATCTGCATATACGGCCACCAATCTACAGTTATACCTTGTTCTTTTCATTTTTCCGTTGTTTTTAAATTTTAAATTCCCCTGATTGTCTAATAGTTCCTTATATCTAACCCTCTTTTTGTTCTCTGTTGTATTTGGGTAAATCACTGTTTCCATTGGTGACACCCAGTCCAGCAATTTAATGTAGTTCTTCTTCCTTAACTTTTCCCATATTTTTATTAGTGATTCTCTAATTTGATGACGGTATGAAATACCATAAGATTTTAATGGCAGCAAGATTGTTGTATGCACCAACTGGAAAAATCCAGATATACTACAATGTTGGAGTGGATAGTGAAAATGACAGAATTTACAGAAATGGTAAAATTGACTTGTTTGATTAGAGAAAGGACCACAAACAGAAGAAGAGGGAAGGGAGAGAGGGAGGGACGGAAGAAGGAAGGGATAGGGAGAGAGGGAGGGAAGGAGGGAGTGATAGGGAGAAAAGGGAGGGAGGGAGGGAAGGAAGAAGGAAAGAGTGGGAGGGAGGGATAGGGACAGAGGGAGGGAGGATGGAGGAAGGAAAGAAGGAGAGGACCCCCTTTTAGTAGAGATAGACTAGGAGAGGCCAGTCAATCTGCCATGTCTACCATCTCTGGCAGGAAGAGCAGGAGGAGATGCCTTTGGGTCCACATCCTGCTGCCTGCAGCTTTAAGCCAACTTCAAACCCCATTACAGTTGACCCTGTTGGCCAATGGGGGCCCCCTGTAGGGCTTCGGCCTGCTCCAATGCCAGGAGGCTGGAGGACTCAAGGAAAAGGCTCTGGGGGTGTCTTGGTCGGGGGCCCTTGGCCGCCTCTGTACCTGGCAAGGGAAGGTCTGAGAAGGGAAGCCAGGGGACGCTCAGGGATGAGCCAGCCCCATCCAACCAGGGCTGCAAGGGAGGGCAGGATGGGCGATGGGCACCGTGGTCCTCAAAGGCCTGCAGGGGAGCCCAGTGCCCACCCCTCAGGGACTGGGACAGCAGAAGGGAGCTCAGGTCTCGGCTGGAGATGGGGGGTGAGTTGGTCAGCACGAGGGCAGGGCAGGAAAAAGGGGTTTTTCTGAGGGGTCCATCCAGCCCCATGGGATGAAGGCAGAACCTCTGATTAACCACCACTAAGTTCATAATCACCGCCTGGATGGGTTTCTCCATGAGACTTTGCCCTGTGCAAAAACCAACCTGTACAATCTGGGTGATGGAGTTGGAGCCAGGAGTCAGCCAGGACTATTTCCGGATGTTTTCCTTGGCTGGAAAGCAAAAACTGATTGTTATTATTTGTTGTCAATAAAGATGTAAAGATGTCAGCAGGAGGAGGAGGAGGACTGTGGTGTCCTTGATGGTATCTGAGCTCAGTGGCTTTCTTGCAGACATTTCATGACCCAACTAGGAAACATCATCAGTGCCAGAAGGGAGAGGGGTATGTGAGGACTAGGAGGAAGACATTCCAACATTCTAGCCAGGATGAAGCAGCATGGAGATAATTTCAATTTGGAGGCTGCTTTCTCTGTCATCCATTCCTGCCATATTGCAGCTAATCTGCCAGGGGTCCTCCTGCCTCCCAACCTCTGGGAACAGGGTAAATAAACTCTTATCTATGGGCTGCAGCTCTTGTCAAGGCTGTGGGTAGAGTTTGGGGCCGATATTCCCAGCCCTATCTCTAAAGGGCAACCCTTCCCAGCATGGCCAACCTGATGGCCTGACTGTTGGCCATCAGGCTGGGCTTCCCTGAAGTCTCCACTCAGGGCCCATTGCCCAACTCAGCAGAGTTTTAATAGAAGAGAATAGTGGAATTGAAAGGGACCTTGGAGGCCTTCTAGTCCCACCCCCTGTTCAAGCAGGAAACCCTACCCCATTTCACACAAGTGGCTGTCCAATCTCTTCTTCAAACCCTCCAGTGTTGGAGCAGCCACAACTTCTGGAGCAAAGACCTTCCACTGGTTAATTGTTCTCACTGTCAGGAAATTTCTCCTAGGTAGCTTCTCTCCTTGGCTGGTTCCCATCGGCTGCTTCTTGTCCTGCCTTCAGGGGCTTTGGAAAAAGAGGTGGGTTTCTCCACCAAGTTTTCCCCAGAAAGAGGGCTGGTTAAGAGCACCTGCACCAAGACAAATTCTTTGTGTGTCTAATCACACTTGGCCAGTAAAGAATTCATTCGTTCATTCATTCATTCACGGACCAGCTTTAACCTTGAGAGAGAAAATGAAACTGGCCAAGGGTTCATTTCAGAGAACTTGAAAGCCAGGAGTTTTGAGCAACTAGAAACCCCGTGATCCTCCCCTCCGCCCAACAGGGTCCTCCTCACACAGGAAGGGCAGCTGCTAAAAGCCAGGCTGCCTTTATCAGACTTTATCTTTCAATCATGTCTGAATAGCTGGGCCAGAGGAATGGTGACTTGGCTATGCACTAAGAGGAAGTGACTGGGTTTATTCCTCCCTTTCTTGGAGGAAAATGTGTGTTCTTCTTCCTCCTCCTCCTCCTTTGGGTGAGAAGTCACCCTGGCCAGCAGCCAGCTGAGCTCTCCTCCCTTTGTCTTGGGATCCTGAAACTTGCAAGGGTGCAAAGCTGGGAGAGGCCATCACAAGTTCCTTGAAGCGTTCTAGTGACAGGACTCACTCAACCAGGTTACTGAACAAACCATTTTCTGGGCTTCTGCAATGTGTTAAACCAGCCTTTCTCAACCTGGGAAACAGGAAGACGGGTGGGCTTCAAGTCCCAGTGTTGAAGCCCACCCACCTTCAAGTCACCAAGGTTGAGAAATACTGATTTAGAGCCTGAGCAAGCATGACTGACAATGGCGGGCTGAGGGATTCTGCAATTGAAGTCCACCTGTCTTCAAGTTACCAAGGTTGAAAAACACCATGTTAAACTCTAACCCAACCATATTGCTAAGCAAAACAGAATTTATTTTATTTATTTTATTTATTTTATTTATTTTATTTATTTTATTTATTTTATTTATTTTATTTATTTTATTTTATTTATTTTATTTATTTTATTTATTTTATTTATTTTATTTATTTATTTTATGCATTTATGCATTTATTTACTGTATGGCAAATCCATGGACTTGTAGTGGTTCCAATGTTCATGTCCAGCCCACCCAGCCACTCAAGGAGAGGCTGCTTGGTCTGTGTTGAACAAAACCGGACATTGGGCCGGCGGGAGCTCAATGGGCATTCAGACACAACAGGAGGGCTATTTTGTCAAGGAGCCCCACAGTCACCCGGAGGGGTAGAGACAAGACAAAACAGAAGAGCTGCTTCAACCGAGGCTCACTGGTTGTTTGGAGAGCAGGCAAGCATCCTTCCATGGCAACCACACACAACATTTGCTGCTTGACAAGATCTGCACAAAACCTAAAACAAAGGTCCGTGTGGCATAATGAAGGCAAACACCAATAAGGTCACGAATCATAAAGATAGTGACTCTATATAACCTTACCATACAGAAATAAAAGACGACGGGATGGAGCAAGCATCGCTGGAGTGCTCTCTGGTGAACCTCAGTTTTTCATGGCCTCCTGGTCTCTGCGTCCTTGTGAATGCAGCCGCTCTGCCCCTTAGCATCTCTATGGTAGTCCTGATAGGATGAATTGGATCCCAGGCGCAGGTTAGGCTGATCACACATTTGAGTGGGCTTTGTTTTGATACAGCACGCTGCACATTTCATAAAGGGAATGAATTCCATTCTTAATTTATTTTCCTGGTATACCCTGAATATGTAGAGTGAGAAATCAGCGACTCTCAGCAAGTCCACCATCTAAAAGTACCAACCTAAAGGAAGAAACACCAGGAGGGAGAAAGGAAAACTCAACCCTAAATGATAGGTGTAGGATGAGCAGTTAGACTTGAAATTAATCAGTCCGAAGCTGGACAGATCTCAGTACCTTCTAACTGAAGCTGCACCTTCCATCTTTGATTCCTCTTTACTGACCTCCTGGAAGTGTGGGGTCATAACAGATTAACAGAGTTGGAAGGGATCTTGGAGGTCATCTAGTCCAACCCACCCAGCCCCAAGCAGGAGACCCTGCCTACACCATTTCTGACACATGGAAGTCCAGGTTCTTCTTGGAAGTTTGAAATACAAAAGTTAAATTAACTTCAGTAGCACCTTGGCCAATAATAGCAAAATAAGAAAAGTCAATCCAGAAATACAAGAGTTTGCAATAATTTCGATGGAAACGCGGTCACCAATAATGAAAGTAACTGAATGAAATGATTAGCACAGTGTTGAATTTGTTCCGCAGTGAGTTGTCCTGCAGCGAGTGGGCTGCAGCCAGTTGTCCAGTGGGCTGGGCTGGTCCATTTCCATTGAGATGAACTGGGATGCCAAGATTTTGAAGGCATCTCTGGAATATTGTTTGCAGAGGGAAGTCCGTCTGGGAATCCGATTTTAGGAAAGGATGCTGAGTTTCTGATAACCTTAGGTTCTCAGGTGCTCTTTCAGCCTTTCACTCTGAAGATCGCAAAATGGCTGTAGTTTGCATCTCTGGATGCAGAAACATTGTTGGGACTATTTATGGAAATCATTGGTTTCCCTGAAGTTTTATTTGTTAGATCAGAATAATTACTCTAGTTATTGTCTTAATTACGAATGGGATTCTTCCACTGTGTTCTTCTGAGATAGTTTGTAGAACTCATGGATGGCTTTTGGCTCCTTTTACAGGAATGTCCTCCAGTGGTGGGATTCAAAAATGTTTACTACTGGTTCTGTGGGCGTGGCTTGGTAGGTGTGGCATGGCTTGGTGGGCGTGGCTTGGTGGGCGTGGCAGGGGAAGGATATACTGCAAAATCCCCATTCCCTCCCCACCCCACTAGCCTGCTTTCCAGCTCCGTTCTTCTGTGCAGGGCAGCCAAAGGAGACCCAGTCGATCAGCTGGGACTCGATGGGAGGCAGAGAAGAGATGGGGTTGGCGGGGCCAGTCAGAGGTGGGATTAGCCAGTTCTCCGAACGACTCAGAATTTCCGCTTCTGGTTCTCCAGAACCGCTCAGAACCGGCTGATTCCCACCTCTGGTCTCCTCAAAGCACGATTAATAAAAAGTTACATGGGAAGAAGAGACAGGCCGCATTTTGACCTGCTGAGCTGCAGATGGTTTGCCTGTCTTCCGTTTAGTCTGGGCTGGAGACTTTGCGTCGTTTATCAGACAACCTTGTGATGAACGCAAGAAGTACAGCACAGGGGTGGAACTGAACATGAATTATTACTTTATGCTGATACTACTTTGGGTTTTCTAAATGATAGATTGGAAAAGCAGAGAAAAAAGTGAGACAAGGTTCTACATTTAGGCAAGGAAAACCAAATGCACAGGTGTGGAATACGTGGCACCTGGCTCAACCGTGGTAACTGCAAGGGGGATCTTGGAGTCCTAGTGGACAATCTCTTAAATATGAACTAGCCGTGTGCTGCAACTGCCAAAGAAGCTGATACAATAGCAATAGCAATAGCCCTTCAGCTTACATGCAGCTTCGCAGTGTTTTCCAGCCCTCTCTAAGCGGTTTACAGAGTCAGCCTCTTGTCCCCAACAATCTGGGTCCTCATTTTACCCACCTCAGAAGGACCGAAGGCTGACTCAACCTTGAGCCGGTCAGGATTAAACTCCTGGCAGTGCACAGAGTTAACCACAGGGAGGGAGGGAGGGAGGGAGGGAGGGAGGGGAGGGAAGGAAGGAAGGAAGGAAGGAAGGAAGGAAGGAAGGAAGGAAGGAAGGAAGGAAGGAAGGAAGGAAGGAAGGAAGGAAGGAAGGAAATAGCCATAGCTCTTAGGCTTCTATCCCGCTTCACGGTGCTTCATGGCCCTCTCAAAGCGGTTTACAGAGTCAGCCACTGGCCCCCAACCATCTGGGTCCTCATTTTATCCACCTCGGAAGGACAGAAGGCCGAGTCAACCTTGAGCCAGTGAGATTTGAACTGCCGGACTGCCAAACTGCTGGCAGCTGGCAGTCAGCAGAATTAGCTGCAGGACTGCATTCTAACCACTGCCCCACTGCATTAATACAATCTTTGTACTAATGCAATTAATTAATTAATTCAATCCTAGACTGCATTAACAGAGGGATAGAATCAAAATCACACGAAGTATTAGTACCGCTTTATACAACCTTAGTAAGGCCACACCAGGAACACACCATTCCGTGTTGGTCTCCACATTATAACAAAAGATGTTGAGACTCTAGAAATTGTGCAAAAAAGAGCAACAAAGATGATTAGGGGACTGGAGGATAAAACAGAGAGAGAGAAGCAACCTTGAAGTAAGGAGGAATTTCCTGACAGAGAGAACCATCAATCCGTGCAATATCTTGCCTCCAGAAATTGTCTGTGCTTCATCACTGGAGGTTTCCAAGAAGACATTGGACAGCCATTGGTCTGGAATGGTCCAGAGAAGGGGTCCCCTGCGCCCAGGCCCCAGGCCACTACCAGGCTGTGGCCTGTTCGAAACCTGGCCAAGGGAGAAATGGGCAAGTGTGCCCATGTGGAGCTCCACTCATGTGAGCAGAGGGCGCTTGGGCAGGGGTTGGACTAGATGACCTACAAGGTCCCTTCCAACTCTGATTATTGGTTAAACATCTGCTTGTGCTCCTGTGAGAAGCTCCATTCGTGCGAGTGGAGGGCGTGCATGCATGCCACTCGCACAAATGGAGCTGTGTGCACACATGTGTGTCTGCCACTCACATGCCCCCCCTCCCCTTGAGCTGGGCCACCCAACTGGAAAGGTTGGGGACCACTGGTCTAGGCATTCCTACTTGAGCAGAGGGTTGGACTAGAAGACCTCCAAGGTCCCTTCTGTTGGAAATGTCTCCAAATAACAAAACTTGGATTGGTGGAAACACAGAGATTTTATTTGTAAAAACAAAAGATCTTAGCTTAATTCAACATGAAGTTTGAGTCAAGACCCCCACCTTAAGATTCCAAAACATACTTTATATACAGTTTCATCTCGTCATCCAAGTTCCCTCCTTCTTGAGACTCATTCCCTCCCAACTTCAAGCTCACTGGATTTGCCCTCAGGTGTTGCAGCTGATCCCAGGATGTCTCCAGGCAGGATCGCCTCCTTCCGTTATGTTCTCATCCGTAGCATCATTTGGCAGGTCATCATTAAGGAATGTAGCATCCCCTCATCAGGGCCTCTTTCTAAGCTCATCATTTACTACCACTTTTCCAAAGAGATTATAACAACAACGCCCCCCCCAAACATAATAATAATATAAAAGGCATATACAAAAGATAAAAATATCAAAAGGCTTAACAATGGAGCATGTCGAAAGTATAAAAGCAAAGCATGTGTGTACAGGGAAATATATTTCATTTGATAACAGATTAACAGAATTGGAAGGGACCCTGCAAGGTCATCCAGTCCAACCCCCATTTGTGAAACCTTTAAGCATCTTATATATATACGATTTTATTTTTGAATTTACTTATTTCTTACACTTCCAGCTCTACCATTGTGTTAATCCAGGCTCATTGCCTAATTCTGTGGAGAATGTCCAACAACACAGGTAGTCCCTGACTTACAACCATTCATTTAACGACGTGCCCTCCTCCCCGTTCTTGCATTTGCAACTGTGGTGCCATCCCTGCAGTCGTGTGATTGCTGTTCAGGGGCTTGGCAACCAACCAACTCACATTTACAACTGGCTGCAACATCCTGCAATCATATGACAGTGATTTGCAAGCCTTTTTGTTTGTTTGGGGTTTTTTGGGGGGGGTTGTTTTCTGGCAAAAAGGGGGGGAAGCTGGCTTTGCTGTACTTGTGCCCTGTCCCACATGTAGCTTCTACCTGTGAAATTAAGCTGTCTTCACATCAAACCCTCTTTCAGCATAGCCATGAATCTGAGGAACTGCAGCTGACTGCCTTTTAACCAGGTTTATTATCCTGGAAAGCTGATGCCCCTCTTTCTGATTTTCCATCCCCATAAATTAAAGTAGGCTCCTAAAAGGATTTCCTCTGATCAGGTCACCGTTAATAATATTTTGAAAGCTTTCAAAGTAACAAAAAGAGCATGATTCATCCAGAGAAGCTGAATAGCAACATACTCGGATAAAAATGCATTTTGCTAGCAGTCCTTTTTTTTCTCTTGATGTGTTCTCAGAACCTCCGACCCTTTGGAGCCCACCAGACAAAAGTACTTTTAGTGGGTTACACAACTAAAAAGCTGCACTGAATTAAATACGTATCACATGTACGAAATTGAAACCGAAAGCTGGGTTACGGTTAGCATTTTCTGTATTACAAAATCATGCTGTCTGGTTTTTTAAAGGTTAAACACACATATATTATTGGACATACAGGGACTCATTAAAATAGTAGTTGAAATTTGGAACAGAAAATTGGAGTTTTATAAAATCAGTGCTGTTTTTTTTTTAAAGTTAAATACATTTCATCTGTTATTAAAGTGGGGCAAACCCATTAAAAATAGTTGTTCTAATTCATGCCCACGCATTTCTCTATGTCATACATGCAATAAATCTGAGCATACGTTTGTTTTGTTCCTAGTCCTTGGTGTTACCCTGTGTTCGCCTCATCTTGGCTGAGAATTCTTCCTGTGGCATAGATAAGAATGGAAAATGTTGCAAAAGTTTGGAATCTGTCAATCTCTGGAGAACTTTGGATCTGCCAGGGTGAGATTGTTGTTTAAAGGATGGTGTGTTCCTGGAACAGGAATTGTGCAGATGCCAAAGGTTGCTTTGACGAAGGGTGCCAACTCTCGGCCTTTGAATTGGCTTCTGAATGTCAGGGAAAGACGGACAATATGATTCTGCGGAGCTTCGATTCTTGTGTAACAATTGAGTTACAGCAACAATCACCCAGCAGAAACCATGCCTGCATTTTACTTTGGCAGTTGGTTCAAAATCAAGATCACAAGAAGTGATACTAGCGTTTTATAAAAACTTAGCGAGGCCACACTTGGAATGCTGCACCTAATTTTGGTCGTCACAATATAAAAAAAAAGATATATTGAGACTCTGCAAAGAGGGCAGAGAAGAGCAACGAAGAGGATTAAGGGACTGGAGGCTAAAACATATGAAAACGGTCGCAGGAATTGGGTATGTCTCGTTTAATGAAAAGAAGGACGAGGGTGACATGATAGCAATCTTGCAATATTTAACAGAATAACAGAGCTGGAAGGGACCTTGGAGGTCATGTAGTCCAGTCGCCCCCCACCCAAGCAGGAGACCCTACACCATTTCTGACAGAGGGCAGTCCAGTCTCTTCTTGAAAGCCTCCAGGGATGAAGCTCCCACAACTTCCAAAGGCAACTTCTGTTCCATGGGTTGATGGTTCTCACTGTCAAAAAAATTTCTTCTTATTTCCAGGTTGAATCTCTCCTGGGTCAGTTTCCATCCATTGTTCTTTGTCTGGCCTTCAGGTGCCTTGGAGAATAGCTTGACCCCCTCCTCCTCTCAGTGGCAGCCCCTCCAATACTGGAAGATTGCTCTCCTGTCTCCCCTGGTCCTTCTCTTCCCTAGAACTTGAGGGAAGACGGATTCAATTCACTCTCCAGGACAAGGAGTAATGAATGGGTAGAAGCTCACCGGAGAGAGGTCCAACCCAGAACCAAGGAGGACATTTGTCAGACCTGCCTCAGTTTGAACCTCTAGTTAAGAATGAGCCTCAACTCCATTTGTTGAGAAAGGCACAGTTTACTAGAAGTCAAGTGAAATTGGAGCAGTGCAGAGCCGGAACTGAGAATCACGTGCCAAAATCCTGAAGTCCAACTCTTCCCTCCCTTAGTCACTTCCCATCGCTGCCCCTCCCCCATGTCCAATCAAATTCAAACAAGATGTTTTCAGAATTTCAGGTGTAGGTTTGGTATGCAGCTTTATTTTGGTTCCCAGCTGGGTGGCCCTTGAAGCTCTCCTGGGAGAGAAACCGTGAACTTTTGGCTCCCTCCCATTGAGTTCTCCTAGAGTTCATGGCAGCTGATCCCAAATGGTTGCGAAAGGCTCAAGTGAGGTGGCAGCTGACAATATTCCTGCCCTTGAGAACAATTGATCAATGGAACGGCTTCCCTCCTGAAGTCGTGGGTGCTCCATCACTGGAGGCTTTGACGAAGAGACTGGACAGCCATTTGTCTGAATTGATATGAGTTGATATGACTCCATCTTTGGCCAGGGGGTTGGGCTAGAAGACCTCCGAGGCCCCTGCCATTCCTAGTAAAGGTAAAGGTTCCCCTCGCACATCCGTGCTCATTGTTCCCGGCTCTAGGGGATGGTGCTCATCTCCATTTCAGAGCTGAAGAAGAGCCAGCGCTGTCCGAAGACATCTCTGTGGTCATGTGGCCGGCAGGACTAAACGCCTTCAAAGGCGCACGGAACGCTGTTCCCTTCCCACCAAAGGGGTCCCTGTTTTTCTACTTGCATTTTTATGTGCTTTCAAACTGCTAAGTGGGCAGAAGGTGGGACCAGGAATAGGAGCTCACTCCCTTATGCAGTGCTAGGGATTCAAACCGCCAATCTTTCGATTGACAAGCTCAGTGTCTTAGCCCGAGCCACCACGTCCCTTATTCTACAAGCCCCAGACCAAAAATGGCCATCCTGCTTGGAGGTCTAGGGAGAGTCTCAGTCATCCATGTCATGGTTGTCCCAAAGGGGCTTTTTCAAGAGGTAAACTAGACTTTACAGAGACTCCAGTTGCCTCTTGAAAAAAGCCTCTTTGGGAAATCCTACGTGGAGCTTCCCTGGAGGAAAGTCTCCCCTTTGCAAAAGGGCTCCATGCTTCCCAATGAAGGGAATAGTAATAATAAATAAAGAAATGTAGTAGAATATATTATAGCATTAAGTAGAGAGTTACTCTATAGGCATTTGTTATCTTGCTGTTAGGCACTTGTTTTCTTGTATATGTAGAAGTACTTCTGTTAAGCATTTATCACTCTATAGGCATTTCTTAACTTGCTATTGTAAAAAAGATTTCCTGAACCTTTCACTTGTTGTAAAACAATTATAACACATGCCTGCAATCAGTTACATCCCTCTCCTATTAAGACACATGATTCTCCCATCTAAATCAATCTGAATCCATCTATTTTCCTGGATTGATATGTTTCACCCCAACATCACCCCCTGGGAAGGT
>CM019151.1:189006519-189016552 GCA_009733165.1 Naja naja
AAGAGGAGGAGAGGGAGGAGCAGAAAGGAGGGGAATGAAGAGGGAGGGAAGGGGCAGGGAGGAGGCCCCAGAGGTCTTTGGAAGTGACCCCAGAGTCAAATCCCTTCTCTGGCTTCCTAAAATGGACCCATAAAATACCATCACAACGATGGTGTCAAGGTGGGAGGGCAAACTGGGCTTGTTGGATGTTTTGTGTGTCCTTCTGCAAACTCCCTCTCTCTCACACACACACACACACACGCTTTGTGGCTCTTTCTAGGGCAGGGAGGAATTTGGACCCGGCCTTGGGCAGCAGGGCCAGGTGCAGGTGATTTATGCTCCCATCTCCTCCCCTGTGAAGTGGGGGTGGTGGGCCCAGGAGGTCATTGACTTCTGCACCTTCCATAAAATGTGGGGAAAGCAGGCAAACAAGCGAAGGGCTTGGATGGCAAAAGGATTCCTGCTCTGAGTTCAAGATCAGCGCAAAGGGAATTGCCTGCCTGCCCTACTGCCGCCTCCTTCACACTGACAGAGGCTGGGCGGACCATAAAATCAGAGAAGCAGAGTGTTTGGATGGCCTCAGGGGTCCCCCTCCTCCCTCCCCCTCACAACCCGCCTCCCTCCTAGCACTGATGATGTCACCTAGTTTGGGTCACGAAACGTCTGCAAGAAAAGCAGCCAGCTTCAGAGAGCACCAGGGACTCCTCATCTCAACCCTGAGCTACGAATGTTCTCCTTTATCGCTCCATCTTGTCACCGTCCTTCTCCAGCTCCAGTGGCCAGAACTGGACCCAGGAATGCCACAGGGGATCTGAGCAGGACGGCCTAGAGGGGGCAGGGCTTCCAGGGCTTGGGCTCTCTGGTTCTGTCTATCGCCCCAAAGCTGCTTTTTCCAAAGTCCGAAGGGACTTGGTTTTTCCTTAAAGACGTTTCGCTTCCCATCCAAGACGCTTCTTCGGTTCTGACTGAATGGTGGAGGATGGAAGGATTCATATTCCTTGAATATAAATGAAGGAATACTGAATAAGGAATATAAATTCAGAAATCATGGGGGCTCCATCCCTGGAGGTTTTTGAGAAGAGGCTGGACAGCCACTTGTCTGAAATGGTATAGGATCTCCTGCTTGGCAGGGGGCTGGACTAGAAGACCTCTGAGGTCCCTTCCAGCTTCTATTCTATATTCTATATTCTATATTCTATATTCTATATTCTATATTCTATATTCTATATTCTATTCCTGATTCCTGATTCCTAATTCCTAATTCTATTCTGTTCTGTTCTAAGTCTTTCACTTCTCCACCATTCAGTCAGAACCGAAGAAGCTTCGTGGGTGAGAAGTGAAATATTTTCAAGGAAAAAACCGAGCAAGTCCAGTTGCCTTTTGGAAAATCCACTTTTAGGTCAACCATGACCTGGATGACTGAGAATCTCCAGAGCCATTTCGGTTAAGGCATCTGAGGATCACATCGGCCTCTTTAGCAGCTGCAACACAGTGATGGCTGGTGTTTAAGTTTGGATCAATGACACCCACATCCTTTGCCTGCATGCTGCGGCCAAGCCTGGCCTCTCCCCGCTTGGATGCCTCGGATGGACTTCCAGGCAGGCATCTGTGAGGGAGACCAGGCGGCCCTTGTCTCCTGCCACTGTTTTGCCAGCTTAAAGGACGAGCCAGGGACTTTGGAGAGAACCAGCTCTGAGCCAGGCATGGAAGCAATGCACACGCACGACCGGCTGTGGGAGCGGCTGGCTTCCAGAAGAGCCGGAGGGGGTGCAGCTTGGTGGGCGAGGGCTGGCTGGGATGCTGGCTTTGCAGGCAGGAACTGGGAGAAAAGAGTCATGTAGGATCTTGGTTGGGGGTCGCCACAGGCCTCAGCTGGGCAGAGGAAGACTCAGAGGCTCAGCAGCCCACACAAAACCCAGCTTGGCAGTTTTATGCCTGCCTGGAAATGCGTTTGAAAGAAAGATCCACAATGTTCTGTGTGGTGCGATATGAAGGCAGCCCGTTCCTTGAGAAATTTGAGGGGCTGCCCCAAAGAAGAGGGGACAACCTCTCCTGCACAGCACCAGAAGGCAGGACAAGAAGCAATGGAGGGAAGCTGATCACGGGGTGAAGCAACCTGGAACTCAGGAGGCCTTTCCTGACAGACAGAGCAATTGGAACAAGTGGAACAGGAGTTGTTTTCAGAAGTTGTGGCTGCTCCAACACTGGAGAGACTGCACAGCCATTTGTTTCAAATGCTATAGAGTTTCCTGCTTAAGCAGAGGGTTGGACTAGAAGACCTCCAAGGTCCCTCCCAACTCTGTTATTCTATTACCCAAGCCAAATGGATTCAAGAGCAATCAACCAGGGGAACAGAAGTTGCCTCCAGACGTTGTGGGGGCTCCATCGCTGGAGGTTTTCAAGAAGAGGCTGCTCAGCCATTGGTCTGACAAGGTAGAAGGGCTCCTGCTCCAGTGGGGAGTTGGACTAGAACAGGGGTCACCAACCAGTGGGCCAGGGACCATTGGTGGTCCATGAGAAAATTTGGGGGGTCCACAGAGAAATGTCCCCCCCAAAGCAATTAATCCAGGCTGCACTGGAACACAAGGCTTGCACCACTTGCATTGCACACCACACAAGGTAGTGAGGGGAGGGGGGAAAGGGCGGAGGGGGGAAACTTGCCCCTCGCCCCCACGCACCTTGCCTGGCCACCGGGCTGCTTCTTTCCACTTCTTTCTTCTTCTGCTTTTGGCTGCACGCAGGGAAAGCAGCCAAAGTCTTTCTTTCTCTCCCCCAAACTCTGCCAGAAATGAGTCTTTGGGACCCTGCAAGGCCTCCTGCTCCAAGAGGCTGCGCCGGCAAAGACTCATTTCTGGCGGAGTTTGGGGGAAAGAAAGACTTCTGCGGCTTCTGCTGCTTTCCTTGCATGAAGCCAAAAGTCTCTCTCTCTCTCCCTCTCTCCCTGAGAACAGAGCTGGAGGTCCCAAATAAAGAATGATCGATCGGTAGGAAAACGGGGTGGGGAATTTTCCTGCAGACGTTTTTGGGGGATTTTCCCAGGGTCTCTGCTCTGAGGGATTTAAAATTATGTGTTTGGTGGTCCCTGAGGTCCAAAAGGTTGGCAACCCCTGGACTAGAAGACTCCAAGGTCCCTCCCAACTGTGTGATTCTGAATTGTCTCCATCCAGCCTTCGCCAGCGGTGGCCATGAGGGCTCCAAGTGGCTGCCATCGCTTGGAAGGAAGGACTAGGGCAGAGGAGAATCAGCCTGATGGATTCCCTGCTGGAGAAGAAATCCAGGCAGAAACCCAACAGGAGACGAACTGCAAAGCTGAGACTGCATCCCAGGGGTGTGGCGGACTGGGGGACCCAGCCAACCCCTGCAAAGAGGGAACCACAGGAGAAATTGCCCAAGTTGGGCCAGTGTGCCTAGGATCCCATTAGGGCTCTGGTGCCCAGTGCTCAAGGAAATCGGGGGGGATGGGGGGCCTATGTGTTCAGGAAAGGCCCACCAGTGTTGGCAGGGGGGCAGAGGTTGAGCCCAAGACCCCTAGCTTGCAGAGTGCCCCAGGGGTCAGTCCTGTTGCCCCTCCTCTTCAACATCTACATGAAGCCGCTGGGCGAGATCATCCGTGGTTTTGGAGGGAGGTATCATCAATATGCTGATGATACCCAGCTTTTCATCTCCACTCCGAACCAAATCAGTGATGCCCTCACCGTAATGTCCCGTTGTCTGGATGCGGTGTGGATCTGGATGGGGGAACAGACTCCAGCTCAACCCGGCCAAGACCGAGTGGCTGTGTGTACCAGCATCTCGGATGATCCAGGATATTCCATCATTGGCCATGGGGGGAGAGGTGTTGCCCCCCGTGGATAGGGTTCGCAATCTGGGTCTCCTCCTGGATACACAGCTCAGTTTGGAGGAGCAGGTGGGAGCTGTGACCAGGGGGGCATTTGCCCAGGTTCGCCTGGTGCGCCAGTTGCGCCCCTATCTGGACCGAGATGACTTACAGACTCATGCACTCATTACTTCCCGAATCGACTACTGCAATGCTCTTTACATGGGGCTGCCCTTACGGACCACCCAGAGGCTTCAGCTGGTGCAGGAATGCGGCTGCGCGAGTTGTGATGGGAGTATCCCGATACTCCCATATTACACCCCTCCTGCATGAGCTGCATTGGTTGCCAGTTACCCTCCAGGTGAGATTCAAGGTGTTGGTGTTACTATACAAAGTCCTACATGGCTTGGGTCCGGGGTACTTGTGGGAGCGTCTCCTGCCAGCATCGACTTCCCATCGCCCTGTACACTCCCATAGGCAGGGCCTCCTTGGGGTGCCATCAGCCAGACAGTGTCGGCCGGCGGCGCCCAGGGGTAGGGCCTTCTCTGTGGGGGCACCCACCCTGTGGAATCAGCTCCCCTTGGGGCTACGGTTAGCCCCGGACCTCCGTTCCTTCTGCCGTGACCTGAAGACATGGTTGTTTCAGCAGGCTGGCCTGGACTGAAGTGAAGTGGGGTGGGGGTTTTTTAATTGTATTTTTAGATTAAGTTTTGTTGGTTTTAGATTTTATTGGGCTGGAGTTTAATTGAGTTTTAATGAATCTTAATTTTTTGTATTGTGTAATTTTATATTGTGAGCCGCCCTGAGTCCTTAGGGAGAGAGGGCGGCATATAAGTCCAATCAACTTGACTTAACTTAACCTGGTCCAACTCTATTCTACATTCCTTCTTGCATTTGCCAAGGGGAAGGAAGTACAACCCCCCATCCGAAGGGCATCCTCTGGCTGAAGCATCTGGACCCTAAGCAGTGGGGTCTTAGCCTGCCACCACCTGCCTGAGATCTAGCAGACTCTCTTGGCAACACTGAGCCGGTCGTGAGAACGGTATGAGGCAGCCGTGGGCCTGGGCTTCCTCAGGCCAGGGTTTTACCGCATTCCCCTTGCTTTCACCTGTGTAAACACCTGAATGGGAGAAACCTGCCGGGACTCCACCCTCCTGTCATTCCTCTTGGGGCTGTGTCACCCACGGCCGGTCCTCACTCTGCTCCTGGCTGTCTGGCAGCTGGGTGGCATTGAGATTATGTGGAGCAGCCCCAGAGAGAGAAGCTGAGAAGAACCCAGAGCAGCAGCTGCAGCTTCCAATGCTGCTCAACACCATGGGGAGCCGGTGGTGCCTGGTGGGCATTTGGGTCTTCCTGTGTTTTGCCGTGCGGGAGAGCCCAGGGTAAGACGCTCCGTCTGCAAAGGGGGGTCTGGTTCATGCTCAGCGGGAATCTCCGCTTCTTCCCTGAGAGCTGAAAGTCTTACCCGATGAACAACTGGGAAGTTCTTGTCAGTTTCTCTCCCTTCTTCTGCTGGGAGGATGTGGGGATGCTGGCCGCGGGGATCGCTCTTGCCTTGTCTCCGCCAGATGTGACCTCTGGGTTTCATGAGGTGTTAGCCAGCTTTATCATCAGTGCTTTTCCTTCCCTCGTATTTTCCCACTGGAACAAATCTTGGCTGTGTCTTCTGTCACTTGTCTCTCTTTGGCTAGCAAATTATATTGGAGGAGGTATCTGTGTGTGTGTGTGTGTGTGTGTGTGTGTATGAGAGACAGAGACAGAGAGAGAGGGGAAGAGAGAGAGAGACACAGAGAGAGAGAGAGAGAGGAGAGGGAGAGACAGAGACAGAGAGGAAGAGAGACAGAGACAGACAGAGAGAGAGAAGGAGAGGGAGGGAGGTAGACAGAGAGAGAGAGGGAGACAGAGAGAGAGAGGAAGAGAGATAGAGAGGAAGAGAGAGAGGAAGAGAGAGAGAGGGGAGAGAGAGAGAAACAGACAGAGACAGACAGACAGAAAGAGAGAGAGACAGAGAGAGAGGCAGACAGAGAGAGAAAGAGAGAGAGGAAGAGAGATGGGAGAGAGAGAGAGAGAAGGGGACAGAGAGACAGAGAGAGAGAGAGACAGAGAGGCAGACAGAGAGAGAAGAGAGAGAGGAAGAGAGAGAGAAGGGACAGGAGAGACAGAGAGAGAGAGGCAGAGAGGCAGACAGAGAGAGGAAGAGAGAGAAGGACAGAGAGAGAGAGAGGAAGAGAGAGAGAGACAGAGAGGGAGGCAGACAGAGAGAGGAAGAGAGAGAAGGGGACAGAGAGAGAGAGAGGAAGAGAGACAGAGACCATCCTCTGAGCTGCGCAGCTGAAGGTCCCTCTAAGAAGTTCTCCTTGAAGTGCCAAAGCTTCCTTGGCCACCATGAAGACCCTTCCCATAATAATGGGGTGAAGAGAACCTGGCTGTGACTTCCTGGGGATCCCTTCCCTGCAGGGGGAGAGACCCATTTCTGCACTGTTGGGGGTCGCCCGATCCAGTCTCTCCCACTGAAGCTTACCTACTGGTATGCCTGGTGGTTTATGACCGCTCCACTGTCGGGGGGGGGTTTCACGTGATCCCCTTTTGCGACCTTCTGACCAGCGACGTTGATGTGAAAGCTGGATTCCCTTATCAATCATCTTACTAACTTAACGGGAGCGATGGTTCCTTTAACGCCTGGGGCAAGAAAGGTTGTAAAATGGAGCAAAATTCACTTCACGACTGTCTCACTTAGCAGCATAAATGTGGGGCTCCATTATGGTTGTATGTCAAGGACTGCCTGAACGGGGGACAAGCTGTACTCGGGGCTTTGGCTGTTTCTGTCCACAGGCAGAGTTTCTTTGCCTGCACCCAGTCTTGGTTGCCACGGGGGAGAACAGAGGTCAAGACGCTGGGAAGAGGGCAGAGAAGAGCAAGCAGGATGAGGAGGGGACTGGAGGCTGAAACCCACGATGGACGGTTGCAGGAACTGGGCCTGGCTAGTCCAGGGAAGGAGCAGGGGTGACACAATAGCATCCTCCAATACTTGAGGGGCTGCCCCAGAGGGGAAGGGGGTCAAGCTATTCTCCAAAGGCCCTGAAGGCAGGACAGGAAGCATTGGGTGGGGAACTGATCAAGGAGAGCAGCAACCTGAAACTAAGGAGGGATTTCCTAACAGTGAGAACAATTAATCAGTGGAACAGGAGTTGCCTCCAGAAGTTGTGAATGCTGCATCACTGGAGGTTTTTAAGAAGAGTTTGGACAACCATTGGTCTGAAATGCTATAGGGTTTCCTGCCTAAGCAGGGGGTTGGACTAGATGACCTCCAAGGTCCCTTCCAACTCTGCTCTTCTAGTCTATTCTATTCTTTGGGATGGGGGTGGAGTGAAGTCAAGGAAGTGGAGAGCAGGAAAGGGAGGGGGAGGGGGTCACCTTTACCCTGGGGCTTGTCTCCTGCTCCCAGTTTCCTGGTTGTGCTTCCTGTGTGGGGAAAGCCCTTTGCCCCACCTGTGCCAGCCCCTTTGAGCTGCTGGCACCAGAGGTCAGCCTGTGATGCTATGCCCTGGGGATGCCCTCAGTCTGCCCTGATGGCTGCAGAGACCATGAGGCTAGGCTGGAGAAGGAAGCATGGAGAGTCAGACCAGTGGGAGGAGGGGAGGGAGGGGTTCTGGGGTCTCCAATCCTTGCCCCTTCTTTAAAGGCTCCGAGGCCAGCGCCCCAGAGAGGAGCAGCAGGGAGTTATTTATTTATTTATTTATTTATTTATTTATTTATTTATTTATTTATTTATTTATTTGACTTGTATGCCGCCCCCTCTCCTAAAAGGACTCAGGGCGGCTCACAAATAAAATCAGAACAAAAAATTAATTACCTAAAATGAGATTAAATTAAGCAAGCCAAATTAACTAAAGACCCATTCATAATTTAAAATAAAAACCGATCCCCCCTGAGGAGTCAGCACAGCCCAGTCTGTTCAAACAACCAGGTTTTTAAATCACGGCGGAAGGTGCGGAGGTCAGGGGCCAGGCGGAGCCCCAGAGGTAGTTGGTTCCACAGAGTGGGAGCCGCTACAGAGTAGGCCCTCCCCCGGGGCACTGCCAAGCAACATTGGGTTGCAGACGGCACCCCGAGGAGTCCCTGCCTGTGTGCTCGTGCAGGGCGGTTGGTATTCGATGCCGGCAGTAGACGCTCCCGTAGATAACCCGGACCCATGTCTCGTGGGACTTTGACTCTCAATACCAGAACCTTGAATCTCTTGGGCTTAGGAGAGGGCTAGGTTGGGTTAATTATCCCATAGATGCATTTTCAGAACTCAACTGGACCATTTGTTCTGTGAGGAAGACATTTCACTTCTCACCCAAGAAGCTTCCTCACTTCTGATGAGCCCATGTGATTTTGACTTGTCTGGATAATTCACCTATTTTCTCCTCTGGAACTTCCTCACAGCTACGTAATTTTTTAAAAAATGCATTTCCTGATTGTCTGTTCTGAGAATCAGTTTAGTGTGGTGGTTAAGGCACCGGGCTAGAAACCAGGAGACGGAGAGTTCTAGTCCTGCCTTTGCCACAAAGCCAGCTGGCTGACGTTGGGCCGATCCCCCTCTCCCAGCCCTAAGCAGGAGGCAATGGCAAAGCCCCGCAAACATATTGCCAAGAAAACTGCAGGGACTTGTCCAGGCAACCTCTGAGAATTGGTCGCGATTAAACAGAGGAAAATAATTAGCTCTTCCTGTCTGCAACTTGAATACCTTTCCCCCCGCCCTCTGTATGCTAACCACTTCCCTAGCCTCTCTGCTGATTCAAAATGTTTTGGTTTTGCAAAAGGCACGTTTCTTCACAAGCCTTTCATTGTCAGCTTCGATTGTGGTGCCATCTTGACCCTTTGACCATAAGCCGCCTCTTCTCAAGCCCCTTCTGCTCTCCCAGGAGCCACCCACCCATTTCCCAAGGCTTCCCCATCGCTTTCCTTTTCTCTCCAGGGCCTCTCCGACCCCTGGGTCCTGCTGGGCAGCCTCTAGGTGCTCCCTTTGCATCCTGGGGGAGAAGGGAGGAGGGGCCTTCTCTCCTCCAAGGCTTTTGAAGGCCTCCAGGCTCATCTCTTTCTCCGCCAAGGCCACAGTGTCTCCCCCGTGGCCACAACTGGTGGGGCCAGAGGCCATGGGAGACGGGGCCACCTTCTGCTTCTGCCCCCCAGGCCTGTAAGTGCCTTTTTCAGGGCAGGTCCCCAGTTATGAAGGGACGTGGTGGCTCAGGGGCTAAGACGCTGAGCTTGTTGATCAGAAAGGCCGGCAGTTCAGCGGTTCGAATCCCTAGCACCGCATCACGGAGTGAGCTCCCGTTCCTCGTCCCAACAGCTTCTGCCAACTGAGCAGTTCGAAAGCACGTAAAAAATGCAAGTAGAGAAACAGGGACCCCTTTGGTGGGAAGGGAACAGCGTTCTGTGTGCCTTCAGCATTTAGTCCTGCCGGCCACAGGACCACAGAGACGTCTTCAGACAGCGCTGGCTCTTCTTTGGCTTTGTAATGGAGAGGAGCAGCGCCCCCTAGAGCCAGAAATGACTAGCACATATGTGAGTGGGGAACCTTTACCTTTGCCCCAGTTACAGTAGAGGTAGGACAGAGAGAGAACAGCATCAGGTCCCAGAAGCGTCCGGGATGTGTTTGGGCCAACCTCACAGGAATGTTTTGTGTAGTAATCCAGAGGGGAGAGTTGGAAGGGACCCTTGGAGGTCTTCTAGCATTGCAGGCTGACTCTCGCTGCCCACAGCCAGGAGTTCAATCCTGACCGGCTCAAGGTTGACTCAGACTTCCATCCTTCCGAGGTCAGCAAAAGGAGGACCCAGGTTGTTGGGGGCAATATGCAAATAATGCTGACACTGCATCCTGCCCAGAAAATGCTGTAAAGCACTACGGGGTGGTATATAAGTCTACGTACTGTAGGTGCTATGGCTACTAATGCCTGTAAATAAATGCCTGTGTAGCTGCATCAGATGAGCCCAACAGCCATCCTCAAAGGCCTCTGAAGAAAAGGTCAGAGAAGGAAAAGCTGCTCCCAGCCACTGCCTGATTTGGGGCCATCGGAGGGGGCATGGCTCTCCTCACCCTCCTCACCCCAGAAGCCACCATCCCTTCCAGCACTCATGATGTTGCCTAGTTCAGTGGCTGCTGACCTGTGGGCTGGGGACCACTGGTGGTCCGTGAGAAAATTTTGGTGGTCCACAAAGAAATTTCATCCCCAAAGCAATTAATCCAGGCTG
>CM019151.1:189017552-189075596 GCA_009733165.1 Naja naja
GAAACCTACTGGGATCATCTTCTCTTCCTAGATACTGCTGGAAGGAATCGCGGGGAAATGACTTCGCAGCGGCGTGGCGTGGATGACATCTCTGTACAGGGCGGTTATTGCCTGTGTAAGATTTCACCGTTTATTCCTTTCTCAGAGGTGGGACCTGGCGCGGAAGAAGGATAACAGCATAGAAGCTTCTGGGCATGTTCCATGATTTGGGGTTTTCCCTAGGGACCCAAATCCTAGGAACCCATTCAAGGGTTTAAATCTTTCCTCGGTTAGCGTAAGGGAGGGCTTCAGAGGGTGAGTCAGCGTGATAGAGATGCTTCCTGCTTCTCTTTGCCTCCTCAACGAAGGAGTATCTGGATCACAAGCTCATGTGGATTCAAGATTGGTCAGGGAGACCAGGTGGTGTTGAAGGATCACATTGAAAAACACAAATGTCATTTCCCTTTTCAGCATGGACAACACCCACCCCTGTACCTACAGCCACACAGCCACCTCCTGAGCCCACCCAAGGTGAGTATCTTTCAGGCTGAAGCTTAAACTTCCCACTTCTGACAGGTTTGGGGTTTGACTTGCGGTCCTGGTGGCTGACGAAGAGAGAGAAGTGCAGGAAATCAATTGTGGTCAAGTAACAAGAAAACTTTGAGATACTTGGACCGTTCCAAGCTACTAAAAATGAAGGAGGTGCCCAGAACTCTACTATTCTTGTCAAAAGTGCATCCTCCCATTTCAAATGAGCTCACACGGCCCATGTCTGACCTCCTTTCTTCTTTCCAGAGTCCTGCCTGGTGTCAGGCGACCCTCATTATTACACTTTTGACAAGCAGGCGCACCACTTCATGGGCAACTGCACCTATCTCTCTCCCAACTGTGTGACGAAACAACTCTCTGCTCCCCTACTTCAATGTGGAAGCAAGCAGCGAGCACCGAGGGGCTACACACGCGTCTCCTCGTGGAGAGTGTGCACGTTGATCTTTGGTATCCGGGTCACCCTGGGAAAGGGAGGAAGAGTGGCGTGCGTGGAGCGCTGCTGCTGCTGCTGCTGCTGAAGGACACCTGTGCTTTGATGTTGGAGTCGAAGGAGCACCGTTGGTCCTCAGTCCCTACAGTGATGCCTGAATCTCTTTCTAGGTCGATGGGGGCCAGCCATCGTCCCTCCAGCCAATCGAGGGTGTGGAGATCTTGCCCAGCTTCTACACAGTGGTCACTACAGAGTTTGGGTTGGCGTCAAGTTTGTGGAGACCACCAGGTGGAAGTGTCCCTCCTCAGCAGTACAAGGGTGAGGTCTGCGGCATGTCTTGGGAAACTACAGGGGGATCCTTCTGACGATTTCCTCAACCCCGATGGGGAACCAGAGCCTGACTCCACAAGCTTGGGCAGCTGGCAGGTGGCCAACCTCACCAGGTTTGTAGCTTTCATCCCTGAATGGCAGCTTTGCCCAGGATGGAGATGTAGGGTATTGAACCAGGGTGTTGCTTTTGTCTCCAGTTGTTCCTCGGCCATGCTCCTGCCTGCACGGAGGATGAGAAAGACACAGCCAAGAGCAGCGATTTCTGTGGGCCTGACAGATGTCAATGGACCATTCAGACATTGCCATAGCGTCTTGGATCCAGCGGGGCATTTTGAAAGCTGCCTTTATGATCAGTGCGCCCTGCACTTAGACCCAGACTCCCTCTGCAGGAGCTTGCAGTCCCACATGAGCGCCTGCCAGTCCCTGGGAGTTGCCATCGAACCCTGGCGGAATGCCACCTTCTGCCTGTGGTCGAGTGTGTCTGAGGAACCATAGGTGTAACTGGGGAAGCCTGGGGATCCACTGGAAGAGGGAGGGTGGTTTCTCTGTCTCTTTGAAGAAGATCACTTAGATCACTCCCGTCGAGAGAGGCACATATATCGCCACGTTCTCTCTTGAGGCACACTGAATGTAACTCCAGTTTAACCTAGAAGGCAAATACGCTAAATCCCTGGCTGGGATCTTGAGAGGGAATGCAATCCAGGAAGAAATGCCAACATGAGGGACTCCCATCCAATTCAATTGATGAATGTGATGTGTTTTTGTGAGCAGTTTTCGGCACTGAGTTCATGGAGATCTTCTTGCCTCCTACAGCTCCTCAATGCCCACTCAACAGCCACTATGAGCCTTGCGCAGCATGCCTCCACCCACCTGCAAGAACCCAAATGCTCCGGCCGCATGCAATCTGGCGTGCAGGAAGCCTGTGTCTGCGACTCTGGGTTCTTCCTCTACAATGGCAACTGTGTGCCCAGCCATCAGTGTGGGTGCTGGCACCAAGGGAAGCACTACCCAGTGGGCTCCAGCTTTTGGACCGACGACACCTGCTCCACCAAATGCACCTGCCCAAGTCGAGTGGCCAAGTCACCTGCTTTCCTGATTCCTGCCCTAACCGTTATTACTGCGAGTCCAAAATGGTGTCCCCAGCTGCTACCCACATGCGTGACGGTCTGCCGTGTCCACAACGACCCTCATTACAACACCTTTGACAAACAGACCCACCACTTCATGGGCACCTGCACCTACACCCTGGCCAAGGTCTGCGCCAATGAGACGGGCTGCCCTACTTTTGTCCGAGGCCAAGCGAAAACCGTGGGAATCCCTCCGTCTCTTATGTCCAGCGGGTCCTGGTGGAGGTTTACGGGCACCGTTGAGATCCTCAAAGGACACAAGGATCAAGTGCTGGTAACCCAAAGCAGTTTCTCATTTCCTACTTGTGCTTTGAAATAGAAGGAAGCTATATTCCTTCCCAATTCTCTGCTGAACAGATTTTGATTGGAACGTGTGAAATCCGTTTTCTAATTTCTGGTTGAACAACAATTTGATCAGGGATAACTGGGAACACAGTATTAACAGCCTCACTTTTGATTGGTGGCAGGGTATGGCTTTGTATATATTGATTAATATTGTATAACATTTCTTTTCCCTCTCCTGGAAATATTCTCAGAGTCAGCATTTCCGTGCAGGGAACTTAGTAATGGGGAACCTAACTCTTCCCATCCTGATCATCTTCAGATGGTTCCTTCCTTGGGAAATACAGTTACAATTTGTGTCTGGCTCCTTCTAGGTGGACAAAGTGCTTACAAGGCTTTCTGTGCACAAGCTGAACAACGCCCTGAGAGTGGACATCAATGGGCCTTCATGAGCCTAGAAGCGAATTTGGGCTGATTGTCTCTTACGACACAGATCACACGGTGGAGATCAGGGTCCCCACCACCTTCTTCAACAAGACCTGCGGCATGTGTGGGAACTTCAACAACCGCTGGCAGGATGACAGCATGATGCCCAACAGAGCAAAAATTCCAATGAGCTGGGAAACAGCTGGCAGGTGCCCAATGCAGAGTACGACCCCCCTGATTGTAAGGGCCCACCCACCCCAGCACCTTGTCCCTCAGAGCTGAAAAATCTCTGAGACAGAGGCCTATGCGGACAGCTTACCAGTAGCCAGGGACCGTTGGCAGTTTGCCATTCTGCAATCAACCCCAACAGCTTCTTCCAGAGTTGCGTCTTTGACCTGTGTGAACTGAATGGGTCCCAGGAGGCCTTGTGTGGTGCTTTGCAGGCCTCACGCTGATGCCTGCCAAGAGCTGGCGTGAAGCTTCCTGACTGGAGGAATGCCACTTCCTGCAGTGAGTATTATTCACTTAGAATACCCTAAAAGATGAGCAATTGACATAGTTGGGGAATTATGCTCTCTTGTTCAGTTGCAGTAGCATTCCAGGTCATGCAGAAGGGCAGGTGTCACCTAAAATCTACCTAAAATGCCTCTGTCACGATCCATTTGCAAATGTGGTTCCTTGAGCACATAGAATCCCCAAGCACATAGAATCACTCAACAATTCCTATTCTTTCCAGCATCACTGGTAGCTTCCTGCTCCACAGCACGTGGACCAGAAAAACTGCTCGCATTGAGTGTGGCCTTGGGAAGCCTACCTCACTTTCTGGGTGGTTCCTGCTTTGTTTTGTAGAAATCCCTTGCGGTGATCACAGCCATTACAACGTGTGCGCCACTTCCTGTCCCGCCACCTGTTCCAATCCACTGGCTCCGTGGAACTGCACCAAGCCTTGCGTGGAGGGCTGCGAATGCGACAAAGGCTTTGTCCTAAGCGGAGCACAATGTGTGCCGCGGGAGGATTGCGGCTGTGTATCTGGAGATCAATATTATGAGGTTTGTTCCCAAGCAACGTCTCTGGCCAGGACAGAATCTGCAGCAACTTTCACAACAGTGCAGGGTCCTCATCTTTTTCTTTGGCTTTTCTCCAACAGAAAGGAGAGACGTTCTGGCAGCCGGATTGTGTCGGCCAATGTCGCTGTGAAAATAATGGCACCTTGTCCTGCAGACCAGACGGTTGCAAAAACGACCAAGTCTGTAAAGTACAGAATGGCATCCTGGGATGCTACAATCCAGACAAGGTCACCTGCCACATCTACGGAGACCCTCACTATGTCACCTTCGATGGGCGACTCTATCATTTCCAGGGTGGGTGCAATTACACCGCAGTGCAAATCTGCAGCAACTCCTCCGAGCGCTTCTCCGTGACCACTCGGAACGAACATCGCTCCAGCCCGCACTGGACGGCTCTCAACTCAGTGGCCATCTCGCTGAGAAACTCCCACCTGGCTCTGAGGAAGAACAAAGAGGTCTACGTGAGTATTGCACCCTGAAGAAGTGGGCAAGGGCAAGTGACTAATGGGATGAAGTTCTGGGGTTCCCCCTCACATTTAGCATTCTTCCCAGAGAAGTTATTTGAGAAGAGATACAGTCATACAGATGCCGTTTTATAAGAACGGGTACAAATATGCCAAGGACAAAGGTTCCCCTTTATTGCAGAGAGATTTGAATCAGAATAGACCGGAAGGGACCCTGGAGGTCTTCTAGTCCAATCCTCTGCCCAAGCAGGAGACCCTATACCATTTCAGACAGGGGGCTATCCACTTTCTTCTTAAAAAACCTCCAGTGATGGAGCAGCCACAACTTCTGCTGGCAAGTTGTTCCCCTGGTTAGTTGTCCTCACTGTTAGGAAGTTTCTCCTTAATTCTAGGTTGCTTCTCTCCTTGATTAGTTTCCACCTGTTTCTTCTTGTCTTGCCTTCTGGTGCTTTGGAAAATAGCTTGACCCCTTCATCTTTGTGGCAGCCCCTCCAATACTGGAACACTGCTATCATGTCACCCATAGTCCTTCTCTTCTCTAGACTGACCATACCCAGTTCCTGCAACCCTTCTTCATATGGTTTTGTCTCCAGGCCCTTAATCATCTAGGTGGCTCTTCTTTGCACTCTTCCCAAAGTCTCAACATCTTTTTGTAATGCCATGACCAACACTGGATGCATTATTCCTGGTGTGGCTTTAGTAAGGACGTATAAACCTGTACTAAAACTTCATGTGATTTTGATTCTATGCCTGTGTTTATACAACCAAGGATTGTATTAGGTTTTTGGCTGCTGCCGTACACAGCTGACTCGTGTTTAAGTGATCATTTAAGTTACTAAAGTCGTGAGGATGTTGCAAATGTAGTGAAACTAGACATGGGGTAGGTGGTAGCCCATGAAGCCCCAGAATCCAATGGCTGACCTTTTCCCTCCCTACAGCTGAATGGGGCCAAAGTTGACCTTCCTCTGAAGCTACAGTCAGACATTCAAGTGGAGGAACAGTTTCCGTACGTGGTTGTTGACGGTCCCCTTGGCTTCCGGGTGAAGTTTGATGGGGACCAACAGCTGCTTATCCAAGTGGACGAGAGATACAAGGGACACCTCTGTGGGCTGTGCGGCACCTACTCGGGCAGCCAGCTGGATGATTTCCAACAGCCAGATGGGATGCTGGTGACCGACACCAACAAATTTGGCAACAGCTGGAGAGTGGAAGATGACGACTGGAGGCAAGTGACTGTGAACAAGGTGTTTTCAGGGGTCGACCACATTTTCCGTATCAGGTTCTAGGATATGGATTGTGAAGTCAGAATTGGTCAGCCGGTTGAACACACTGTGCAGTACCTTGTGTACCGATAAAAAACCGACCATTAGAGGGAGAGAAAGCCAAACATTTACTGTTTAAAGGGGACACAGTTGTTCCTCATTAAATTCTTCAGCACTTGCACCCTCCTAAACAAAGGGGGTTTTAATGTTGGCTTTTTTTTCTGTCTCTAGCTGTCCCCCGGAACCACCCATAGATCCACCCCACTGTGACCCTGTAGAAGAGGCAGGTTTTGAAGAGCGGTGCAGAGTGATCCTGTCCTCAAACGGGCCTTTTACCAACTGCCATGGCAGCCTCCCTCCTCAGCTGTACTTTGAGAGCTGCGTGTATGACCAGTGTGCTACCGGGGGGGACGAAGGGCAGTGGTGCAAAAGTCTGGAGGCGTATGCCGCTGCATGCAAAGCGAATGGGGCCGACCTCGGGGATTGGGAAAAGGATACAGGTTGTGGTGAGTAGAGCTGTTGTGCCACTCGGGTGTCTTCCAGCTTGCCTGAAGGTGCCAACAGGGCAAGCGATCAGATCTCAGTGAGAGCACCTGTGCCTACTTCCCCTTCTCACCAGCTTGCAGCATCTCCTGTGGAACTGTATCAAAGGAGGGATCAAATATGTTGGCAGACTGAGTTTCTTCCCCTCCTAAGGAGCAGCAGTTGTCCTTTCCCCTCTGTGCTGATCACAGATCAGTGATCCCATGCTCCTGACTGAACAGTGACGTTCCTCCTGAGACCTTGTCACCGATTCATGTTGACTAGGGAGAGAGAAGTGCAGGGGGAGTGATGTCCTCAGCTGTGGTTTGAGAGTCCATGGAGCTCCACTCCTGATCACCTTTGTCCCACATGCACAAAAGTACTTTGTCTTTGTGGAAACGTTGCTGGTGGAGATCCCGAGAGTTCCGGCCAATGAGTCCAGAACATTGCACAGAGCTGCCCAAACCAGCCACCTCATTTTGCCAGCTGGAATTTCTGTCACCCTCAGTCCGTAGAACTCTCTGTATCACCGGCTGCTTCCAGTGCCCCTCCCCCTCTTTTGGCATTGATTCGCAGCCCTTTCAGGATTTCCAGACCTTCCTTCCAATGACACACCTTGATCTCTTTTCTGTTGTGTTCCTAGATTTCTTACCCACTTGCGGTTTTAGCCTGCACTTTTGAGAAGGATTTCTGTTCCTGGAACCAATCGTCCGCTGACAACTTTGACTGGAGTCGAAACAAAGGCCCAACACCCTCTCCAGACACAGGACCCTTGTATGACCACACCACTGGAGGTGAGGCTGGGACTCTGCTCCTTCCTAAGTTCCCAGAGGAACACATCCTTGTTCCTTTCCTCCTTTGGTAGCACCTTACAGCTTGGAAGAGCCGTTTATCTGATGGAATCCGATACCTACTCAGTGTAGGAATCCCGACTACTGAATCTCCAGGAGAGGAACAATTATTTTATTCATCTGAACCCTTAGGTAGCACCCAATTCAGTCCCTATGACTGTATGTGGTGCATAAGAAGAAAACCAGGGCCAAAACCCCCAAAATGGGACCATAGTCAAGAAAGATAACTCCTTCTCTTTAAAACATCCCAAATTAATAAAACGGCATTTTCTGACACTCATCAATGGAGAGTTCTGATCATGGTGTGCTAAAGGCCTGGGAGCGGAGGGTTATGGAGCCTCTGCTTGGACACGTCCACCAGTTTTCTTCCTGCCTCCCAATAAAGGGATTGAAATAGGCAGAACTGAATAGTTAGCAGTTGCTGCCTCTCTGCTCTCAGATTGTTTCCCTGCTGCTGCACTCCCATCTGGGCCACCTTCCAGGAAGGAGTCCTCCATGTGAGATAGAGATGTAGGACCCACAGGCCAAGGACAAGAGTCTGGCTGGAGAGAGGTTGCAGCACTTGGCAGGGTTTACGGAAGGATAGGTTGTGTCCTTGGACGTTCAAGACGTCAGACCAGGAGAGCTACTCCGGGTCCTTATCTCTGAGGAACCCCAAGCAGTTTGCACTGCACTGCACTGTCTCTTCACATCTCTGAGGAACCCTGTTGCTTTGACCTCTGTCTCTTTCTTTAGGAGGTTACTACATTTACCTGGAGGGAAACGATGCCAGGCCTGGGGATGTGGCACATTTGGTCAGCCCCTCGTGTCACCTTCAGGGGCCCATGTGCTTCCGCTTCTGGTATCATATGTATGGCGTAGCCCGCGGGATGGCGCTGCGCTTTTACGTCATCTTGGATGATGCGCTACCTGTCCTGGTCTGGTCAGAGACGGAGAACAAGGGCAACCGTTGGAAGGCAGCAGAATTCAGTGTAGTTCACAAAGGCAGAGTGAAGGTAAGGCCCGAGGGTGGCAGCAGCGTTACAACCAAACATCCGGCTGATATCCTGGCATTCTGTCCCTACTTGAAACCTACTGGAGATCATCTTCTCTTCCTAGATACTGCTGGAAGGAATGCGGGGAAATGACTTCCGCAGCGACGTGGCCGTGGATGACATCTCTGTACAGGACGGTTATTGCCTGTGTAAGATTTCACCGTTTATTCCTTTCTCAGAGGTGGGACCTGGCACGGAAGAAGGATAACAGCATAGAAGCGCTTCTGGGCATGTTCCATGATTTGGGGTTTTCCCCTAGGGACCCAAATCCCTAGGAACCCATTCCAAGGGTTTAAATCTTTCCTCGGTTAGCGTAAGGAGGGCTTCAGAGGGTGAGTCGCGTGATAGAGATGCTTCCTGCTTCTCTTTGCCTCCTCAACGAAGGAGTATCTGGATCACAAGCTCATGTGGATTCAAGATTGGTCAGGGAGACTAGGTGGTGTTGAACGATCACATTGAAAAACACAAATGTCATTTCCCTTTTCAGCATGGACAACACCCACCCCTGTACCTACAGCCACACAGCCACCTCCTGAGCCCACCCAAGGTGAGTATCTTTCAGGCTGAAGCTTAAACTTCCCACTTCTGACAGGTTTGGGGTTTGACTTGCGGTCCTGGTGGCTACGAAGAGGAGAAGTGCAGGAAATCAATTGTGGTCAAGTAACAAGAAAACTTTGAGATACTTGGACCGTTCCAAGCTACTAAAAATGAAGGAGGTGCCCAAAACTCTACTATTCTTGTCAAAAGTGCATCCTCCCATTTCAAATGAGCTCACACCGGCCCATGTCTGACCTCCCTTTCTTCTTTCCAGAGTCCTGCCTGGTGTCAGGCGACCCTCATTATTACACTTTTGACAAGCAGACGCACCACTTCATGGGCAACTGCACCTATACTCTCTCCCAACTGTGTGACCGAAACAACTCTCTGCTCCCCTACTTCAATGTGGAAGCAAGCAACGAGCACCGAGGGGGCTACACACACGTCTCCTACGTGGAGAGTGTGCACGTTGATGTCTTTGGTATCCGGGTCACCCTGGGAAAGGGAGGAAGAGTGACGGTACGTGGAGCGGTTGCTGCTGCTGCTGCTGCTGCTGAAGGACACCTGTGCTTTGATGTTGGGGTACGAAGGAGCACCGTTGGTCCTCAGTCCCCTACAGTGATGCCTGAATCTCTTTCTAGGTCGATGGGGAGCCAGCCATCGTCCCCTCCAGCCCAATACGGGGTGTGGAGATCTTGCCCAGCGGCTTCTACACAGTGGTCACTACAGAGTTTGGGTTGAGCGTCAAGTTTGACGGAGACCACCAGGTGGAAGTGTCCCTCCTCAGCACGCACAAGGGTGAGGTCTGCGGCATGTGCGGAAACTACAACGGGATCCTTCTGACGATTTCCTCAACCCCGATGGGGAACCAGAGCCTGACTCCACAAGCTTGGGCAACAGCTGGCAGGTGGCCAACCTCACCAGGTTTGTAGCTTTCATCCCTGAATGGCAGCTTTTGCCCAGGATGGAGATTGTAGGGTATTGAACCAGGGTGTTGCTTTTGTCTCCAGTTGTTCCTCCGGCCATGCTCCTGCCTGCACGGAGGATGAGAAAGACACAGCCAAGAGCAGCGATTTCTGTGGACGCCTGACAGATGTCAATGGACCATTCAGACATTGCCATAACGTCTTGGATCCAGCGGGGCATTTTGAAAGCTGCCTTTATGATCAGTGCGCCCTGCACTTAGACCCAGACTCCCTCTGCAGGAGCTTGCAGTCCTACGCAGACGCCTGCCAGTCCCTGGGAGTTGCCATCGAACCCTGGCGGAATGCCACCTTCTGCCGTAAGTTTTGTGGCAGCAATGCCTGTGGTCGGGAGTGTGTCTGAGGAACCATAGGTGTAACTGGGGAAGCCTGGGGATCCACTGGAAGAGGGAGGGTGGTTTCTCTGTCTCTTTGAAGAAGATCACTTAGATCACTCCCGTCGAGAGAGGCACATATATCGCCACGTTCTCTCTTGGAGGCACACTGAATGTAACTCCAGTTTAACCTAGAAGGCAAATACGCTAAATCCCTGGCTGGGATCTTGAGAGCAGGGAATGCAATCCAGGAAGAAATCGCCAACATGAGGGACTCCCATCCAATTCAATTGATGAATGTGATGTGTTTTTTGTGAGCGAGTTTTCGGCACTGAGTTCATGGAGATCTTCTTGCCTCCTACAGCTCCTCAATGCCCACTCAACAGCCACTATGAGCCTTGCGCCAACGCCTGTCCACCCACCTGCAAGAACCCAAATGCTCCGGCCGCATGCAATCTGACGTGCAGGGAAGCCTGTGTCTGCGACTCTGGGTTCTTCCTCTACAATGGCAACTGTGTGCCCAGCCATCAGTGTGGGTGCTGGCACCAAGGGAAGCACTACCCAGTGGGCTCCAGCTTTTGGACCGACGACACCTGCTCCACCAAATGCACCTGCCCAAGTCGAGGCGCCAAGTCACCTGCTTTCCTGATTCCTGCCCTAACCGTTATTACTGCGGAGTCCAAAATGGTGTCCCCAGCTGCTACCCACATACGTACGGGGTCTGCCGTGTCCACAACGACCCTCATTACAACACCTTTGACAAACAGACCCACCACTTCATGGGCACCTGCACCTACACCCTGGCCAAGGTCTGCGCCAATGAGACGGGGCTGCCCTACTTTAACGTCGAGGCCAAGAACGAAAACCGTGGGAATCCCTCCGTCTCTTATGTCCAGCGGGTCCTGGTGGAGGTTTACGGGCACCGGATTGAGATCCTCAAAGGACACAAGGATCAAGTGCTGGTAACCCAAAGCAGTTTCTCATTTCCTACTTGTGCTTTGAAATAGAAGGAAGCTATATTCCTTCCCAATTCTCTGCTGAACAGATTTTGATTGGAACGTGTGGGGAAATCCGGTTTTCTAATTTCTGGTTGAACAACAATTTGATCAGGGATAACTGGGAACACAGTATTAACAGCCTCACTTTTGATTGGTGGCAGGGTATGGCTTTGTATATATTGATTAATATTGTATAACATTTCTTTTCCCTCTCCTGGAAATATTCTCAGAGTCAGCATTTCCGTACGGGAACTTAGTAATGGGGAACCTAACTCTTCCCATCCTGATCATCTTCAGATGGTTCCTTCCTTGGGAAATACAGTTACAATTTGTGTCTGGCTCCTTCTAGGTGGACAAAGTGCTTACAAGGCTTTCTGTGCACAAGCTGAACAACGCCCTGAGAGTGGACATCAATGGACGCTACGTGAGCCTAGAAACGGAATTTGGGCTGATTGTCTCTTACGACACAGATCACACGGTGGAGATCAGGGTCCCCACCACCTTCTTCAACAAGACCTGCGGCATGTGTGGGAACTTCAACAACCGCTGGCAGGATGACAGCATGATGCCCAACGGAGAGCAAGCCAAGAATTCCAATGAGCTGGGAAACAGCTGGCAGGTGCCCAATGCAGAGTACGACCCCCCTGATTGTAAGGGCCCACCCACCCCAGCACCTTGTCCCTCAGAGCTGAAAAATCTCTACGAGACAGAGGCCTATTGCGGACAGCTTACCAGTAGCCAGGGACCGTTGGCAGTTTGCCATTCTGCAATCAACCCCAACAGCTTCTTCCAGAGTTGCGTCTTTGACCTGTGTGAACTGAATGGGTCCCAGGAGGCCTTGTGTGGTGCTTTGCAGGCCTACGCTGATGCCTGCCAAAGAGCTGGCGTGAAGCTTCCTGACTGGAGGAATGCCACTTCCTGCAGTGAGTATTATTCACTTAGAATACCCTAAAAGATGAGCAATTGACATAGTTGGGGAATTATGCTCTCTTGTTCAGTTGCAGTAGCATTCCAGGTCATGCAGAAGGGCAGGTGTCACCTAAAATCTACCTAAAATGCCTCTGTCACGATCCATTTGCAAATGTGGTTCCTTGAGCACATAGAATCCCCAAGCACATAGAATCACTCAACAATTCCTATTCTTTCCAGCATCACTGGTAGCTTCCTGCTCCACAGCACGTGGACCAGAAAAACTGCTCGCATTGAGTGTGGCCTTGGGAAGCCTACCTCACTTTCTGGGTGGTTCCTGCTTTGTTTTGTAGAAATCCCTTGCGGTGATCACAGCCATTACAACGTGTGCGCCACTTCCTGTCCCGCCACCTGTTCCAATCCACTGGCTCCGTGGAACTGCACCAAGCCTTGCGTGGAGGGCTGCGAATGCGACAAAGGCTTTGTCCTAAGCGGAGCACAATGTGTGCCGCGGGAGGATTGCGGCTGTGTATCTGGAGATCAATATTATGAGGTTTGTTCCCAAGCAACGTCTCTGGCCAGGACAGAATCTGCAGCAACTTTCACAACAGTGCAGGGTCCTCATCTTTTTCTTTGGCTTTTCTCCAACAGAAAGGAGAGACGTTCTGGCAGCCGGATTGTGTCGGCCAATGTCGCTGTGAAAATAATGGCACCTTGTCCTGCAGACCAGACGGTTGCAAAAACGACCAAGTCTGTAAAGTACAGAATGGCATCCTGGGATGCTACAATCCAGACAAGGTCACCTGCCACATCTACGGAGACCCTCACTATGTCACCTTCGATGGGCGACTCTATCATTTCCAGGGTGGGTGCAATTACACCGCAGTGCAAATCTGCAGCAACTCCTCCGAGCGCTTCTCCGTGACCACTCGGAACGAACATCGCTCCAGCCCGCACTGGACGGCTCTCAACTCAGTGGCCATCTCGCTGAGAAACTCCCACCTGGCTCTGAGGAAGAACAAAGAGGTCTACGTGAGTATTGCACCCTGAAGAAGTGGGCAAGGGCAAGTGACTAATGGGATGAAGTTCTGGGGTTCCCCCTCACATTTAGCATTCTTCCCAGAGAAGTTATTTGAGAAGAGATACAGTCATACAGATGCCGTTTTATAAGAACGGGTACAAATATGCCAAGGACAAAGGTTCCCCTTTATTGCAGAGAGATTTGAATCAGAATAGACCGGAAGGGACCCTGGAGGTCTTCTAGTCCAATCCTCTGCCCAAGCAGGAGACCCTATACCATTTCAGACAGGGGGCTATCCACTTTCTTCTTAAAAACCTCCAGTGATGGAGCAGCCACAACTTCTGCTGGCAAGTTGTTCCCCTGGTTAGTTGTCCTCACTGTTAGGAAGTTTCTCCTTAATTCTAGGTTGCTTCTCTCCTTGATTAGTTTCCACCTGTTTCTTCTTGTCTTGCCTTCTGGTGCTTTGGAAAATAGCTTGACCCCTTCATCTTTGTGGCAGCCCCTCCAATACTGGAACACTGCTATCATGTCACCCATAGTCCTTCTCTTCTCTAGACTGACCATACCCAGTTCCTGCAACCCTTCTTCATATGGTTTTGTCTCCAGGCCCTTAATCATCTAGGTGGCTCTTCTTTGCACTCTTCCCAAAGTCTCAACATCTTTTTGTAATGCCATGACCAACACTGGATGCATTATTCCTGGTGTGGCTTTAGTAAGGACGTATAAACCTGTACTAAAACTTCATGTGATTTTGATTCTATGCCTGTGTTTATACAACCAAGGATTGTATTAGGTTTTTGGCTGCTGCCGTACACAGCTGACTCGTGTTTAAGTGATCATTTAAGTTACTAAAGTCGTGAGGATGTTGCAAATGTAGTGAAACTAGACATGGGGTAGGTGGTAGCCCATGAAGCCCCAGAATCCAATGGCTGACCTGTTCCCTCCCTACAGCTGAATGGGGCCAAAGTTGACCTTCCTCTGAAGCTACAGTCAGACATTCAAGTGGAGGAACAGTTTCCGTACGTGGTTGTTGACGGTCCCCTTGGCTTCCGGGTGAAGTTTGATGGGGACCAACAGCTGCTTATCCAAGTGGACGAGAGATACAAGGGACACCTCTGTGGGCTGTGCGGCACCTACTCGGGCAGCCAGCTGGACGATTTCCAACAGCCAGATGGGATGCTGGTGACCGACACCAACAAATTTGGCAACAGCTGGAGAGTGGAAGATGACGACTGGAGGCAAGTGACTGTGAACAAGGTGTTTTCAGGGGTCGACCACATTTTCCGTATCAGGTTCTAGGATATGGATTGTGAAGTCAGAATTGGTCAGCCGGTTGAACACACTGTGCAGTACCTTGTGTACTGATAAGAAACCGACCATTAGAGGGAGAGAAAGCCAAACATTTACTGTTTAAAGGGGACACAGTTGTTCCTCATTAAATTCTTCAGCACTTGCACCCTCCTAAACAAAGGGGGTTTTAATGTTGGCTTTTTTTTCTGTCTCTAGCTGTCCCCCGGAACCACCCCTAGATCCACCCCACTGTGACCCTGTAGAAGAGGCAGGTTTTGAAGAGCGGTGCAGAGTGATCCTGTCCTCAAACGGGCCTTTTACCAACTGCCATGGCAGCCTCCCTCCTCAGCTGTACTTTGAGAGCTGCGTGTATGACCAGTGTGCTACCGGGGGGGACGAAGGGCAGTGGTGCAAAAGTCTGGAGGCGTATGCCGCTGCATGCAAAGCGAACGGGGCCGACCTCGGGGATTGGGAAAAGGATACAGGTTGTGGTGAGTAGAGCTGTTGTGCCACTCGGGTGTCTTCCAGCTTGCCTGAAGGTGCCAACAGGGCAAGCGATCAGATCTCAGTGAGAGCACCTGTGCCTACTTCCCCTTCTCACCAGCTTGCAGCATCTCCTGTGGAACTGTATCAAAGGAGGGATCAAATATGTTGGCAGACTGAGTTTCTTCCCCTCCTAAGGAGCAGCAGTTGTCCTTTCCCCTCTGTGCTGATCACAGATCAGTGATCTCATGCTCCTGACTGAACAGTGATGTTCCTCCTGAGACCTTGTCACCGATTCATGTTGACTAGGGAGAGAGAAGTGCAGGGGGAGTGATGTCCTCAGCTGCGGTTTGAGAGTCCATGGAGCTCCACTCCTGATCACCTTTGTCCCACATGCACAAAAGTACTTTGTCTTTGTGGAAACGTTGCTGGTGGAGATCCCGAGAGTTCCGGCCAATGAGTCCAGAACATTGCACAGAGCTGCCCAAACCAGCCACCTCATTTTGCCAGCTGGAATTTCTGTCACCCTCAGTCCGTAGAACTCTCTGTATCACCGGCTGCTTCCAGTGCCCCTCCCCCTCTTTTGGCATTGATTCGCAGCCCTTTCAGGATTTCCAGACCTTCCTTCCAATGACACACCTTGATCTCTTTTCTGTTGTGTTCCTAGATTTCTTACCCACTTGCGGTTTCGCCTGCACTTTTGAGAAGGATTTCTGTTCCTGGAACCAATCGTCCGCTGACAACTTTGACTGGAGTCGAAACAAAGGCCCAACACCCTCTCCAGACACAGGACCCTTGTATGACCACACCACTGGAGGTGAGGCTGGGACTCTGCTCCTTCCTAAGTTCCCAGAGGAACACATCCTTGTTCCTTTCCTCCTTTGGTAGCACCTTACAGCTTGGAAGAGCCGTTTATCTGATGGAATCCGATACCTACTCAGTGTAGGAATCCCGACTACTGAATCTCCAGGAGAGGAACAATTATTTTATTCATCTGAACCCTTAGGTAGCACCCAATTCAGTCCCTATGACTGTATGTGGTGCATAAGAAGAAAACCAGGGCCAAAACCCCCAAAATGGGACCATAGTCAAGAAAGATAACTCCTTCTCTTTAAAACATCCCAAATTAATAAAACGGCATTTTCTGACACTCATCAATGGAGAGTTCTGATCATGGTGTGCTAAAGGCCTGGGAGCGGAGGGTTATGGAGCCTCTGCTTGGACACGTCCACCAGTTTTCTTCCTGCCTCCCAATAAAGGGATTGAAATAGGCAGAACTGAATAGTTAGCAGTTGCTGCCTCTCTGCTCTCAGATTGTTTCCCTGCTGCTGCACTCCCATCTGGGCCACCTTCCAGGAAGGAGTCCTCCATGTGAGATAGAGATGTAGGACCCACAGGCCAAGGACAAGAGTCTGGCTGGAGAGAGGTTGCAGCACTTGGCAGGGTTTACGGAAGGATAGGTTGTGTCCTTGGACGTTCAAGACGTCAGACCAGGAGAGCTACTCCGGGTCCTTATCTCTGAGGAACCCCAAGCAGTTTGCACTGCACTGCACTGTCTCTTCACATCTCTGAGGAACCCTGTTGCTTTGACCTCTGTCTCTTTCTTTAGGAGGTTACTACATTTACCTGGAGGGAAACGATGCCAGGCCTGGGGATGTGGCACATTTGGTCAGCCCCTCGTGTCACCTTCAGGGGCCCATGTGCTTCCGCTTCTGGTATCATATGTATGGCGTAGCCCGCGGGATGGCGCTGCGCTTTTACGTCATCTTGGATGATGCGCTACCTGTCCTGGTCTGGTCAGAGACGGAGAACAAGGGCAACCGTTGGAAGGCAGCAGAATTCAGTGTAGTTCACAAAGGCAGAGTGAAGGTAAGGCCCGAGGGTGGCAGCAGCGTTACAACCAAACATCCGGCTGATATCCTGGCATTCTGTCCCTACTTGAAACCTACTGGAGATCATCTTCTCTTCCTAGATACTGCTGGAAGGAATGCGGGGAAATGACTTCCGCAGCGACGTGGCCGTGGATGACATCTCTGTACAGGACGGTTATTGCCTGTGTAAGATTTCACCGTTTATTCCTTTCTCAGAGGTGGGACCTGGCACGGAAGAAGGATAACAGCATAGAAGCGCTTCTGGGCATGTTCCATGATTTGGGGTTTTCCCCTAGGGACCCAAATCCCTAGGAACCCATTCCAAGGGTTTAAATCTTTCCTCGGTTAGCGTAAGGAGGGCTTCAGAGGGTGAGTCGCGTGATAGAGATGCTTCCTGCTTCTCTTTGCCTCCTCAACGAAGGAGTATCTGGATCACAAGCTCATGTGGATTCAAGATTGGTCAGGGAGACTAGGTGGTGTTGAACGATCACATTGAAAAACACAAATGTCATTTCCCTTTTCAGCATGGACAACACCCACCCCTGTACCTACAGCCACACAGCCACCTCCTGAGCCCACCCAAGGTGAGTATCTTTCAGGCTGAAGCTTAAACTTCCCACTTCTGACAGGTTTGGGGTTTGACTTGCGGTCCTGGTGGCTACGAAGAGGAGAAGTGCAGGAAATCAATTGTGGTCAAGTAACAAGAAAACTTTGAGATACTTGGACCGTTCCAAGCTACTAAAAATGAAGGAGGTGCCCAAACTCTACTATTCTTGTCAAAAGTGCATCCTCCCATTTCAAATGAGCTCACACCGGCCCATGTCTGACCTCCCTTTCTTCTTTCCAGAGTCCTGCCTGGTGTCAGGCGACCCTCATTATTACACTTTTGACAAGCAGACGCACCACTTCATGGGCAACTGCACCTATACTCTCTCCCAACTGTGTGACCGAAACAACTCTCTGCTCCCCTACTTCAATGTGGAAGCAAGCAACGAGCACCGAGGGGCTACACACACGTCTCCTCGTGGAGAGTGTGCACGTTGATGTCTTTGGTATCCGGGTCACCCTGGGAAAGGGAGGAAGAGTGACGGACGTGGAGCGGTTGCTGCTGCTGCTGCTGCTGCTGAAGGACACCTGTGCTTTGATGTTGGGGTACGAAGGAGCACCGTTGGTCCTCAGTCCCCTACAGTGATGCCTGAATCTCTTTCTAGGTCGATGGGGAGCCAGCCATCGTCCCCTCCAGCCCAATACGGGTGTGGAGATCTTGCCCAGCGGCTTCTACACAGTGGTCACTACAGAGTTTGGGTTGGCGTCAAGTTTGACGGAGACCACCAGGTGGAAGTGTCCCTCCTCAGCACGCATACAAGGGTGAGGTCTGCGGCATGTGCGGAAACTACAACGGGATCCTTCTGACGATTTCCTCAACCCGATGGGGAACCAGAGCCTGACTCCACAAGCTTGGGCAACAGCTGGCAGGTGGCCAACCTCACCAGGTTTGTAGCTTTCATCCCTGAATGGCAGCTTTTGCCCAGGATGGAGATTGTAGGGTATTGAACCAGGGTGTTGCTTTTGTCTCCAGTTGTTCCTCCGGCCATGCTCCTGCCTGCACGGAGGATGAGAAAGACACAGCCAAGAGCAGCGATTTCTGTGGACGCCTGACAGATGTCAATGGACCATTCAGACATTGCCATAACGTCTTGGATCCAGCGGGGCATTTTGAAAGCTGCCTTTATGATCAGTGCGCCCTGCACTTAGACCCAGACTCCCTCTGCAGGAGCTTGCAGTCCTACGCAGACGCCTGCCAGTCCCTGGGAGTTGCCATCGAACCCTGGCGGAATGCCACCTTCTGCCGTAAGTTTTGTGGCAGCAATGCCTGTGGTCGGGAGTGTGTCTGAGGAACCATAGGTGTAACTGGGGAAGCCTGGGGATCCACTGGAAGAGGGAGGGTGGTTTCTCTGTCTCTTTGAAGAAGATCACTTAGATCACTCCCGTCGAGAGAGGCACATATATCGCCACGTTCTCTCTTGGAGGCACACTGAATGTAACTCCAGTTTAACCTAGAAGGCAAATACGCTAAATCCCTGGCTGGGATCTTGAGAGCAGGGAATGCAATCCAGGAAGAAATCGCCAACATGAGGGACTCCCATCCAATTCAATTGATGAATGTGATGTGTTTTTTGTGAGCGAGTTTTCGGCACTGAGTTCATGGAGATCTTCTTGCCTCCTACAGCTCCTCAATGCCCACTCAACAGCCACTATGAGCCTTGCGCCAACGCCTGTCCACCCACCTGCAAGAACCCAAATGCTCCGGCCGCATGCAATCTGACGTGCAGGGAAGCCTGTGTCTGCGACTCTGGGTTCTTCCTCTACAATGGCAACTGTGTGCCCAGCCATCAGTGTGGGTGCTGGCACCAAGGGAAGCACTACCCAGTGGGCTCCAGCTTTTGGACCGACGACACCTGCTCCACCAAATGCACCTGCCCAAGTCGAGGCGGCCAAGTCACCTGCTTTCCTGATTCCTGCCCTAACCGTTATTACTGCGGAGTCCAAAATGGTGTCCCCAGCTGCTACCCACATACGTACGGGGTCTGCCGTGTCCACAACGACCCTCATTACAACACCTTTGACAAACAGACCCACCACTTCATGGGCACCTGCACCTACACCCTGGCCAAGGTCTGCGCCAATGAGACGGGGCTGCCCTACTTTAACGTCGAGGCCAAGAACGAAAACCGTGGGAATCCCTCCGTCTCTTATGTCCAGCGGGTCCTGGTGGAGGTTTACGGGCACCGGATTGAGATCCTCAAAGGACACAAGGATCAAGTGCTGGTAACCCAAAGCAGTTTCTCATTTCCTACTTGTGCTTTGAAATAGAAGGAAGCTATATTCCTTCCAATTCTCTGCTGAACAGTTTTTGATTGGAACATGTGGGGAAATCCGGTTTTCTAATTTCTGGTTGAACAACATTTTGATCAGGGATAACTGGGAACACAATGGTAACAGCCTCACCTTTGATTGGTGGCAGGGTATGACTTTTTATATATTGATTAATATTTTATAACATTTCTTTTCCCTCTCCTGGAAATATTCTCAGAGTCAGCATTTCCGTACGGGAACTTAGTAATGGGGAACCTAACTCTTCCCATCCTGATCATCTTCAGATGGTTCCTTCCTTGGGAAATACAGTTACAATTTGTGTCTGGCTCCTTCTAGGTGGACAAAGTGCTTACAAGGCTTTCTGTGCACAAGCTGAACAACGCCCTGAGAGTGGACATCAATGGACGCTACGTGAGCCTAGAAACGGAATTTGGGCTGATTGTCTCTTACGACACAGATCACACGGTGGAGATCAGGGTCCCCACCACCTTCTTCAACAAGACCTGCGGCATGTGTGGGAACTTCAACAACCGCTGGCAGGATGACAGCATGATGCCCAACGGAGAGCAAGCCAAGAATTCCAATGAGCTGGGAAACAGCTGGCAGGTGCCCAATGCAGAGTACGACCCCCCTGATTGTAAGGGCCCACCCACCCCAGCACCTTGTCCCTCAGAGCTGAAAAATCTCTACGAGACAGAGGCCTATTGCGGACAGCTTACCGGTAGCCAGGGACCGTTGGCAGTTTGCCATTCTGCAATCAACCCCAACAGCTTCTTCCAGAGTTGCGTCTTTGACCTGTGTGAACTGAATGGGTCCCAGGAGGCCTTGTGTGGTGCTTTGCAGGCCTACGCTGATGCCTGCCAAAGAGCTGGCGTGAAGCTTCCTGACTGGAGGAATGCCACTTCCTGCAGTGAGTATTATTCACTTAGAATACCCTAAAAGATGAGCAATTGACATAGTTGGGGAATTATGCTCTCTTGTTCAGTTGCAGTAGCATTCCAGGTCATGCAGAAGGGCAGGTGTCACCTAAAATCTACCTAAAATGCCTCTGTCACGATCCATTTGCAAATGTGGTTCCTTGAGCACATAGAATCCCCAAGCACATAGAATCACTCAACAATCCCTATTCTTTCCAGCATCACTGGTAGCTTCCTGCTCCACAGCATGTGGACCAGAAAAACTGCTCGCATTGAGTGTGGCCTTGGGAAGCCTACCTCACTTTCTGGGTGGTTCCTGCTTTGTTTTGTAGAAATCCCTTGCGGTGATCACAGCCATTACAACGTGTGCGCCACTTCCTGTCCCGCCACCTGTTCCAATCCACTGGCTCCGTGGAACTGCACCAAGCCTTGCGTGGAGGGCTGCGAATGCGACAAAGGCTTTGTCCTAAGCGGAGCACAATGTGTGCCGCGGGAGGATTGCGGCTGTGTATCTGGAGATCAATATTATGAGGTTTGTTCCCAAGCAACGTCTCTGGCCAGGACAGAATCTGCAGCAACTTTCACAACAGTGCAGGGTCCTCATCTTTTTCTTTGGCTTTTCTCCAACAGAAAGGAGAGACGTTCTGGCAGCCGGATTGTGTCGGCCAATGTCGCTGTGAAAATAATGGCACCTTGTCCTGCAGACCAGACGGTTGCAAAAACGACCAAGTCTGTAAAGTACAGAATGGCATCCTGGGATGCTACAATCCAGACAAGGTCACCTGCCACATCTACGGAGACCCTCACTATGTCACCTTCGATGGGCGACTCTATCATTTCCAGGGTGGGTGCAATTACACCGCAGTGCAAATCTGCAGCAACTCCTCCGAGCGCTTCTCCGTGACCACTCGGAACGAACATCGCTCCAGCCCGCACTGGACGGCTCTCAACTCAGTGGCCATCTCGCTGAGAAACTCCCACCTGGCTCTGAGGAAGAACAAAGAGGTCTACGTGAGTATTGCACCCTGAAGAAGTGGGCAAGGGCAAGTGACTAATGGGGTGAAGTTCTGGGGTTCCCCCCTCACATTTAGCATTCTTCCCAGAGAAGTTATTTGAGAAGAGATACAGTCATACAGATGCCGTTTTATAAGAACGGGTACAAATATGCCAAGGACAAAGGTTCCCCTTTATTGCAGAGAGATTTGAATCAGAATAGACCGGAAGGGACCCTGGAGGTCTTCTAGTCCAATCCTCTGCCCAAGCAGGAGACCCTATACCATTTCAGACAGGGGGCTATCCACTTTTTCTTAAAACCTCCAGTGATGGAGCAGCCACAACTTCTGCTGGCAAGTTGTTCCCCTGGTTAGTTGTCCTCACTGTTAGGAAGTTTCTCCTTAATTCTAGGTTGCTTCTCTCCTTGATTAGTTTCCACCTGTTTCTTCTTGTCTTGCCTTCTGGTGCTTTGGAAAATAGCTTGACCCCTTCATCTTTGTGGCAGCCCCTCCAATACTGGAACACTGCTATCATGTCACCCATAGTCCTTCTCTTCTCTAGACTGACCATACCCAGTTCCTGCAACCCTTCTTCATATGGTTTTGTCTCCAGGCCCTTAATCATCTAGGTGGCTCTTCTTTGCACTCTTCCCAAAGTCTCAACATCTTTTTGTAATGCCATGACCAACACTGGATGCATTATTCCTGGTGTGGCTTTAGTAAGGACGTATAAACCTGTACTAAAACTTCATGTGATTTTGATTCTATGCCTGTGTTTATACAACCAAGGATTGTATTAGGTTTTTGGCTGCTGCCGTACACAGCTGACTCGTGTTTAAGTGGTCATTTAAGTTACTAAAGTCATGAGGATGTTGCAAATGTAGTGAAACTAGACATGGGGTAGGTGGTAGCCCATGAAGCCCCAGAATCCAATGGCTGACCTGTTCCCTCCCTACAGCTGAATGGGGCCAAAGTTGACCTTCCTCTGAAGCTACAGTCAGACATTCAAGTGGAGGAACAGTTTCCGTACGTGGTTGTTGACGGTCCCCTTGGCTTCCGGGTGAAGTTTGATGGGGACCAACAGCTGCTTATCCAAGTGGACGAGAGATACAAGGGACACCTCTGTGGGCTGTGCGGCACCTACTCGGGCAGCCAGCTGGACGATTTCCAACAGCCAGATGGGATGCTGGTGACCGACACCAACAAATTTGGCAACAGCTGGAGAGTGGAAGATGACGACTGGAGGCAAGTGACTGTGAACAAGGTGTTTTCAGGGGTAGACCACATTTTCCGTATCGGGTTCTAGGATATGGATTGTGAAGTCAGAATTGGTCAGCCGGTTGAACACACTGTGCAGTACCTTGTGTACCGATAAGAAACTGACCATTAGAGGAAGAGAAGCCCAAACATTTACTGTTTAAGGGGACACTGTTTTTCCTCATTAAATTCTTCAGCACTTGCACCCTCCTAAGTGCCAGAACGAGCAGGCCAACTGAGCCAAAATGTTTTCATGTACATTTCCCTTTGCGCATCCAAACAAAGGGGGCTCTAATGTTGGCTTTTTTTCTGTCTCTAGCTGTTCCCTGGGACCACCCATAGATCCACCCCACTGCGACCCTGTAGAAGAGGCAGGTTTTGAACAACGGTGCAGAGTTATCCTGTCCTCAAACGGGCCTTTTACCAACTGCCATGGCAGCCTCCCTCCTCAGCTGTACTTTGAGAGCTGCGTGTATGACCAGTGTGCTACCGGGGGGGACCAAGGGCAGTGGTGCAAAAGTCTGGAGGCATATGCCGCGGCATGCCAAGCGAACGGGGCCAACCTCGGGGATTGGGAAAAGGATACAGGTTGTGGTGAGTAGAGCTGTTCTGCCACTTGGGTGTCTTCTAGCTTGCCTGAATGTGAAAAAATACAATCAGATCTCAGTGAAATCTCAGTGTGCCTACCATGTTTCCCCCAAAATAAGACCCAATCTCAATTTCTTTTCGGCCTCAAAATAAACACCAGGTCTTATTTTCAGGGATGTCTTACCCGCATACGTTAAGACCACTGCATCCACGCCTCCCATGCCCTGACACCTGTCATGCTGCTGCCTGACTTTTCCTGCAGGCGCTCATGGCCAAACACTGCATGGCTTCTTATGCCAGTGCCACTGCTCGTGGCAGAAGGCTGCATGGTATGTCGTGCCATTGCGTGCACGAGCGACAGCACAAGCACCATATGCCACATGGCACCTGGCTGTGACTGGCTGCAAGTGATTACAGAAGAAGTTGGGCAGTGGCACGACAGCAGGGGCATGGGAGGTCTGGCTGCGGCAGTCCTAATGTAAGTGAGTGTGCGATGCGTAGGGCAGCTCCACCCCCACACCCGTGCCCTAGCTTTATTTTTACACCTGTGCCTCATCCAACCTCATAGAACCAGACTGCGGGCAGGGCTTAATTAGAGTTTATTTCTTGGGTAGGACTTATATTAGGAGCAGGCGTAAACATTGGGCTTGCGCTTGTTTTCAGAGTAGGTTGTATTTTTGGAAAAACATGGTACTTCCCCTTCTCACTATTGTGCAGCACCTGTCATACAGTTGAGCACTTGGGAGACTCTGTTCCTCTCTCTTGCGTCCCGTTTGAAACAAGGCAAGGCTAGAAATGGCACCTTTCTGGCTTCTTCCGTGACAATTTCCTAGTTTTTGTCCAGGCTCTCCATGAATGTTGTGTGGAATTCTAAGACGGAGGGGTCAAAGATTTTGGCAGGTTGACTTTCTTCCCCTCCTTAGAAGCAGCAGTTGTCCTTCCACCTCTTTGCAATGAATTGTGCAGGATGATCACAGGATTCTATGCTCCTGACTGCACAGACGGAACAGCAATACGAAGCTTGGCTTTACCTTCCCATTTTCTATACAGTCTATCAGCGTTTCTGCTGGTGCGTAAAATACAACCGATAAGAAATCACACATGACCATTATCTTTTTCACCTGGATAACTACCAGCTCTGTAAATTCCATTGTGAACTCTCCCACCTCGTGTAAATCTCCTCCAAACCACAGCAGGTTGATTCTCCAATTGTCCCCTGGAATCTTTCATCCAGTGATGGTCCTACAATGCCCTCCCCGCTCCCCACTTGGGCAGAGCCTCAGAATCAGTTCAGGATTCCAAGCTGTGGAGTGTCTAAGGTTTCTTCATCCTATGTAACCTCTCAGCTAAAGTGGTGAATGACAATAGGAGGGTTGAGCCTAATGTTGATTCTTTTCTGTGTCCACCAGAGCCAACACCTACACCCATGGAGCCCAGTACACCAGGTAATTCTGCCCCTCAACTTTATTTTAATGACAATGCTTGAAGGACATTCCTGAAATCTAACAGTGTCCCAGTGATGGGCATAATCAGTGGAGATTAGAGGTCAACAGGATGTTCCCCAGCCCTTGTTGTTCCTTTGCTAAGAACACACACTCTCCATCCGCTAAGGGATCAATGACAATAGGGGGATTGATCCTAACCAGGGTTGTTTTCTTTGTCCACCAGAGCCAACACCTACACCCACGGAGCCCAGTACACCAGGTAATTCTGCCCCTCAACTTTATTTTAATGACAATGCTTGAAGGACATTCCTGAAATCTAACAGTGTCCTAGTGATGGGCATAATCGGTGGAGATTAGAGGTCAACAGGATGTCCCCCAGCCCTTGTTGTTCCATTGCTAAGAACACACACTCTCCATCCGCTAAGGGATGAATCACAATAGGAGGGTTGATCCTAATGTTGCTTCTTTTCTTTGTCCACCAGAGCCAACACCTTCTCCCGGAGAGCCAACTGACTCAGGTAATGTGAGCCCACAGGAGGAAGGCCAGGCAAAAAAACCAAATGGTATTTCCTGCCTGAAGTCTACCCCTATGGCTGTACTTTGGGATGGCACTTTCCAAATACCCTGAAGGTCATGTGGTTGCTTGAGGAAGACAGTGTTCTCAGGAGACCACATTTTAAAGTGGTATAGCAAATAGGTGCATGTTGGGATAGATAAGGTATCCTTCAATCCTTGGTCCTGTTTTAGTAACAACATGCTCTCTCCATCTGCTAAGGGATGAATGACAATAGGAGGGTTGATCCTAACGTTGCTTCTTTTCTTTGTCAACTGTCTCAGGTAATGTGGCCTCTTAGGGAAAGACCAGGCAGTTATCGACATGGTCTTTCCAACCTGGTGTCAACCCTCATGGCTGTCCTGTGGGATGGCACTTGCCAAAGACTCTGAACGTCATGTGATTCCCTGAGGAAGACAATGTCCCCTGGAGATGACCTTTTTTGCAGTGGTGGCACAGATAGGGGACGTTAGAGATAGATTAGGTGTTCCTCAATACATGTTGTGGCCTTGCTGGCCACATATTCCCTTCTCCTAAGGGTTGAAAGGCATTAGGAGGGTGGATCCTAACTTGCCTTCTTTTCTTTGTCCACCAGAACCAACCCCTACACGGCACAGCCGACTGACTCAGATAATGCATGCCCTCAAATTTCTCTTGACTTCAAGAGCATCCATGGTTTCACATCCATGGACCATTTCAAACTGCTTAAAATGAAGGAGGCACCCAAAATCATTGTTGTTCCTCTCAAAAGTGCATCCTCTGCTTATTCCCATTTCAAATGAGCTCACCCCGGCCCATGTCTGACCTCCCTTTCTTCTTTCCAGAGTCCTGCCTGGTGTCAGGCGACCCTCATTATTACACTTTTGACAAGCAGACGCACCACTTCATGGGCAACTGCACCTATACTCTCTCCCAACTGTGTGACCGAAACAACTCTCTGCTCCCCTACTTCAATGTGGAAGCAAGCAACGAGCACCGAGGGGGCTACACACACGTCTCCTACGTGGAGAGTGTGCACGTTGATGTCTTTGATATCCGGGTCACCCTGGGAAAGGGAGGAAGAGGACGGTGCGTGGAGCGGTTGCTGCTGCTGCTGCTGCTGAAGGACACCTGTGCTTTGATGTTGGGGTACGAAGGAGCACCGTTGGTCCTCAGTCCCCTACAGTGATGCCTGAATCTCTTTCTAGGTCGATGGGGAGCCAGCCATCGTCCCCTCCAGCCCAATACGGGGTGTGGAGATCTTGCCCAGCGGCTTCTACACAGTGGTCACTACAGAGTTTGGGTTGAGCGTCAAGTTTGACGGAGACCACCAGGTGGAAGTGTCCCTCCTCAGCACGTACAAGGGTGAGGTCTGCGGCATGTGCGGAAACTACAACGGGGATCCTTCTGACGATTTCCTCAACCCCGATGGGGAACCAGAGCCTGACTCCACAAGCTTGGGCAACAGCTGGCAGGTGGCCAACCTCACCAGGTTTGTAGCTTTCATCCCTGAATGGCAGCTTTTGCCCAGGATGGAGATTGTAGGGTATTGAACCAGGGTGTTGCTTTTGTCTCCAGTTGTTCCTCCGGCCATGCTCCTGCCTGCACGGAGGATGAGAAAGACACAGCCAAGAGCAGCGATTTCTGTGGACGCCTGACAGATGTCAATGGACCATTCAGACATTGCCATAACGTCTTGGATCCAGCGGGGCATTTTGAAAGCTGCCTTTATGATCAGTGCGCCCTGCACTTAGACCCAGACTCCCTCTGCAGGAGCTTGCAGTCCTACGCAGACGCCTGCCAGTCCCTGGGAGTTGCCATCGAACCCTGGCGGAATGCCACCTTCTGCCGTAAGTTTTGTGGCAGCAATGCCTGTGGTCGGGAGTGTGTCTGAGGAACCATAGGTGTAACTGGGGAAGCCTGGGGATCCACTGGAAGAGGGAGGGTGCTTTCTCTGTCTCTTTGAAGAAGATCACTTAGATCACTCCCGTCGAGAGAGGCACATATATCGCCACGTTCTCTCTTGGAGGCACACTGAATGTAACTCCAGTTTAACCTAGAAGGCAAATACACTAAATCCCTGGCTGGGATCTTGAGAGCAGGGAATGCAATCCAGGAAGAAATCGCCAACATGAGGGACTCCCATCCAATTCAATTGATGAATGTGATGTGTTTTTTGTGAGCGAGTTTTCGGCACTGAGTTCATGGAGATCTTCTTGCCTCCTACAGCTCCTCAATGCCCACTCAACAGCCACTATGAGCCTTGCGCCAACGCCTGTCCACCCACCTGCAAGAACCCAAATGCTCCGGCCGCATGCAATCTGACGTGCAGGGAAGCCTGTGTCTGCGACTCTGGGTTCTTCCTCTACAATGGCAACTGTGTGCCCAGCCATCAGTGTGGGTGCTGGCACCAAGGGAAGCACTACCCAGTGGGCTCCAGCTTTTGGACCGACGACACCTGCTCCACCAAATGCACCTGCCCAAGTCGAGGCGGCCAAGTCACCTGCTTTCCTGATTCCTGCCCTAACCGTTATTACTGCGGAGTCCAAAATGGTGTCCCCAGCTGCTACCCACATACGTACGGGTCTGCGTGTCCACAACGACCCTCATTACAACACCTTTGACAAACAGACCCACCACTTCATGGGCACCTGCACCTACACCCTGGCCAAGGTCTGCGCCAATGAGACGGGGCTGCCCTACTTTAACGTCGAGGCCAAGAACGAAAACCGTGGGAATCCCTCCGTCTCTTATGTCCAGCGGGTCCTGGTGGAGGTTTACGGGCACCGATTGAGATCCTCAAAGGACACAAGGATCAAGTGCTGGTAACCCAAAGCAGTTTCTCATTTCCTACTTGTGCTTTGAAATAGAAGGAAGCTATATTCCTTCCCAATTCTCTGCTGAACAGATTTTGATTGGAACGTGTGGGGAAATCCGGTTTTCTAATTTCTGGTTGAACAACATTTTGATCAGGGATAACTGGGAACACAATGGTAACAGTCTCACCTTTGATTGGTGGCAGGGTATGACTTTTTATATATTGATTAATATTTTATAACATTTCTTTTCCCTCTCCTGGAAATATTCTCAGAGTCAGCATTTCCGTACGGGAACTTAGTAATGGGGAACCTAACTCTTCCCATCCTGATCATCTTCAGATGGTTCCTTCCTTGGGAAATACAGTTACAATTTGTGTCTGACTCCTTCTAGGTGGACAAAGTGCTTACAAGGCTTTCTGTGCACAAGCTGAACAACGCCCTGAGAGTGGACATCAATGGACGCTACGTGAGCCTAGAAACGGAATTTGGGCTGATTGTCTCTTACGACACAGATCACACGGTGGAGATCAGGGTCCCCACCACCTTCTTCAACAAGACCTGCGGCATGTGTGGGAACTTCAACAACCGCTGGCAGGATGACAGCATGATGCCCAACGGAGAGCAAGCCAAGAATTCCAATGAGCTGGGAAACAGCTGGCAGGTGCCCAATGCAGAGTACGACCCCCCTGATTGTAAGGGCCCACCCACCCCAGCACCTTGTCCCTCAGAGCTGAAAAATCTCTACGAGACAGAGGCCTATTGCGGACAGCTTACCGGTAGCCAGGGACCGTTGGCAGTTTGCCATTCTGCAATCAACCCCAACAGCTTCTTCCAGAGTTGCGTCTTTGACCTGTGTGAACTGAATGGGTCCCAGGAGGCCTTGTGTGGTGCTTTGCAGGCGTACGCTGATGCCTGCCAAAGAGCTGGCGTGAAGCTTCCTGACTGGAGGAATGCCACTTCCTGCAGTGAGTATTATTCACTTAGAATACCCTAAAAGATGAGCAATTGACATAGTTGGGGAATTATGCTCTCTTGTTCAGTTGCAGTAGCATTCCAGGTCATGCAGAAGGACAGGTGTCACCTAAAATCTACCTAAAATGCCTCTGTCACGATCCATTTGCAAATGTGGTTCCTTGAGCACATAGAATCCCCAAGCACATAGAATCACTCAACAATCCCTATTCTTTCCAGCATCACTGGTAGCTTCCTGCTCCACAGCACGTGGACCAGAAAAACTGCTCGCATTGAGTGTGGCCTTGGGAAGCCTACCTCACTTTCTGGGTGGTTCCTGCTTTGTTTTGTAGAAATCCCTTGCGGTGATCACAGCCATTACAACGTGTGCGCCACTTCCTGTCCCGCCACCTGTTCCAATCCACTGGCTCCGTGGAACTGCACCAAGCCTTGCGTGGAGGGCTGCGAATGCGACAAAGGCTTTGTCCTAAGCGGAGCACAATGTGTGCCGCGGGAGGATTGCGGCTGTGTATCTGGAGATCAATATTATGAGGTTTGTTCCCAAGCAACGTCTCTGGCCAGGACAGAATCTGCAGCAACTTTCACAACAGTGCAGGGTCCTCATCTTTTTCTTTGGCTTTTCTCCAACAGAAAGGAGAGACGTTCTGGCAGCCGGATTGTGTCGGCCAATGTCGCTGTGAAAATAATGGCACCTTGTCCTGCAGACCAGACGGTTGCAAAAACGACCAAGTCTGTAAAGTACAGAATGGCATCCTGGGATGCTACAATCCAGACAAGGTCACCTGCCACATCTACGGAGACCCTCACTATGTCACCTTCGATGGGCGACTCTATCATTTCCAGGGTGGGTGCAATTACACCGCAGTGCAAATCTGCAGCAACTCCTCCGAGCGCTTCTCCGTGACCACTCGGAACGAACATCGCTCCAGCCCGCACTGGACGGCTCTCAACTCAGTGGCCATCTCGCTGAGAAACACCCACCTGGCTCTGAGGAAGAACAAAGAGGTCTACGTGAGTATTGCACCCTGAAGAAGTGGGCAAGGGCAAGTGACTAATGGGGTGAAGTTCTGGGGTTCCCCCTCACATTTAGCATTCTTCCCAGAGAAGTTATTTGAGAAGAGATACAGTCATACAGATGCCGTTTTATAAGAACGGGTACAAATATGCCAAGGACAAAGGTTCCCCTTTATTGCAGAGAGATTTGAATCAGAATAGACCGGAAGGGACCTTGGAGGTCTTCTAGTCCAATCCTCTGCCCAAGCAGGATACGCTATACCATTTCAGACAGGGGGCTATCCACTTTCTTCTTAAAAACCTCCAGTGATGGAGCAGCCACAACTTCTGGTGGCAAGTTGTTCCCCTGGTTAGTTGTCCTCACTGTTAGGAATTTCTCCTTAATTCTAGGTTGCTTCTCTCCTTGATTAGTTTCCATCTGTTTCTTCTTGTCTTGCCTTCTGGTGCTTTGGAAAATAGCTTGACCCCTTCATCTTTGTGGCAGCCCCTCCAATACTGGAACACTGCTATCATGTCACCCATAGTCCTTCTCTTCTCTAGACTGACCATACCCAGTTCCTGCAACCCTTCTTCATATGGTTTTGTCTCCAGGCCCTTAATCATCTAGGTGGCTCTTCTTTGCACTCTTCCCAAAGTCTCAACATCTTTTTGTAATGCCATGACCAACACTGGATGCATTATTCCTGGTGTGGCTTTAGTAAGGACGTATAAACCTGTACTAAAACTTCATGTGATTTTGATTCTATGCCTGTGTTTATACAACCAAGGATTGTATTAGGTTTTTGGCTGCTGCCGTACACAGCTGACTCGTGTTTAAGTGGTCATTTAAGTTACTAAAGTCATGAGGATGTTGCAAATGTAGTGAAACTAGACATGGGGTAGGTGGTAGCCCATGAAGCCCCAGAATCCAATGGCTGACCTGTTCCCTCCCTACAGCTGAATGGGGCCAAAGTTGACCTTCCTCTGAAGCTACAGTCAGACATTCAAGTGGAGGAACAGTTTCCGTACGTGGTTGTTGACGGTCCCCTTGGCTTCCGGGTGAAGTTTGATGGGGACCAACAGCTGCTTATCCAAGTGGACGAGAGATACAAGGGACACCTCTGTGGGCTGTGCGGCACCTACTCGGGCAGCCAGCTGGACGATTTCCAACAGCCAGATGGGATGCTGGTGACCGACACCAACAAATTTGGCAACAGCTGGAGAGTGGAAGATGACGACTGGAGGCAAGTGACTGTGAACAAGGTGTTTTCAGGGGTCAACCACATTTTCCGTATCGGGTTCTAGGATATGGATTGTGAAGTCAGAATTGGTCAGCCGGTTGAACACACTGTGCAGTACCTTGTGTACCAATAAGAAACTGACCATTAGAGGAAGAGAAGCCCAAACATTTACTGTTTAAGGGGACACTGTTTTTCCTCATTAAATTCTTCAGCACTTGCACCCTCCTAAGTGCCAGAACGAGCAGGCCAACTGAGCCAAAATGTTTTCATGTACATTTCTCTTTGCGCATCCAAACAAAGGGGGCTCTAATGTTGGCTTTTTTTCTGTCTCTAGCTGTCCCCCGGGACCACCCATAGATCCACCCCACTGCGACCCTGTAGAAGAGGCAGGTTTTGAACAACGGTGCAGAGTGATCCTGTCCTCAAACGGGCCTTTTACCAACTGCCATGGCAGCCTCCCTCCTCAGCTGTACTTTGAGAGCTGCGTGTATGACCAGTGTGCTACCGGGGGGGATGAAGGGCAGTGGTGCAAAAGTCTGGAGGCGTATGCCGCTGCATGCCAAGCGAACGGGGCCAACCTCGGGGATTGGGAAAAGGATACAGGTTGTGGTGAGTAGAGCTGTTCTGCCAGTTGGGTGTCTTCTAGCTTGCCTGAATGTGAAAAAATACAATCAGATCTCAGTGAAATCTCAGTGTGCCTACCATGTTTCCCCCAAAATAAGACCCAATCTCAATTTCTTTTCGGCCTCAAAATAAACACCAGGTCTTATTTTCAGGGATGTCTTACCCGCATACCTTAACACCACTGCATCCACGCCTCCCATGCCCTGACACCTGTCATGCTGCTGCCTGACTTTTCCTGCAGGCGCTCATGGCCAAACACTGCATGGCTTCTTATGCCAGTGCCACTGCTCGTGGCAGAAGGCTGCATGGTATGTCGTGCCATTGCGTGCACGAGCGACAGCACAAGCACCATATGCCACATGGCACCTGGCTGTGACTGGCTGCAAGTGATTACAGAAGAAGTTGGGCAGTGGCACGACAGCAGGGGCATGGGAGGTCTGGCTGCGGCAGTCCTAATGTAAGTGAGTGTGCGATGCGTAGGGCAGCTCCACCCCCACACCCGTGCCCTAGCTTTATTTTTACACCTGTGCCTCATCCAACCTCATAGAACCAGACTGTGGGCAGGGCTTAATTAGAGTTTATTTCTTGGGTAGGACTTATATTAGGAGCAGGCGTAAACATTGGGCTTGCGCTTGTTTTCAGAGTAGGTTGTATTTTTGGAAAAACATGGTACTTCCCCTTCTCACTATTGTGCAGCACCTGTCATACAGTTGAGCACTTGGGAGACTCTGTTCCTCTCTCTTGCGTCCCGTTTGAAACAAGGCAAGGCTAGAAATGGCACCTTTCTGGCTTCTTCCGTGACAATTTCCTAGTGTTTGTCCAGGCTCTCCATGAATGTTGTGTGGAATTCTAAGACGGAGGGGTCAAAGATTTTGGCAGGTTGAGTTTCTTCCCCTCCTTAGAAGCAGCAGTTGTCCTTCCACCTCTTTGCAATGAATTGTGCAGGATGATCACAGGATTCTATGCTCCTGACTGCACAGACGGAACAGCAATACGAAGCTTGGCTTTACCTTCCCATTTTCTATACAGTCTATCAGCGTTTCTGCTGGTGCGTAAAATACAACCGATAAGAAATCACACATGACCATTATCTTTTTCACCTGGATAACTACCAGCTCTGTAAATTCCATTGTGAACTCTCCCACCTCATGTAAATCTCCTCCAAACCACAGCAGGTCGATTCTCCAATTGTCCCCTGGAATCTTTCATCCAGTGATGGTCATACAATGCCCTCCCCGCTCCCCACTTGGGCAGAGCCTCAGAATCAGTTCAGGATTCCAAGCTGTGGAGTGTCTAAGGTTTCTTCATCCTATGTAACCTCTCAGCTAAAGTGGTGAATGACAATAGGAGGGTTGAGCCTAATGTTGATTCTTTTCTGTGTCCACCAGAGCCAACACCTACACCCATGGAGCCCAGTACACCAGGTAATTCTGCCCTCAACTTTATTTTAATGACAATGCTTGAAGGACATTCCTGAAATCTAACAGTGTCCCAGTGATGGGCATAATCGGTGGAGATTAGAGCTCAACAGGATGTTCCCCAGCCCTTGTTGTTCCTTTGCTAAGAACACACACTCTCCATCCGCTAAGGGATGAATGACAATAGGGGGATTGATCCTAACCAGGGTTGTTTTCTTTGTCCACCAGAGTCAACACCTACACCCACGGAGCCCAGTACACCAGGTAATTCTGCCCTTCAACTTTATTTTAATGACAATGCTTGAAGGACACTCTAGAAATCTAACAGTGTCCCAGTGATGGGCATAATCGGTGGAGATTAGAGGTCAACAGGATGTTCCCACTGCTTGTTGTTCCATTGCTAAGAACACACACTCTCCATCCGCTAAGGGATGAATGACAATAGGGGGATTGATCCTAACCAGGGATGTTTTCTTTGTCCACCAGAGTCAACACCTACACCCAGGAGCCTAGTACACCAGGTAATTCTGCCCTTCAACTTTATTTTAATGACAATCCTTGAAGGACATTCTTGAAATCTAACAGTGTCCCAGTGATGGGCATAATCGGTGGGAGATTAGAGGTCAACAGGATGTTCCCAGCCCTTGTTGTTCCATTGCTAAGAAACACACTCTCCATCCGCTAAGGGATGAATGACAATAGGGGGATTGATCCTAACCAGGGTTGTTTTCTTTGTCCACCAGAGTCAACACCTACACCCACGGAGCCAGTACACCAGGTAATTCTGCCCTTCAACTTTATTTTAATGACAATGCTTGAAGGACATTCTTGAAATCTAACAGTGTCCCAGTGATGGGCACAATCGGTGGACATTAGAGCTCAACAGGATGTTCCCCAGCCCTGTTGTTCCTTTGCCTAAGAACACACACTCTCCATCCGCTAAGGGATGAATGACAATAGGGGATTGATCCTAACCAGGGTTGTTTTCTTTGTCCACCAGAGTCAACACCTACACCCACGGAGCCCAGTACACCAGGTAATTCTCCCTCAACTTTATTTTAATGACAATGCTTGAAGGACATTCCTGAAATCTAACAGTGTCCAGTGATGGGCATAATGGTGGAGATTAGAGTCAACAGGATGTTCCCCCTGCTTGTTGTTCCATTGCTAAGAACACACACTCTCCATCCGCTAAGGGATGAATGACAATAGGGGGATTGATCCTAACCAGGGTTGTTTTTGATCCTCCACCAGTTTTCTTTGTCAACACCTACACCCACGGAGCCTAGTACACCAGGTAATTCTGCCCTTCAACTTTATTTTAATGACAATGCTTGAAGGACATTCTTGAAATCTAACAGTGTCCCAGTGATGGGCATAATCGGTGGACATTAGAGCTCAACAGGATGTTCCCCAGCCCTTGTTGTTCCATTGCTAAGAACACACACTCTCCATCCGCTAAGGGATGAATGACAATAGGGGGATTGATCCTAACCAGGGTTGTTTTCTTTGTCCACCAGAGTCAACACCTACACCCACGGAGCCCAGTACACCAGGTAATTCTGCCCCTCAACTTTATTTTAATGACAATGCTTGAAGGACATTCCTGAAATCTAACAGTGTCCTAGTGATGGGCATAATCGGTGGAGATTAGAGCTCAACAGTATGTTCCCCAGCCCTTGTTGTTCCTTTGCTAAGAACACACACTCTCCATCCACTAAGGGATGAATGACAGTAGGAGGGTTCATCCTAACCAGGGTTGTTTTCTTTGTCCACCAGAGTCAACACCTACACCCACGGAGCCCAGTACACCAGGTAATTCCCCCCTTTAACTTTATTTTAATGACAATGCTTGAAGGACACTCTAGAAATCTAACAGTGTCCCAGTGATGGGCATAATCGGTGGAGATTAGAGGTCAACAGGATGTTCCCCACTGCTTGTTGTTCCATTGCTAAGAACACACACTCTCCATCCGCTAAGGGATGAATGACAATAGGGGGATTGATCCTAACCAGGGTTGTTTTCTTTGTCCACCAGAGTCAACACCTACACCCACGGAGCCTAGTACACCAGGTAATTCTGCCCTTCAACTTTATTTTAATGACAATCCTTGAAGGACATTCTTGAAATCTAACAGTGTCCCAGTGATGGGCATAATCGGTGGTGATTAGAGCTCAACAGGATGTTCCCCAGCCCTTGTTGTTCCATTGCTAAGAACACACACTCTCCATCCGCTAAGGAATGAATGACAATAGGGGGATTGATCCTAACCAGGGTTGTTTTCTTTGTCCACCAGAGTCAACACCTACACCCACAGAGCCCAGTACACCAGGTAATTCTGCCCCTCAACTTTATTTTAATGACAATGCTTGAAGGACATTCCTGAAATCTAACAGTGTCCTAGTGATGGGCATAATCGGTGGAGATTAGAGCTCAACAGGATGTTCCCCAGCCCTTGTTGTTCCATTGTTAAGAACACACACTCTCCATCCACTAAGGGATGAATGACAATAGGGGGATTGATCCTAACCAGGGTTGTTTTCTCTGTCCACCAGAACCAACACCTACACCAACGGAGCCCAGTACACCAGGTAATTCCGCCCTTCAACTTTATTTTAATGACAATGCTTGAAGGACATTCTTGAAATCTAACAGTGTCCCAGTGATGGGCACAATCGGTGGAGATTAGAGCTCAACAGGATGTTCCCCAGCCCTTGTTGTTCCATTGCTAAGAACACACACTCTCCATCCACTAAGGGATGAATGACAATAGGAGGATTGATCCTAACCAGGGTTGTTTTTTTTGTCCACCAGAGTCAACACCTACACCCACGGAGCCCAGTACACCAGGTAATTCTGCCCTTCAACTTTATTTTAATGACAATGCTTGAAGGACATTCTTGAAATCTAACAGTGTCCCAGTGATGGGCATAATCGGTGGAGATTAGAGGTCAACAGGATGTTCCCCAGCCCTTGTTGTTCCTTTGCTAAGAACACACACTCTCCATCCGCTAAGGGATCAATGACAATAGGGGGATTGATCCTAACCAGGGTTGTTTTCTTTGTCCACCAGAGTCAACACCTACGCCCACGGAGCCCAGTACACCAGGTATTTCTGCCCTTCAACTTTATTTTTTTTCCCAAAAGTTTTTTATTTCAGTCTGCATATGCACAACAATACATTAACAATGTGACATTAATATATCCTGCATCTTAGTATACGCAAAATTAATAATACCAATCTTATCTCTCAATGCATATATTCATATTTATTCATAATCCTTCAATGCTTTTTTTCAACCTTTCAAAACTCTCCAAATGTCTACCACCATATCAGTTAAACATACCTAGTAATTCCATTATTCAATTTTCTCCCTGCTTTTATTTTATTTATTAAAATAAAAAATTCTCGTTTGGCAAGCAGTGTGGTTCTAGGTTTCACATCTCAATACAAACATGACCATAGTTATATGTTCATTATATTTGTTGAGTTTCATATTGGATCATCCTTATTATTGTTAAATATTGAGCTTATCTTATCTAATTCCAATTCATGTTATTTTAATACATTCTCATATCTTATTTTACAATGTTGGACAATATCTGTCGGATAAAATCGCTCGGATCCGGGACGGGTTGAACTCTACTTTGCAGTGGTCTGAGGAGGGACTTACAGAGAGTCTGGCCAATATCATCTGGGCTGTGTTAGATCCTGTTTCTGAGGATGAGGTGGACAGGATTATGCGACGACTGAGTTCCACCACATGTTTATTGGACCCGCGTCCTTCCTGGATGGTGTATGCCTCCATGGAGACTACGTGCAGCTGGCTTCAGGCAGTTGTTAACGCCTCGCTGAGGGAGGGGTCTTTTCCTGCTGCCTTGAAAGAGGCGGTGGTGAGGCCCCTCCTGAAGAAGCCTGCTCTGGACCCAGCCGTTTTAAACAACTTCCGTCCAGTCTCCAACCTTCGTTTTTTGGCTAAGGTTGTTGAGAGTGTGGTGGCTCAGCAGTTTCTGCTTTTCCTGGATGAAGCGGACTATCTAGATCTGTATCAATTGGGCTTCTGGCCCAGGTTCAGCACGGAGACAGCATTGGTCGCACTGATGGATGATCTCTGGAGGGTGCGGGACAGGGGATTTTCCTCTGTCCTAGTCCTATTAGATCTCTCAGCGGCCTTCGATACCATCGACCATGGTATCTTATTGCGGCACCTCTGGGGGTTGGGAGTGGGGGGCACTGTTTTGCAGTGGTTCTCCTGCTACCTCTCGGGGAGTTCGCAGTCGGCGTTGGCAGGAGGGCAGAGGTCGGCCCCGAGGGCACTCACTTGTGGGGTTCCTCAGGGGTTGGTCCTCTCTCCCCTCCTGTTCAACATCTATATGAAGCCGCATGGCGAGATCATCCATGGTTTTGAGGTGAGGTATCACCAGTACGCTGATGATACCCAGCTGTATATCTCCACCCCAAACCAAATCAGTGATGCCCTCTCCATGATGACCCAGTGCCTGGATGCGGTACAGATCTGGATGGGCAGGAACGGACTACAGCTCAATCCGGCCAAGACTGAGTGGTTGTACGTACAGGCATCTCGGCCCAGTCAATCGATTCCATCTTTGGTCATAGGGGGAGAGGTGTTGCCCCCTGTGGACAGGGCTTGGAACCTGGGGGTCCTCCTGGATTCATGGCCCAGTTTGGAGTAGCAGTTGAGGGCCGTGACCAGGGGGGCTTTTGCCCAGGTCTGACTGGCTCGCCAGTTGCGCCCATATCTGGACCGAGATGCCCTTCGCACGATCACTCATGCACTTGTGACGTCCCAACTTGACTACTGCAACGCTCTCTATCTAGGACTGCCCTTGCATACCATCTGGAGGTTTCAGCTGGTGCAGAATGTGGCTGCACGGGTTGTGATGGGAGCTTCCCAATACTCCCATGTTACACCCCTCCTGCGCGAGCTGCATTGGTTGCTGGTTGCCCGCCGGGTGAGATTCAAGGTGTTGGTTTTAACATTCAAAGTCCTTAACGATTTGGGTCCGGGGTACTTGCGGGAGCGTCTCCTGCCAACATCAAATACCGATCGCCCTGTGCATGCGCACAGACGGGGACTCCTCGGGGTACCATCGGCTAGACAATGTCGGCTGGGGGTGCCTTGGGGGAGGGCCTACTCTGTTGCGGCCCCTGCTTTGTGGAATCAACTTCCTTTGGAGCTCCGTTTGGCCCCGGATCTTTCCTCCTTCCGCCGCGGTCTGAAGACTTGGCTATTTGAACAGGCTGGGCTGGACTGACCTCCTGGGGGCGTTTTAACATATTTTTAACTATTTTATTGATTGGGCTTGTCAAATTTAATTGTTTTTTATATATTTATTGTGTGGTGTTTTTACTGTGAGCTGCTCTGAGTCCTTGAGGAGAGGGGGCGGCATACAAGTCCAATAAAATAAATAAATAAATAAATCTAAAATTCCCATCTCATTTCTGTTGTCATTTCTCATATTACTTTTTTCTGTCACAATTGTCATTTTATCAATCCTTATCTGTAAATATAATTTTCCCCTCTGGTTAATAATTCGAGCTAAACACCTTCATTTTACCTTAATATCAATCTCCCTATCTAGTATATAACACAAATATATATATTTTCCTCAAATTCCACATTATATTTTCTCAAGCACCTTATGAATCATCTATACATTACAAAATACTATTTTCAATAAATTCTTATACATCACAACATATTACCTTGCGGAATCTCCTTCCTTATCCTTTTTTTTTACCCATTATCTCTCACTCTTTGGACAATGTACTTTCTTTTCATCCTTGTTTGTTTCCTATTCCTCTTTGTTTTCTAGTCCTTTCTCTTAATCCCCATTTTTCCCATTCTTATTCCCCTCCATTTCTCATTCCAGTTATTAAACTTTTCTCTCTCCTTCTTTTGATTTTTCTTTTTCCCTTCCTTTTTCTGCTTTTTCCCTCTCCCTTTATCCATTTTCCAAGCCATTCTCCCTTTTATCATCCCATCAGACCACAAATTTTTAATTCTAATTCCTTTTCCCGCCTGCTTAAATATTTGTTGTTCGTTTTGTCCTGTTCTTGTGTATGCTGAGTCACCATTTCTAATTTCTGTAGTACGTAATTGCACATTTCAAGTTTAATTTTTATCATGTCCCTTATATCTTGCAAATCCAATCTTGTATCTTGTAAGTCCAGTCTTATATCAACAAATAGTTCCTCCATTTTATCTTCTCCTTTTTTTATTTTTCTTTCCTCTTCCTTAATATTGAAATCCTCTTCTTTAATAGATATATTCAATCTCAGAGTCCAGTATATTATTTCAGCCAATATCTTTTGGATTTATTTTCAACAATCCATGCTCTTAAGTCTTTGTTCAGATGGTTCTATAACAATAATAAAGTTACTTTTATTTTCTTTTAAGTTCCAAAATCCAAACTCTTGAGAAGACCAGACACTTTTTAAAACGTATTGAAGTTTTCCTGTACCATGAGGTGGCGTCTTTTTACCCTTAACTTTTTTTGTTGAATATAATACTTTTATTAAGTTCGCTAATTTCAATCATTAGCTATTATTTCTTTTCTTTTCAACACACTCAATTTCAGCATTTAATTATGCCCTTCAAGTGCCCATAATTCAATAGTTATCCAGTTTGATTTCTAAACCTTTGTTGTGTTAAAGTATTTTCCTTTAAATTTTCTCCTGCAAATTAATCCAATCCAAGTTTTATAGGATCCAATTTCTTTCTCACTTTCTCTGGTCACTGCTTCCACACACTCCCCTCCAAGATAGTCCTTTATTTTAAAAGCAATGTCCTTTGCCTGGTTCACACTCTGCTCGCTACTTCTCTGCTCCAGCGCAAAACTCAGTTTCCAGGAATGTTCTTTCTCTTCATGGTGGCCATTTTAAGACCACCACTGCAGCTTGCCTTTGGGAGGGATTTTCCTGTCAGGGAGAGGAGTTGCAACTCCCCTCGACCCTCCAGGCGATTTTCCTTCTTGGTCCCTCGACCCTCCAGGCGTTTCTTCACCACCCCACCATCGTGGATTCCGCTCCAACTCCGACGAGGATCAAACCGGAGGGCCCCTCAACTTTATTTTAATGACAATGCTTGAAGGACATTCCTGAAACCCCCCAGTTTCCCAGTGATGGGCATAATAGGTGGAGATTAGAGGTCAACAGGATGTTCCCCAGCCCTTGTTGTTCCATTGCTAAGAACACATATTCCCCTTCAACTAAGGGATGAATGACAATAGGAGGGTTGATCCTAACCTGGGTTCTTTTCTTTGTTCACCAGAACCAACACCTTCTCCCACAAATCCAAGTGTCTCAGGTAACTGACTGTCAAACTTTTCTTGCTTACAATGCTTCAGGGATAGCCATAGTTCCATCCACTGCAGGTTTCCAGGAGGAAAAGACATGTAACATGTACCAGGTGTCTATTCCTATGACTGTCCTTGGAAATTGGATTTGCCAGATATCCTGAAAGTCATGTGATTCTTTTAGGAAGACCATGTCCCCAGGAGATCCCCCTTGTTTTCTAGGGATCCCCCAAATACATGGAGCTTAGGGGTGGATAAGGTGTTCCTCAATCCATGTTGCTGTTTGGGAGGAATACACGTTCTTGCTCTGCAAAGGGATGAATGACAATGGGAAAGTTGATCTTAACTTAGCTCCTTTCCTTTGTCCATCTGAACCAACACCTTCTCCCATAGACCCAACTGCCTCGTGGGAAGACCAGGCAAGAAGCAACCTGTTCTTTTCTGTCTGGCTTCTGTCTCTTTGGCTTCTCTGTGGGTTGGCACTTGCCAATAGTCTTGGAGGCCATGTGGTTTCTTGGGGAAAACAATGTCCCCATGAGCTCACCTTTTTTGCAGTTGTGGGGCAAATGGGCAGAGGTTAGGGGTGATAAGATGGTCTTCATTGCATGTTGCTCCTTTGCTATGATCACACTCTCCCTGGTCCCATTTCTTTGTCCACCAAAATCAACCACTCCCATAAAGACACCTGTCCCAAGTGTTGCTGGCCCTCTTTAGAAGACCAGTCAGGAGACAACATGTTCTTTCCTACCTGCTTTCTACCTGTCTGGTTTTTCTTTGGGATGGCACTTGCCAATCACCCTGAAGGTCATGTGGTTCCTTGAAGAAGGCAATGTCCCCAGGAGACCAGCCTTTGTCCAAGCTTGGGTCAAACAGGTGGAGGTCAGGGGTGCATAACTTGTTTCTCAGTCCATGTGTTCTTTTGCTATGAAGAGGCTCCCTCCCTCTGCGAAGATGATGAGGGACATTATAATGATTGATTATAACTTGGCTTCTTTTCTTGGTCTGCCAGATTCAACCTCTACTACTGGGAAGACTCCAGTCGTAGGTAAGATTTGCTGTCCAATTGCCATCAATTTTTGAGGAAACCTGTGGCCTCAGTCCAGCTGCAAGTTTCCAGCAGGAAATGATGAGATAGGAAGTAGATGGCTGCACATCTGAAATGTATGAATCTGGGTGGCTGACAACAACTTAAAATTTAAAATAAGATTAAACAGAAATAAGTCATCCGGCATGGGAAAACCAAGTCTCAACCATGTACAATTTTATTCTGCCTGCACATCAACTCTTCCTCTTAGGTTGATGTGGGTCTCTAGGAAAGTTGCCTCAGGTCTTTTGAAAGATGCCTAGAATAACAGAATAACCAAGTTGGGAGGGACCTGGGAGGTCATCTAGTCCAACCCCCTGTTCAAGCAGAGAACCTATGTCATTTCAGACGAATGCTTGTCCAATCTATCCTTTAAAAAATCTGCAGTATTGGAGCGCCCGTAACTTCAGGAAGCAAATCACTCCACCGATTAATTGTTTTCACCTTTTAGGAACTTTCTCCTTCATTCCAGGTTGCTTCTCTCCTGGATTAGTTTCTACCTGTTGCTTCTTCTCCTGCCTTCAGGGCATTTGGAGTATAGGTGGGCCCCCTCCTCTCTGGGGCAGCCCCTCAAATATGGAAACACTGCTGTGATGTGACGTCTAGTCCTTCTTTTCACTAGACTAGCCATTCTCAGTTCCTGCAAGGGTTTTACTTCTGCTCCTTGACCCCCCTACATCCAGGGTTGCTGTACTACTTCTACCCCTGTTATTTCTTTCTTTCTTTCTTTCTTTCTTTCTTTCTTTATCTTGTGTGCTGCCCATCACCCCTGAGGGGACTCTAGGCTGCTTACAGACGTTCAGTTAAAACTCACTATAAAACACTAGAACAATGACTAAGGACCATAAATTTGAAGTCCGATTAAAGTAAAACTAACCAGGATGGGGAGGGAAGTGCACACAGGAAGGAGGTGGGGTATCATCTACTCTGTTGGCCACTTGCAATGTGCCACACCCCAATGTGCCACACCCCATCCCAGGCTAGTTGGCACGTCTTCAAGGCCTTTCAGGAGGCCAAGGGGGTGGGTGCAGATCTCACATGGGGGGGGGGCTGGTGTTCCAGAGAGTAAGGACTCTAGCAGAAAAAGCCTCTCCTTCTGGACCTTGCCAGCCGAAATGCCGTGGCTGGTGGGATCCGTAGCATGAGCCTTCTGCCAGTCTGGGTGGGGTGGAATAATCCCATTGAGGTTAACTCGCTTTTCAGATAGCCTGCACTTGTGCCATGAAGGGCTTTATAAGTGGCAACCAGCACCTTGAATCGGATCTGGAAGCAAAGCAGCAACCGGTGCAGCTTCCACATCACCAGTGTTACGTCCACTGCCCCAGGCAGTGGTGAAATGCTACCGGTTCGGAACGGTTCAGCTGAACCGGTAGTAAAAAAAACCACTCTGACAATCAGCTGAGAGGAGAAAGGCGTGATGGGCCTTCCCAGCCACCCCTGAGCTTTCCTCTTCTTTCCCCTCTCAGCTGATTGGTGTGGCAGAGCCTCAGCAGGTGTTTGGAAGTGTGCAATTACTGAACCAATAGGGAAAGTGGTAGAATCCCACCACTGGTCCCAGGGCTGGCTAAGAACTGCCTACACAACGACATTGTGTACTGGCTGAAGTTTCCGGATACTGTTTAAGGGTAGCCCCAGATGCAGTGCATTGCAGTAGCCCAGGTGTAAGATGACCTGGCTTGAGTGGCTGAGCACACGAACTCCAAATCCAGGTTGGGCCAAAGGTGCCTTTTTTTCTCCCAAAAGGCAACTGGGCTTTCTTGGTTTTTCCCTTGAAAACGTTTTGCTTCTCCTGCAAGAAGCTTCTTCAGTTCTGACTGTCTGCTGAGGAATGGAAGGATTTATACTGACTTTATAATAGCTGCAAAGAATATAAATCCTTCCTTTCCCCAGCAATCCATTAGAACTGAAGAAGCTTCTTGAATGAGAAGTGAAATGTTTTTAAGGAAAAAGACCAAGAAAAAGTCCAGTTGCCTTTTGGAATCTGAGAGTTCCGGGTTTTCCCTTCCCAAAAGAAATTCCAAACTCCCTCCCCTGCACCCCCAGTCCATCCCATGGCCCAATCAAACAAGGTCCCAATTGGAGACATTCTTCCAGACACTCCCCTCCTGGTGCAGGGCAACTTGTCCTTGACTTTTAAGAAAGAATGTTGTTGAGTCTAATCTTCTACCCCACTATGAAATCCCCCCTCCCAAATTCCCAGGCCCTGAATGTGGCAGCCTCAAAGCTTCTAAGTAAAACATGGCTTCCAAGGCTGACAGTTACCTTTGGGGGAAGCACACCTTTGGGACAACCATGTCCTGGATTGGGTCCAGGTTACTTGCGGGAACGTCTCCTGCCAGCATCAACGTCCCTTCGCCCTGTACACTCCCACAGACAGGGCCTCCTTGAGGTGCCATCGGCCAGACAGTGTCAGCTGGCAACCCCCAGGGGCAGGGCCTTCTCTGTGGTAGCACCCACCCTATGGAACCAACTCCTGTTGGGGCTCCCATTGGCCCCGACCTCCGTTCCTCCCGCCGCGACCTGAAGACCTGATTCTTTCAGCAATCCAGCCTGGACTGAAGCGGAGTGGGATGGGTTTTTAATTATATTTTAACTGTGTTTTAATTGTATTTTGATTAGTTTGTGGGTTTTAAAGTTTATTGGGCTTAAATTTTAATACTGTTTTAATTAATTTATTCTGTATTTGTATTTTAACGTTGTGAGCTGCCCTGAGTCCTTAGGGAGAAGGCAGCATATAAGTCCAATAAATGAATGAATGAATGAATGACGGACAATCTTGTGGCCTCTTGGCTGACCAGGCTGCTTTGGGAAGGGACCTCTCACCAAATAATACTTTGTTTCATTTCTCCCTCCAGCCCCATCTATCTGCACTGCCTCAGGAGATCCCCATTACACCACCTTCGACGGCCATGTCCACCATTTCATGGGCAACTGCACCTACACCTTGGCCAAAGTCTGCACCAATTCCACCAAGGGCCTGGCAGTCTTTGACGTGTCCACCACCAATGAACACCGGGGCTCCAACCTGGCCGTGTCTTACGTCAACTCAGTGCATGTGGCCGTGTACGGAAGCCGAGTGTCCTTGCTGAAGAACAGGAAAGTTAATGTAAGGAAATCCACCTTCTGGGGGCTGCTGGGTGACCCAGTCTTTCCAGGAAGTCCCAGCTCATCTGTGGGATCAAACTGAGAACCCCAAAAGCAAACATGAAGGCCGACTGCAGGCATTACGTAGTCCGCATGATCTGGAGAGATTCACTCCAGAAGATAGCGAGAGGGGCGCGTGTAGGCAAAATGGTGCCTTCCTATTTATACATTTCAGGAAAGGAGGATAATATGATAGTCGTACATATGAGGGGTCCTTGGTGCTTTCTAAACTTGGTTCTTGCTGTCGTTTCATGACCCAACTGGGGAACATCATCAGTGCTAGAAGGGAATGGGGTTTGGGGAGAGAAGGAGGGGGGAGGGGGGGGAGGAAGACGAATAATTGTGAGTCCTTGGTGGTCTCTGAGCTTGGTTATTTTCATGCAGATATTTCATGACCCATCTAGGGAGCATCATCAGTGCTAGAAGGAGGGTGGATGGTTAATTTTTTTAAGCTCAGCTGCTATGTGTTTTCATTTTACATTGCAGGCAGTCCTTGTCTTACAGCCATTCACATAGTGACTGTTCAAAGTTACAACAGCACTGAAAAAAGTGACCTAGGACCGATTTTCATACTTACGACTTGTAGCATCCCCATGGTCACCTGATCAAAACTCAAATGCTTGGCGACTGACTCGCTTTTATGGCGGTTGCTGTGTCCCGGGGTTACGTGATCCCCTTTTGCGACCTCCTGACTAGCAGAGTCCATGGGGAAGCGAGATTCACTTATCGACCTACTCCTAACTCTTAAGTTAGTGATTCCTAAGTGATTTGCTTCACAACTGTGCAGAGAAAGGTTGTAAAATGGGGCAAAACTCACGTAACCAATGTCTCACTTAGCAACAGAAATATTGGGCTCAATTGTGGTCCTACGGCGAGGACTGCCTGTACGTATGTGTTTTGTAAGGGGCCTATGTAAAAGGAGTCTCTCTTTAACCTCCCTCCAACAGAGAGAGGCACAGAAAGCCTGATGGGATTCTGCTTGGGAGGAAGCACCAAGAAAATGTGTTTAGCCTAACTAGCTCTTAGAAAACAATGTTGAGAGGATAATCTCCATCAAGCTGCCCAGGGCCTGTGTTTGGCCTGAGCACAGGGGGTGGCCATTTGGGCAGGAGAGACCCAGCCATGTGCTGGGAAGAGGCTTCAGCCTTTAGGGCAGGGGGATGGGTCCCAAGGAGGCTTCTTGAGTGCTCGTTCCCACCTGGGGAAAAGCAGTGGGGAGGTTTCCTCAGCTTCTCTCGTTGAGGGTGGTGGCAGGATGTGACTCCTGTTGGAAATCTTCCCCAGGTCAACGGCACTCGGAAGAACCTGCCGGTGTATGTCGGAGGCAACAAGATTGTGGTGCAGTTGAGTGGCAGCTACGTGATCTTGAAAGCAGACTTTGGCCTGAGCGTCCGCTTTGATGGGAACCAGTATGTGGAAGTCGCCGTGCCATCGGAATATCAGGGACAGCTCTGCGGCCTGTGCGGTGAGACACGGGACCTTATGTGGACAAGAGTGGGCAACCCTTGAAGGAGGATAAGAGTTGGAATCAGCAGGAGCAAAGATTGGTGGTCAGAATAACAGAGTTGGAAGGGGCCTTGGAGATCATCTCGTCCAGCCCCCTGCTCAAACAGGAGACTCTCTACCACTCCAGACAAGTGGCTGTCCAGTCTCTTCTTAGAAACCTCCAGTGATGGAGCACCCAGAACTTCTGGAGGCAACCTCCATTCCACTGATTAATTGTTCTAATTGTCATGAAATTCCTCCTTAGTTCTAGGTTGCTTCTCTCCTTGATTAGTTTTGGTTTCTGGTCCTGCAGCTCTTTGCTGACCGGGTGAGGATGGGATCGTCCCTTTCCAACAGGATGCTAAATGTTGATCAGATAAAGAAATGGGGTCCCGTGGATAAATGTTTTCTCTTTCCCACCCTCCAAAGGTAATTTCAATGGGAATCCCGGAGATGACAATCTAAAGCCTGATGGACAACCTGCAGGAGACTCAACTCACCTCGGAAACAGCTGGCTTGTCCCAGACAACAGTAGCATGTACGTTCTGTTGGCATAGACTTAGCTGAGTGTCAGGCTCCAAAAATCAAGAGAAGCATGTTGTGGTTCTTCAGAGCAAATTTCTTTATTGTTCCTCGCCTAAAGACAGAATCTTGCCAAACTAAAGCAAGGTACCCCCCTTATAAAGCAAAGGCTCTGGGAATGGTTAGGGATCTTCCCACTCTTTCTCCCACACAAACTGTGTGAACTGAGTTGCCTTTGTTCCTGCCTTCCCTCCCTCCCTCCCTCCCTCTTGGGAATCCAGACTATATTCCATCACATTGAGGCACATTTTGTGGAGGGAATGGCCCAAAGATCTCTGGTGATGGGAGTCTCTTAGCACTACAAGTGCCTTCCTCATAAGTGGTGCTCCTCGTGTTCAAAGAGTTCTGAGAGGTCCTTGATGCTGAGCTTGGTTGCACTGGTGGTGCTGCCGTGGTGCCGCCGTGGGTAGAGGGCAGCATTGCAGGCAGACTCTGCATTCCCACTGCCAGCAGTTCAATCTTGACTGGCTCAAGGTTGTCTCAGCCTTCTTTTCTCCAAGGTGGATCAAATGAAGGCCCTCCTCGTTTTTGTTTGGGGCAAGAGGCTGACTCTGTAAACCGCTTAGAGAGGGCTGTCAAGCACTATGAAGCGGTATATAAGTCTAAATGTTATTGCTATTGCTATGACGCACAGAGCTTGCGCAGATGATGTTCCCTAGTTTGGGCAATGAAATATCTGCAAGAAAATAATTAAGCTCAGAGAGCACCAAAGAGCCTTCATTTCAGCCCCGAGCTATGAATATTCTCCTTTATTATTTGTTTGTTTTTTTATTCCCTGCCTTTGTTATTTTATAAGTAACTCAAGATGGTGAATGTCTCCACCACACTTTCCTCCTAACCCTAACCCTAATAGCTGCTGGGTTAGGAGGTTTCCAGATGAGGGACCGTCGCTTGGTTGGCCCCTCCAGGGGTCGCAGGGTGCTTCCCATCGTGCCTCTTCCTCTTTCATGGGGGAGGGGGGCATACTCAGTGTCCCTCCTTCCCAATAAGGATGGTTGGAAGCCAGAGGAGACCCTAGTGGGATTGTCCTGAGCCATATCTCCCCTCCAGCAGATGTTCCGGCCCATCAGAATTATGTGACCCAAAGCTGGAGGAGGAAATTCGGAGGAATTCCGCTTGCCGCCTGATTGCAGATCCAACAGGTAAAGTTCTCTGGTGGGACAGAACGGCTCCAAAGCGGATCTGCTCTCTCTCTAATTGGGAGCTCGCACTGCCCTCGAAAGGGCAAGCCAGGCGTGTTAAGAGGAAAGAGCAGAGGTGCGTTTTATCTGCAATGCAGCACACTAGACAGGCCCCTTGACCAGGGCTAATGCTTGGGGGCAGAAGCTGTGCAGTGCGTGTCTCCCCCAGTTTAACCCCAGGGCTCCAGGCTGAGACAAAGGCACACGTGAGGGGCTTTGGCTGGGAAAACCCCTGGAGGAAGCCCCTGGGCAACCAACCCTGCCAGGACCCTGCCTTTCTCTGCTTAGCAAAAGGGATGCCCGCCTCTCCGGAGGGCCTCTGGCCATGCTGACTCTCTCTTCCCCTTTTGCCCAGGGCCCTTCAGGCAGTGCCACGCTGTGGTGGACCCAACCCATTTCCTGGAGAACTGCATTTACGACGTGTGCCTCACCCAAGGACAGCAGACCTCCATGTGCCACGGGATCCAAGCCTATGCTGCCTCCTGCGCCAATGCTGGGCTGTGCGTGGAATGGCGGAACACCACCCTCTGTCGTAAGTGCTGCACCTGGGGACGGGGACGGGGGCAGTGAGGGGAGCCTTGGCAGGGAGGATCGGAAGAGATCTGGGACCGGCTCAGGAGGACCAAAGGATTAGAGTTGGACACCCAGGTGGCTATGAGGGAGGGAGCCAAAAGAGCAAGACTCCTTTCTTTCTCTTTCTTTCTTTCTTTCTTTCTTTCTTTCTTTCTTTCTTTCTTTCTTTCTTTCTTCCCTCCTCCCTCCTTCCTTCCCTCTTTTTCTTTCTTTATCTTTCTTTCTTTCTTTTCCGTTATTTCTCTCCCTCCCTCCCTCCCCTCTTCTTTCATGGCCTTTCCTTCCTTCCTTCTTTTTCTTTCCTTCCTTCCTTCCTCCCTTCCCCCTTCCACTCCTTTCATATTCTCTCCTTCTTTCCTTCCTTCCCTCACTTCCTCCTTCCTGTTACGTTGTTTCCTTGCTTCTTTTTTTTAATTAAATGTTTTATTTTTTAATATAATAATTCCATCTTCAATTGAACATTGTGTCATCCAGATATAAATATCTTCATAAAATAATAATCAAATTTTACAGCATTATACATTACATTAGTATTAATTAGTATTAAATAATAATTACAAATTATAAATAATAACATTCAACATATTAATCATATTTGCTTCTCTCTCTTAACATATCTTCTTTATTACACTAATCTTTTGTTTCTCTGTCTCTAACTTCCATTTTTGTTATTTAACCATTGATAAAATAAATCCCATGTCATATAATATTCAGTTTGCTCTTTCTCCTTAATTGCAAGCAGTAGTCTATTCATTTCTGCACCCTCTAAACATTTTCCTGATCACATTCGCATCAGTGGGTATTTCTTCACTTTTCCAGTTTTGTGCAATACAATTCTAGCTGCAGTCAATACATGAATAATTAAATATGTATTTCCCTTACTATATTTTTGGGGTAAAATTCCCTCTCCTTGCTTCTTTCCTTCTTCCTTCCTTCCTTCCTGACATCCATCCATCCATCCTGTGGATGGATAATTTATTGATTTATGTCTTGTAGGACTTTAGACCAGGGATCTCCAACCTTGGCAACTTTAAGCCAGGTGGATTTCAATTCCCAGAATTCCCCAGATGGAAAAGCTATGCAAAGTTGGCTGGGGAATTCTGGGAGTTGGAAGTCCTCCAGACTTAAAGTTGCCAAGGTTGGAGACCCCGGCTTTAGACGATGGCCACAACACAAGCATGGGAAACAAGCAGGAGTTCTGAGTGTAGAAGACCCCACCCCTGGTTGAGACAAACTTGATATTGTCCTGGAATCAGGGGGGGGTGCTTCCTTCTGAAGTGAGAGTCTGGGTCTGAGCCTCCATCTGGGCCCCCACAGCCTCCAGGGCCCGGGGCAGGACTTCTAGCGCATGACACCTGCCCTTGCACCCAGACTCTATCCCTGGGCGTAGCCCCCACTCCCAACTGGGGGGCACCCTCCCCCAATGGCTTCATGTGAGCTGCTGAAGAGAAGGGCTGAGTCGGGCACCCCCAATGGCCCAACCTCCCCCCTCTTGCCACCTCCGACTGGGTGAAGCTGCTCTCAGCTGTCAGTTTCCCTCTGGGCCCTTCCCAGGCACCTCTCGGCTCCTGCTGGCTGTCCTTCCTCCTCTTTACCTTTTCCTTGTCATCGTCTTCCTCTTCTTCTTTTTCCCACTCTCTCCATTCTTCTCCTCCTCCTGCTCCCTTTTCCTCCTCCTTTCTCCTCTTCATGGCCCGGGCAACAGGCAGCCAGCCCCTCTCTAGGCCCTCATGGCCCCCTTGACTAGCGTTGGAGGGGGGTTGTGTTGGTGTGAGAGACGCGGCCTCTCCCGTGACTGGGGTCTCTTCCCTTCCAGCCATCTCCTGCCCTGTCAACAGCCACTATAGCAGCTGTGGGACTGCCTGCCCTTCCAGCTGTGTTAAGCCCCAAGGGCTCCCCTCGTGCAGCCCCCTCCCGTGGATGGATGCTTCTGCAACCAAGGGTTCGTCCTGAGTGGAGACACATGTGTGCTGGAGAGGGACTGTGGCTGTGTGGATGACCAGGACAACTACTACCAGGTGGGTGTTTCTCCCCTGGAGTGGGAAGCTGGGGGCACACGGTCTGGCCTGGCTTTCCCACCCCCTGCATCTGTGCTGCAGGCCTTCTCAGCAAAGGGACCCTACTCTACCTCTATATGTCGTACTCTATGCACCGCATGAAGTATTAGCACCGCTTTGAAATCCTTAGTAAGGCCACACCTGGAATCCTTGCATCCAGTTTTGGTCACAAAACTAGAAAAAGTGCAGAGAAGAGCAACTAAGATGATTAAAGGCCTGGAGACTGAAACTTATGAAGAACGTCCCAAAGGTGTCCTTGTTTTCCAAGAGGCAACTGGACTGTCTGCTTCTTCTTTTAAGAAGTTTCACTTCTCATTCAAGAAGCTTCTTCAAACGTCTTCAGAGAAAAAGCAGGAAGTCCAGTTGCCTCTTCCAAAAAGCACCCATGAGACAACTTTCCCTGCATGACTGAGAATCCCCATAGATATGAAGAACAGTTGCAGGATTTGGGTCTGGCCAGTCTAGAGAAAAGAAGGATGCGGGGGGGACAGGATAGCATCTTCCAATATTGGGGGCTGCCACAAAGAAGAGGAGGGGGCCCACCTATTTTCCAAGGCACCTGAAGGCAGGACAAGAAGCAACAGATGGAAACTAATGTAGGAAGGGAACATGGAGAAGTTACCCAGACCGTATTGCCACTAAAAGTAAAACCTTAATTTCAGAAATAAAATCATTAGAAGTTTCTAGAGCCGTGATGGCGAACCTGTGGCACGTGTGCCACAGGTGGCACGGAGAGCCATTTGTGCCGACACGCAAGCTGTAGGCAAACTTACCTCACTACGCATGTGCATGCCTCACTACGCATGTGCGTGCCTCACAGTTTGAGGCCTTTTTCGGCCTCCCAGAGGCTTCAGGAAGGCTTCTGCAGGCTCTGCAGGCTGAAAACTAGGCCCGTTTTGTCACTTCCTGTTTTTCCAGAAATACCAGAAGTGATGAAACAGGCCTAGTTTTCAGCCTGCAAAGCCTGCAGAAGCCTGCAGATGCCTTCCTGAAGCCTCTGGGAGGCCAAAAGGCCTCAAATTGGCCAAAAGTGCAGCACAGTGCAGGTAATGGGGCAGCGGGGGTGGGTAGGGATTGCGCACGCATGCATAGGGGGTGGGGGAGGCATGCATTGCTTTCTGAGTGCTGGCACGTGTGCGTGGAATCGTGTGCACAAATTTTGGCACAGTAGCCCAAAAAGGTTAGCCACCACTGTTCTAGGAAAACATAAACTGCAGCTAAGTACTACTTAAATTACAGGAAACTGCAGCTCCAAACATATTGAAAATAAGAAACCATTTCAAAGTCAGCACCAAACTGCAGCACCAAACATATTAAAATAGAAAGCCATTTAAGAGTCAGCACCAAGACACATTAGAATACAGAATCATTAAAAAAGATTCCTATAGAAGCAGGTGGCCCAAGAAGAAAAACAAAATAGAGTAATTAAAACATTCCAATATAGTAAAAGGAAAAACAGGGAATGCAGGTGCAGGAGGAGACAGGCCACAGTGACAAGGGGGAAGCAAACAGGAAGGTGCTAAAGATAGATGACAAACACAATATCAGCTTTTTGAAACACACGTGGGACAAATAGAAGATTAAATTATAAACACAATTAAACACTGGCACAAGCACTTCCTTGCCAGCCCTCCGGACAGGGGAATCACAAAGAGCAGAACTATGGTATAACTATGTTTATACTTATACCTATTATCTTGTAAGCAATTGACTAATCAATCAATCAATCAAATAAATAAATAAATAAATAAATAAACAGGAATGAAGCCATTAAGCACAGGAACAGCACAAAGGCAGAGCCGTTAACATGAACAGCACAAAGCCGTGGGAATCGGAATTCAAAGGGGAAAAGGGTATGAAATCATCCAGTTACTCACAGCTTAGGTGCTGCTAGCCCAGGAACGTGTGTCCATACTGCCACTGGTGCCGCTTGTACTCCCTTCCTGCAACCATAAAAAAGACCTCACTTTCAGCAGCTGTTCCATTTAAATTATTGTGCTGTGCCGGCAACGCTTCCCAGCTGGCAATTCCAACCCAGCCAAGGAAGTTTCACTTAAAATCCAACAATAATCCGGGATAGAAGCAACCTGGAACTAAGGAGAAACTTCCTAACGATGAGAACAATTAATCCGTGGAACTGCTTGCCACCAGAAGTGGTGGGAGCTCCATCAATGGAGCTTTTTAAGAAGAGGCTGGACAGCCACCTGTCTGGAATGGGCTCTGGGCTCTCCTGCGTCAGCCAGGAGTTGGACTAGAAGACCTCCAAGGGTCCTTCCAGCCCTATTCTGATAGATTAATATTTGCTATTCAATTTTTTCTTAATTTATCATAATGTAAAATACAAAGAAAAATGAAAATACATAAGGGAAGGAAAACGGAAGAGGAAAACGCGTAAAGAGGGCAAAGGATAAAAAATAAAGCACTGACTTCCAACTCTTTTAGTGCAATGGAACAAGATAAGATACACCCACAACTTTTGGCTTTTACATAATAATACAGACTAGCCACTTCTAAAGCAATGAACCTGTTTAGTCAGCGAAAGCCAATATCAAAGTTTCATTTCACATATAATTTAAAAGAATTTTTTTATAAAATGGTGCACCATTGGTATCTAACACTAGATAAACTGTCAAAAATGTATAAAGGTACTTCAAATGTATGTTGGAAATGTAAAGTAAGGAAGGAACTTTTCATCCTTTATGTTGGACCTGCAACAAAGCAAAAAAATATGGAGTAGGATTCACATCTTAATACAGAACATTCTTAAAGTGAATATAAAAATAAAACTAGAGACTTTCTTTTTGGGCTTATTGGAGAAAGAACTGGGGGTGGAATTTTGATGTAATATATACTGGCAGCAACAAGAAAACTTGATGCAAAAAACTGGAAGGTTGCTTTGATTCCCACCATGGACCAATGGCTGCAAAACCCCACGGAGTTAGCAGAGACGGCTAAAGTGACTGCTTGGATTAAGGAAAAGAACACAGTGTTGTTTCTACGTGGAAACCACTTCTGGGCTTTGTGCTCGAGGGGGGCCTAAAGCACAGAACCGCCTTTTCAGAACCAATCTCTCTATCTCCACTCCTCCCACCTTAGCAACGTGGCAAGTCTGAAACCCTTCCCCCCCCCCATAACCAGCAAAGAGAAAGAAAGAAAACGAATATATAATAAAGCTAAATAAAATAGCTACGCATGTCCATGTTGGGCTTGACACCAGTGGAGATTGGAGGGGGCTGAGCCGGTGGAGAGGGGGGAATTGGGCTGCAGCCATCAACCTCCTAGAAGGGAGGGAGGAAGGGCCATTTTTTGCTGGTTCTCTGTGATGTGAGTCTTCAAACTTGGCAACTTTAAGACTTGTGGGCTTCTGGGAGTTGAAATCCACAAGTCTTAAAGTTGCCAAGTTTGGAGATCCCTGGATTCTAACCTATGGTTTTCTCCTCTTCTTCTTGGCAGCTGGGGGAGACCTGGTTCATCGATGAGTCCTGCAAAGATCGATGCACCTGCGAGCGCAACAACACCATCAAGTGCACACCATGGCAGTGTGGCGTGCAGGAGAATTGTGCTGTTCAGGACGGAGTGCTGGCTTGCTACACCAAGGGTGAGTTCAGCATGTCAGACTGGCCTATGTTTCACGCGGGCAGGATGGAGAATTGACAGAACTGCTGGCCAAATCAGCATGCCTGGCATTTCAAGGGCACCGAGGAGACCTTCCAATACAACAAAGCAATTCCTTAGAAGCATCAAAGAAAGGTGTGGTTTGGTCCCGACCACACCAGGCAGACTTGGTACACGAGAGGGGAAAACCAGAGAGATGAACTGAATAACAGAGTTGGAAGGGACTTTGGAGGTCTTCTAGTCCAGCCCCCTGCTCAAGCAGGAGACCTTATGTACCATTCCAGACAAATCTCTGTCCAATCTTAAACGCCTCCAGTGATGGAGCCCCCACAACCTCTGGTGGCAAGTTGTTCCACTGATTAATTATTCTCACCGTTAGGAAGTTCCTCATTTCTAGGTTGGGTCTTTTGTTAGTTTGCATCCATTGTTTCATGTCTTGCCTTCTGACGTGAGGTTGCTCCCCCTCTTTTTTTGTGGCCGCCCCTCAAATATTGGAAGACTGCTATCATGTTTATTTGTTAATTGGATTTCTAAGCCGCCCCATCTCCCTAAGGACTCGTTACCCCTGGTCCTTCTTTTCATCGGAGTAGACTGTTCCTGCAACCGTTCGTCGTATGTTTTAGCCTCCAGTCCCCTAATCCTCTTCGTTGCTCTTCTCTGCCCTCTTCCTAGAGTCTCAACATCTCTTTTATATCATGGCAACCAAAACTGGATGCAAATATTCCAAGTGTGGCTTTACCAAGGCTTTATAAAGCGGTATTAACACTTCACGTGATCTTGATTCTATCCCTCTGTTGATGCAACCTAGGATCGCATTGGCTTTTTTGGCAGCCGCTGCACACGGCTGTCTTCTAATTTAAGTGACTGTCAAGAAAACCTGAAATTAATTTACGCCCTCTTAAGCTAACCAAAGTCCCTCTGCATCTCGCAGGCCAGGCATCGTGCCACGTGGTGGGAGATCCCCATTATTACACCTTTGACAAAGTGATGCACACCTTCCTGGGCACCTGCCTGTACACCCTGGTCACTGCTTGTGACACCAGGAGCCTCTGCACCGTCACCCCCTTCAACATCACGGGGAAAAATGAAGACCGGGGCCTACAAGGAGCCACCTACCTCCGGGAGGTCCATGTGGATGTGTACGACCTACGGATAACGCTCCAGAAAGACAAGAAGATTCTGGTACAAAGGGCACCGGGCTGGCCTCAGGCCTTCAGTTTCTTTTGGCCCAGCTTCAGTTTAGGGGAGGGCTCTCCCACCTTGGCAGCTTTAAGACTTGTGCGCTTCAACTCTTCAAGAAGCCAAGGCTGGAGACGCCTGGTTTAGGGGCTGACTAGTTCTCCATTTATAGCCATGGGTTGAAGTCTATACTTGTTCATAGGGATTTTCCAGGGTTATCTGATCCTTTGAGAAGAGCCGAGTACAGGTAGTCCTCAACTTACGACCACAATTCAGGCCAACATTTCCGTTGCTAAGTGAGACATTTATGAAGCGAGCTTTGCCCCATTTTATAACCTTTCTGGCCACCATTGTTCTGTGAATCCTTGCAGTTGTCAAGTTCATGACATGGTTGTTAAGTGAATCTTGACTTTGCTGTGAGAAGGTCGGAAAAGGGGATCACACGATCCCAGGGACGCTGCAACTGTCATTAATAGAAACCAGTTGCCAAGCATCTGAATTTTGATCACGTGACCCCGGGGATGCTGCAATGGTTGTAAAGTGTGAAAAATGGCCATAAGTTGCTTTTTTCCGTGCCATTGTAACTTTTTTCACTGTTGTGAATCGAGGAGTACCGGTCGTTCCGTGGCTCTCCCAGTGGGGAAGCAAGGAAAGGCCCCCTGTGTGTGGGGTGGCCCCGTGCGCCTGCTGCTTCAACCCCAGGCCTGACTTGAACTCTCCCTCCACAGCTCAACAAGGTGAGAGCCTACACACCGGTGGAGAGCCGCTCCCAACGGAACTTGGTGACGGTGTCGAACGTTGGCAATTACATGGTGGTGGAAACTGACTTTGGGCTGATGGTGAAATACGATGGGAACCAGTACTTGGAGATCAGCCTGCCAAGCTCCTACTCCTCCCAGGTGAGTCTCAGGTGGAAGGGGATCCAGGTGAGATGCTGGGCTTGCCTCTCTCGAGAGCAAACTTCCTCCACGGCTCTGTGGTTCTGACTTCTGCTCACTGGTGGTTGGAGGTCCTCCTCAGACACACCGATGGGCTTCGGAGTGATACCCAAGACCTTCTGAACTGGGAATCCCAGCTCCAGGAAGAACTGGTCAAGGACTTCTAGGGAATTCCCACATAAGATGCCCCCCATTGCCCAGTCCTCCATCAGATGACCATCAGAGACCGTCTGCTTCTGATAAAGGGATCCTATTGAGATATCACAGCTAGCAGTTCTTCGGTCCTCCGTGCATGGGCTGAAGCCTGGTCTTCATGAATAACAGTCCAAGCTGCTTTCACCAACTGGTTGTTTTCCTTGACATCATTTCATTTCTCATCCAAGAAGCTTCTTCAGTATTTACTTACTTACTTACTTACTTGTCAAACAAAAATTACAAATTCAACTGAGCAAAATGAAAAAACTTTAAACTAAAAGAAAATAATATTTATTATATAATAGCAAAAAAATAAGAAAGTAAGAAAAACTGTACTCAGAGTGTGCCTCCCACCAATGAAGCCCCCACTCTAAACACACTCAGTTTCTTGAAGCATCAACTGGCTAAGAGGATGGGTGGGTACAAAGCGTTCAACTGCCCTGGCACTCCACGGTCAGGCCACCCCATTGTACCCATAGAAGAGACTCTCTGTAGCTCAGGGTTGAACTGCGGGGCCCTTGGGGCTCTCTGGGCTTGGGGGTTTCCTTGCAGGACCCAACTAGGGAACATCATCAGGGCTAGAAGAGGCGGAGGGGGGAGGCCTGTGGGATCCTTGGTGCTCTCTGAGATTGGTTGGAGTTTTTTTTGCAGATGTTTCATTACCCAACTAGGGAACATCATCAGAGCATCCCATTGTATCGGATGGAAACATGGCCCTGCTGTTTATTAGGGTTTGTATTTTGAACTTGTGGCCCAGGGACTCACGTAAACCCCGCTCTTATCGCCAGGTGCGTGGCCTCTGTGGGAACTACAATGGCCAAGAGGAAGATGAGCTGCTGATGCCCAATGGATCCCAGGCCAAGAACGTCACTCAGTTCGGAAACAGCTGGAAGGTGGATGATCCTGAAGACTCAAGGTGTGTGTTCCAGGGGTGGGATTCTACCGGTTTGGACTGGTTCTATGGAACCAGTTGTTACAATTCTGCGCAGTTTGGAGAACTGGCAAATTGTGCCCCTGGCTGGCCCCGCCCTCCTGGTCCGCCCCTCCCCTCCCGGCCCCGTCAGTCCTTATCACGCATGCACAACATCACTAACTGCATTCTTCCCGTCCAGTCACTCCTTAAGGTATTTTGGGGGGTTTTCTCCCGACCACTTTCACCTGTTCCGACGATCAGCTGTGCCAGGATCCCGCTCGCTGTCTTGGTGCTTCACCCAGGAGGCTTCCCTGAGGCCCCTGAGGCAAAAAGGGGGCAGCTTCCTGGGAGCAAAATCGCCCCCGAGGCTTCC